>BLSH010217287.1:236269-250767 GCA_018402905.1 Glandirana rugosa | reverse complement strand
TACCTCTCGAAAGGTCAGCTGCTAGGTGACCGAATGACCCAGTACTCTTATCTGGTGACCGGTCTTGAACGAGTCACACGATAACTCGACGACCAGACTTCACCCACAGTTGATCCCGAGGAAGGCAAAAAAACCCCAGCAAAGCATGGATCCAATTTGCTATAACGGGGGAAAAAATTCCTTCCTGATTCCCCGAGAGGCAATCGGATTCACCCTGGATCAACTTTAAACGTCAGACTTTCCACGAAGTCTGTGGACAGACGCATTCTATGACCCATAACAAAACCTCCAGCAGCACTAAATGCCCGTTCGGAAAGATGCAGACCAGCAGCTCAATAGCACACTGAGCAAGTTCTGGCCAGTGGTCTATTCTCATGACCCAGTAAGCCAGTGGATCGTCGACTGGAAAGCTCTCCATCTCTGTTTTCGCCCCTAGAAAATCGTCCACCATGTGATGCAGATGCTGCCGATGGGATGTGGAAGCTGACAGCCCTGGGCGGCAATGACTGAAAAAATGGAGAAATGCATCAGACGGCCGCCTTCTCCACCGCTCATCTCTTGACCAACAGGAGCCTCGAAACTATGTTTTCCACGACACTGTAACCTAGTCAGGAAAAGTGTTCAATAAACTCCTCTTTAGAGTTGAATATATTTTTTTATTAGGAACAGCAAACAAGATACAGATATGAGACAACAAATGATTACTATTGCCTAGGGTTCTGCCAAATGACTATCGTCCGTGGCATGACCCGAGGCGGACTACAATCATTTACCCTGGAGGTCTCAAAAAGAAAAAAACAGCTGGCAAGGTAGTCATGGCACTATTCCATTTTAACACTTTTCTTAAGAAAGTAGAGGAGTACAGAAGAAAAAGGAAGAGGGTGAAAGACAGGGATAGGAGGACGCAAAGAGAATAGGAGAAAAGGAGGGGGAAGAGAGTAAGAGGCGAAGAAGCCAGGGGGTGAAGGAAAGGGGACGTGGTCTGCCGGAGAATCGTGAGTCAGTTGGATCCATGACAGGATGTGAGGGCCCGACGCGGGCATCCCCTTGGAAGCTCAAGGTGTGGGTGGACTTGTCTGTAGACTTAGCATGTTTTTAAGAGTGTCTGAGGAGGAGAAGTGAAGTCAGGTAGACCACAAAAGCTTATATTTGTCAAAGGCACCATTATCCATCGCTAGCATCTCTTCCATCCGCATAATATCATTCATAGTGGATACCCAGAGAGCTAGAGGTGGTTGACGGGTGGTCTTCCAGTACAATGGGATGATTTGTCTGACTGCCGATAAGAAAAAGCGGAGAAGGCTCTGTTTTTGGGACGGTATGGACCACGGGAGGATGGAGAGCAAAGCTAGTTTAGGGGAGGGAGTCAAGGACGCATCATAAAGGTCATTGTAGATGTGGAAGACTTTGTTCCACAGAGGGTGGATTTTCATACACTGCCACCAGTTATTGAGATATGTTCCGCGTTGGGAACCGCATCTCCAGCATGTGGCTGATGTATCAAGAAAAATGTTTTACAGGGTTGAGGGGTCTCTATACCATCATGAGAGAATCTTGAAATTCTTCTCTTGTGTGTAGCAAGAGATGGAGGATTTATTGGTGAAGCAAAAGGCAGTTTGCCACTCAGCCTCTGTGATGTCTGTTCCCAAATCCGCTGCCCACATTCTTGTGTATGATGGTAAGTCTGTGTGTGTGTGAGGGACTGGATCAGATTATATAGTGAAGAAAGAAGATGTCTAGGTGTGTCCTGCAACATGCTAATCCTCTCAAGTTCCATGGGAGGGCAGTGTATTTGTGCAGAGAGGAATAAATGTTTTGTAAACGAAGATAAGTGTAGCGAGATCAACCAGTTACGGGCTCCTGGAGGGACCACAGGGGTGCCTGTCTGGGGGTGAACAAAATCCCTGGCCGTAGGCCACTCCAAGCGCAAACAGGAGTCAATTGCTGGGACTCCCATACCTTCGGAGAAGGCAGGGTTGTCAAATAGGGGTGTCTGAGGGGAGGGATCCGAGGATAGGATGGAGCACAAACCCCTTCTATACCATAGGGTCAGGGCAGCTGAGGTCAGAGGGGAGATAGATAAAGGGGGGCGAAGTGCGTCCCCATGGCCCCAGAGCAGGGCACGGAGATCTACAGGAGTCAGGTCTTGTTCAACCATCACTGACGCTTTAGGGGGGGGGGGACCATTCTAAGATACGAGCCATGAGAGTATCTTTGTAGTAGATTTCGTAGTCAGGTAGCCCAGTACCTCCCTGTGTCTTCGGGAGAGTTAGCAGGTTGTATTTGAGGCGGGAGAGGCCTTGGTGCCATATAAACTTAATAGACATCGATCGAAGGGATGCAAAGAAAGATTTGGGCACTAACACCAGAATGGTTTGAAAAAGATACAATAGTTTGGGGAGTACATAAATTTTTAGGGTGTTTACCGAACCATGTAAGTAAGGAGCTTCCCCAGGCCTCAAAGTCTGTTCTGATGCGGGAAAGGAGCGGGGAGTAGTTTAAGGAGAATAGGGTGGTCAGATTGGAGGCCGCTCACCTCCTTGAATGGACCCCTGAGTATACCAGACAGGTCTCACAAGCCTTTCCCACAACAGGGAGAGAAATGTAGCTCTTAGTGTAGATCCTTCCTACCACCAATCTCTTTACTCCAAAATCAAAGCGACAGATATCATAGAAGATCTGATATCTATGCAAAGTAACAAAAAAGAATCTAGTGCTCTCTGCATTACTTAAAAATGTATTAAATGTCAAAAATGTATGCACTCACAAGCCAGGCACTTAAACCAAGTGCCAAGTTTCCAGACATAGGCATCCGCAATGTGTAGGGTGACACTCTTTAAAGGTGGCTGCTGCTGGGGTGACATAGACCTCCCGACCTCCCGCACACATATCGTCTATGGGCAGGACTTCTTCAGCGTATACAGAGGTGTGTCTGCCGCTTGTTTTAAATAATAACCATCAGACATGTCTCCCTGATTGGACCGGCCAATCATGTGGCTCCTGGTCCCGGAAGTCAAGGGAATGTAAGTCACATGATCAGTCACATGGAAGATCACATGACCAATCACCACGTTTGTCTTCCAGGAAACCGAAGATGCGGTCCTTGCTCCATAAACAGGCATTGGAGCCAGGGATCACAAACGGCAAATTCATTAAAAAATTGGGATACCAATTGTACTACCTTACTAATTTGAGCAAGTGAATATATATCCTAATGCACAAGAAGTTAAAAACAACTCCTTACTTCACCCAAGGACATCCAAGCCCCCTACAGGTGAGAAATAATATTACCAAAGAGTTGTACATAATAAATAATAAACCATAACGCCATAACGCATCCACCCTCTTAGTGAAACACACTCAACACATGTTGGAAGGTACAACTAATAAAAAATGCTATAAAAATACTGTGAATGGTACAGAGATACCTAATACAAGAAAGGGGTTAATACAGAAAAAAGAATGGTTACAATCAACAATCAGAAATAAAACAATTTCAATCGAACTCTACATTTAAACCTGTAGGTACTGCCACTTTTGTCTCATATATCCGGAAGGATGTGTGTGTGTGATCTGTGGTGGAGGTTCTCACATGGACGTGAATTTATGCAACTGATCTCTACTGTCACTTTGTGCTGGATCCCTGTCCTCTTTCTTTCTGAATTTGATTTCTAAATCATGAACTATGGACCATGGGCCAACCAAACAGGGTGGTGGTTGTTTGCCGCCCCCCCCCCAAAAAAAACCTCCCAGCCGCCACTGCATATATGCGCCTAGGTCAAATTTCATGAATTGGCCTTACATCCACTTTAAGAAATCCCTAACAACCTCTAAACCTAGGGTTCCACAACACCCTGGTTGAAAAATACCTTGCAAGCAACTACAGCCTGAGTAAAAAAAAATCTGCCTTCTGCCAGCATGCTGCTGAAAAGGACCCTTTCTCTCCTTGTGAAAGCAGTGGTCTTTCTGAAAAAGTCCAACACCCTCTACTGGGTTAAATTTAGTACTCCACAATGAAGGGTAAGATTTGCTGTTTGGAGATCTGTACCCTTGAGTCAGCAGGGAGCATGTTGGAGCCCTGCAGAGAGACCACTGCTTCCCTACAGAGTACAAGGGTCTTTTTCTGCAGCATGCTGGCAGGGGAAAGGCTTTTCTACTCAGGACGTGCCTGCTTTCTCATGAAAACAAATAGTAAGATAGGCTTTCTCAGCCAGGCTGTCGTGGAACCATAGGTTCTTTCAGAGGTTGTTAGGGGTTCCTTGAGCAGTGAGCAATGGTTTATTGATCTTCTGCCTACACAGGGGACATGCTTTTCTCAGGCTGTTGCTGAACATAAGACTTTGCACACTTTTGGTTTTGATGCACTCGGATTACCAAACCAAACTGAAAGTTCATTTGGGCTTTATATGTATTTGTGCATACGCTACTGTCATTCAACAAATATGCATGCATGCTTTAGTATTGAGCAAATCAGCAAGGACAGTTTTCGTTCTATTTTAGCAGGGCTATTAAGTTCCTTGGGGCAGAGGACAAATCTGATATGTTAAAGTTAAAAATAGGCCATGCATTACAAAAGGGCTTGAAATCTTACAGTGAGTGGCCAGCACAGTATGGTCTCTGAATTACTCAGGTATTTAGCTGCTGATCAAGTACATGAGCAACTAGCAATCAGCTTCTGAAACATCTTTATGAATCATATAAGTGGAAGCTTTGTTCTAAAAATATAATGTAGACCCGATTTCAATCTAATTTGCCTGGATGCTGGCCACATCTATTTGGATTGAAACATACCTGATGTACTAAGAAGATCAAGCCTGTCCAACAAGGACCAAAAGTTTAGTGACCCCAATAGCTTAACATACAACCTCTGTGCTATGTGCAGTCTCTTAATGGAATCCAGTCCATGTACATTTTTTAAACAAATATTCCTGCAGTAACAAGATGCACCCACATACTGTATGTGGTCAGGACCTTCTAGCTGCAGAGGGCATGCCAGGATTTGTAGCCTTATTATAACTATTGGGCGATAGAATGATAAGGTAGAGCATGTTTTGGTTTTACCAACCAATTTTTTTTTTTTAACTTTACATTTTTATTAGTTATAATAATAAAGCATTAACAAATAAGATATTATTCAAATAACATTCCACATTTTACATATACTAACCAATTTTTAATAGACGCACCAAAGAAAGCAATCCATACCAGCTGTAGCACAAGCAGGTATGTTTTAATTAGAACCGTCATCACAAACCAATAAAAGATAAATCGTTTTTGTATGAAATCATAAAAATATGTATGATCTGTAACAATATAACACTGTTGTACAAACTTTTTTTTATTTTTTTTTTAACAGAGAAGTTTTTATCTATCTGTTGTAGAAAATACACTTGTCACAAGTACAGGGTGTATATAATGGTTTCGCAAAACATACAGTCAGGTCCATAAATATTGGGACATTGACACAATTCTAATCTTTTTGGCTCTATACACCACCACAATGGATTTGAAATAAAACGAACAAGATGTGCTTTAACTGCAGACTTTCAGCTTTAATTTGAGGGTATTTACATCCAACTCAGGTGAACGGTGTAGGAATTACAACAGTTTGTATATGTGCCTCCCACTTTTTAAGGGACCAAAAGTAATGGGACAGATTAACAATCATAAATCAAACTTTCACTTTTTAATACTTGGTTGCAAATCCTTTGCAGTCAATTACAGCCTGAAGTCTGGAACGCATAGACATCACCAGACGGTGGGTTTCATCCCTGGTGATGCTCTGCCAGGCCTCTACTGCAACTGTCTTCAGTTCCTGCTTGTTCTTGGGGCATTTTCCCTTAGTTTTGTCTTCAGCAAGTGAAATGTATGCTCAATCGGATTCAGGTCAGGTGATTGACTTGACCATTGCATAACATTCCACTTCTTTCCCTTAAAAAACTCTTTGGTTGCTTTCGCAGTATGCTTCGGGTCATTGTCCATCTGCACTGTGAAGCGCCGTCCAATGAGTTCTGAAGCATTTGGCTGAATATGAGCAGATAATATTGCCCCGAAACACTTCAGAATTCATCCTGCTGCTTTTGTCAGCAGTCACATCATCAATAAATACAAGAGAACCAGTTCCATTGGCAGCCATACATGCCCACGCCATGACACTACCACCACCATGCTTCATTGATGAGGTGGTATGCTTTGGATCATTTCCTTTCCTTCTCCAAACTCTTCTCTTCCCATCACTCTGGTACAAGTTGATCTTGGTCTCATCTGTCCATAAGATGTTGTTCCAGAACTGTGAAGGCTTTTTTAGATGTTGTTTGGCAAACTCTAATCTGGCCTTCCCGTTTTTGAGGCTCACCAATGGTTTACATCTTGTGGTGACCCTCTGTATGCACTCTGGTGAAGTCTTCTCTTGATTGTGGACTTTGACACACATACACCTACCTCCTGGAGAGTGTTCTTGATCTGGCCAACTATTGTGAAGGGTGTTTTCTTCACCAGGGAAAGAATTCTTCGGTCATCCACCACAGTTGTTTTCCGTGGTCTTCCGGGTTTGGTGTTGCTGAGCTCACCGGTGCATTCTTTCTTTTTAAGGATGTTCCAAACAGTTGATTTGGCCACGCCTAATGTTTTTGCTATCTCTCTGATGGGTTTGTTTGTTTTTTTTCAGCCTAATGATGGCTTGCTTCACTGATAGTGACAGCTCTTTGGATCTCATATTGAGAGTGGACAGCAACCGATTCCAAATGCAAATAGCACACTTGAAATGAACTCTGGACCTTTTATCTGCTCCTTGTAAATGGGATAATGAGGGAATAACAAACACCTGGCCATGGAACAGTTGAGCAGCCAATTGTCCCATTACTTTTGGTCCCTTAAAAAGTGGGAGGCACATATACAAACTGTTGTAATTCCTACACCGTTTACCTGATTTGGATGTAAATACCCTCAAATTAAAGCTGAAAGTCTGCAGTTAAAGCACATCTTGTTTGTTTAATTTCAAATCCATTGTGATGGTGTATAGAGCCAAAAAGATTAGAATTGTGTCAATGTCCCAATATTTATGGACCTGACTGTAATCTTCATATAATAAGTCTTATGCATATGGTTGATTCTTCAGGTACATATAACACAAGATTCATTCTATCAAGAGGTACAGGTTTGTATACATTAATTCCATGTGTATCTACTAAGTGTGGTTAAAGGACTGGTAATGCTATTGAATAGAAGTTCATTGTATGGAAGGGGTATGCTAGAGGAGGAGAAGAAGGGAAAAGGAAAGGAGGAGGGGGGAAGAGAAAAAGAGGGGGAAAATGGGAGGAGAAATTGGTCATTGCTCTCTGGAAGTAATCTCAGCAGGACAGAGAATATAGGTATATCGAAAGCAATAATACTCATTGATGTCTCAGTTCCCAATATAGCCATCCCAAATTTTGCTGAATTTCTTGGGGCATTTACGACTCATATAGGTGAGTTTATATATAGGGAGGGCAGAGTCCACCATGGCTCTCCATTGTGAAACTGTAGGTTAGTGGTTCTCAACTCCTGTCCTCGGGACCCACTAGTAGGCCAGAGTTGCAGGATAACTGAAATGCATCACAGGTGATATCATTTGCTGCTCAGTGATTGCAGTATTCTAGTCTGCATCTCCCCAAGGTAATACTTAAAATCTGGCCTGTTGGTGGGTCTTGAGGACCGGAGTTGAGAACCACTGCTGTAGGTGGTTCAGGCTCCTTCCATTTAGTTAGAATGGTTTTGTGCAAACTTTAAAGGGTTAGTTCATCTTTACCAAAAAAACTGCTTATGCAGACAAGGGACTTCTGTGGATAAAAACAAACTGTGCAGCTTTGACCAAAGTTATATAATGCCCTAGCTATAAGGCCATTTAAATACCTCCTGAAGCCTGCCTGAAAACCAGGTCATTGCTAGGATGTTGTTAAGTGAGACCTAGCTATTAGAGTTGAGCGAACCCGAACTGTAAAGTTTGGGTCCGTACCGAACTTTTGGGTGTCTGGGACCCGGACCCGACCCTGGACTTTTCAAAAAAAGTCCGGGTTCGGGTCCGGGGTTCTGGTAATTTAATAAAAGTTTTGAAAATTGCTGTAAAAAAGTCCTGGAAAGTCCTAGAGGTCTGTAAAAGGAATGAAAATGGGGGTAAGGGTGGGACAAGTGCCCTACAAAGAAATGGGGATAGGGAAATAACTTAAAATAATAAAAAAAAAAAATCACATAAAAAAATCAAAAATGGAGGTGGATGTGGACCATCTTCAAACTGTGTGAGAAAAGTATAAATTAGCGGGAGAAGCCATAGCAGTGTTCTAAAATCATCTTCAAACTGTGTGTGAAAAGTATAAATTAGCCGGGAGAAGCCATATCACTGTTCTACAATCATCTTCAAACTGTGTGTGAAAACTATAAATTAGCGGGGAGAAGCCATATCACTGTTCTATGAACAGTGATATGGCTTCTCCCGGCTAATTGATACTTTTCTCACACAGTTTGAAGATGATTGTAGATTCTACAATCATCTTCAAACTGTGTGAAAAAAGTATAAATTAGCCGGGAGAAGCCATATCACTGTTCTTAGAACAGTGATATGGTTTCTCCCGGCTAATTTATACTTTTCTCACACAGTTTGAAGATGATTAAAATTGTAGATTCTACAATCATCTTCAAACTGTGTGTGGAAAGTATCAATTAGCCGGGAGAAGCCATATCACTGTTCTACAATCATCTTCAAACTGTGTGAAAACTATAAATTAGCGGGGAGAAGCCATATCACTGTTCTATGAGCAGTGATATGGCTTCTCCTGGCTAATTTATACTTTTCTCACACAGTTTGAAGATGGTCCACATCCACCTCCATTTTTGATTTTTTTATGTGATTTTTTTTTATGATTATTTTAAGTTATTTCCCTATCCCCATTTCTTTGTAGGGCACTTGTCCGACCCTTACCCCCATTTTCCTTCCTTTTGCAGACCTCTAGGACTTTCTAGGACTTTGTTACAGCCATTGTTGTGCCCAAAAGTTTGGGTCCCCATTGATTTCAATGGGGTTCGGGGTCCGGGTCAAAGTTCGGGTCCTGTCCAGACCAGAACCCGGACTTTGTCCCGAAGTTCGGCCGAACCAGCAGAACCCGAACTTCCAGAGGTTCGTTCAACTCTACTAGCTATTACTCTTTACTGTCATCACATAAGTGAGCTCTCAAACTTTGAGCTCAGAGCTGCTGAGGAGAGAATAAATGCTGCTGAGGAGAGAATAAATGCAGAGAATGAGCTCACTGATGTGATGGCCATAGTGAACAGTAATAGCTAGGCCTTACTTAAAAATGTCCTAGCAATGTCCTATGAGTTTGCAAGTCAGTAAGTAAATGCCCTACACCTATAGCAAGGCCATTGTTCAACTTTAGTCAAAGCAGTTTGTTTTTATCCACCGACTCCCCCTTATCTGAATTTCTTTGGTAAAAGTTAACCAATCCTTTAATTAGTGCTTTTATCAATGGCTGGATGGATCGTACATCGGCAAAGACTATTCAGCTGGTTGGGAAAATATCTAATACTTAGTTTTGAACAAAGTGAAACTTAGCCAGAGTTGGAGGACCTTCAGCTGCTGGCTACCTGGGAAATAGGGCTAACCGCACAACAGCACACAGTTGATTATATTCTCGCAGAAAGAGAGCCTACATCCCAACCTGGGGATTGCGTAAATGCCATGTTGGAGCACACTGCAGTTTGTGAGCAAAGGTATCTCCATGCTGACTTTTTGTTGCCCGACAAAGACCAAAGGAGACAGCAGCAAAACAACACAAATACCACACAGCATAACAGAACATAAATATACTGTATATATATATATTTTTAAAAACTTCTAACCCAAATCATTGAGTCTACAAACTATGGTATATACAGTTGTGCTCATAAGTTTACATACCATGCCAGAACTTATGACTTCTTGGCCATTTTTCAGAGAATATGAATGATAGCACAAAAACATTTCTTTCACTCATGGTTAGTGTTTGGCTGAAGCCATTTATTATCAATCAACTGTGTTTGCTCTTTTTAAATCCTAATGACAACAGAAACTACCCAAATGACTCTGATCAAAAGTTTACATACCCTAGTTCTTAATACCGTGTATTGTCCCCTTTAACATCAATGGCAGCTTGAAGTCTTTTGTGGTATTTGTGGATGTGGCTCTTTATCTTCTCAGATGGTAAAGCTGCCCATTCCTCTTGGCAAAAAGCCTCCAGTTCCTGGAAATTCTTGGGCTCTCTTGCATGAACTGCATGTTTGAGATATCCCCAGAGTGGCTCAATGATATTGAGGTCAGCAGACTGAGATGGTCACTCCAGAACCTTCACTTTATTCTGCTGTAGCCAATGACAGGTCGACTTGGCCTTGTGTTTTGGATCATTGTCATGTTGGAATGTCCAAGTACGTCCCATGCACAGCTTCCTGGCTGATGAATGCAAATGTTCCTCCAGTATTTTTTGATAACGTACTGCATTCATCTTGCCTTCAATTTTGACCAAATTTCCTGTGCCTTTGTAGCTCACACATCCCCAAAACATCAGCGATCCACCTCTGTGTTTCACAGGCCTTGTTTACTCCTCTCCAAATGTAGAGTTTATGGTTGTGTCCAAAAAAGCTCAATTTTGGTCTCATCACTCCAAATGACTTTTGTGCCAGAAGGGTTTGAGGCTCGTCTCTGTGCTTTTTGGCGTATTGTAAGCGGGATACTTTGTGGCATTTGCGTAGTAATGGCTTTCTTCTGGCGACACGACCATGCAGCCCATCTTTCTTCAAGTGCCTCCTTATTGTGCATCTTGAAACAGCCACACCGCATGTTTTCAGAGAGTCCTGTATTTCACCTGAAGTTATTAGTGGGTTTTTCTTTGCATCCGGAGCAATTTTTCTGGCAGTTGGGGCTGAGTTTGAACACTGCTAATTGACATTCTCAATTCCTTGGATATCTTTTTATATCCCTTTCCTATTTTATACAGTTGAACTTCCTTTTCCCGCAGATCCTTTGACAATTCTTTTGCTTTCCCCGTGACTCAGAATCCAGAAACGTAAGGGCAGCACTGGATAGAGTATGCAAGGGTTTGTCAGGAGTCCAGAAACTCACTGACCTTTTATACATACACACTGAATACAAGCAAACAGATCATAGGTGAGGATGGTTACCTTTAATAGCCATTCAAACCCCTTTGTGTCAAGTTGTGTGCATGTTATCAGGCCAAAATCACCAGGGTATGTAAACTTTTGATCAGGGTCATTTGAACACAGTTGATTGATAATAAATGGCTTCAGCCAAAAACTAACCATGAGTGAAAGAAAAGTTTTTGTGTTATCAATCATATTCTCTGAAAAATGGCCAAGAAATAATAAATTCTGCCAACTTATGAGCACAACTGTATATTTGAAAATTAATCAGTTCCGGTGTACTGACTTCCTATCTCATTTCTTGAAGCCCTAAAATGCCAGGGCAGTATAACTACTCCCCAAATTACCCTTTTTTGGAAAGTAGAGAGTGCAAGGTATTTAATAAGAAGCATGGTGAGTTTTGTGAAATTGCATTGCATATGCATGCAATTACACTCCAAAACACATCCTGCTATGCTTCTGTGTATGGGGATACTAGGTGTGTGAGATTTTTTCACAACCTAGGTGCATAGAGGGGACCAAAATTTGAGGAGCATTTAATTTAGTGACTACCTATCACATTTTTGGAGTACCAGGACAGTGAAAACTTCCACAAATTACCACATTTTGGAGAGTGAACACCCCAAGGTATTTTTCAAGAGGCATGGTGAGTCTTTTGAATATGTCTTTTTTTGCCACAAGTTTTTGAAAAATGCAGAAAGAAATGGAAATTATTTTTTATACAGTTGTCAATGTAAGAATGTTAGATATTTTTCACATAAAGCAAACGCATACTTACAATTAAACCCAAAAACACATTCTGCTACTCCTCTCGAGTATGGCAATACCATATGTGAGACTTTTTCACTGTGTGAAAAGGAAAAAAGCACAGTGCCTCTAAGTGCAGCATTAAAAACATTTAATAATGATAAGTATACAGCTCAACTACTCACAAAGGAATTCATGTGTTCCTGATGTGTAAATCCGGGGAGAGTCACTCTGTGTCTGTGTCCCTGGGATCCAGCTGGTGGCTTGCATGTTGGTTTTTGGCTCAGCTCGGGTAGTGAGGGATGCTGGAGACTCAGGGGGGCGATGTCACGTCCGGTCTACAGAGCAGGGGAGGCGGCTTCGCGTTCGGACCATGCGCGTGCCTTCCTCAGGCCAATGCACTTACTTTCTATTCCTTTGTGAATAGTTGAGCTGTATACTTATCATTATTAAATATTTTAAATACTGCACTCAGAGGCACTTTTTTCCCTTCATCTGCTACAGAGTCTGCTTCTGGCTTCCCCACAGTGGCTGCCTATAGTGCTGGCTTATGGACCCCTTTAATTTGTGTCTCTGAATGACTTTTAAATGAACATCATTTTAGGACTACACACATATATACAGTATCTCACAAAAGTGAGTACACCTCTCACATTTTTGTAAATATTTTATAATATATTTTCATGTTACAACACTGAATAAATTACACTTTGCTACAATGTAAAGTAGTGAGTGTACAGCTTGTATAACAGTATACATTTGCTATCCCCTCAAAATAACTCAACACACAGCCATTAATGTCTAAACCGCTGGTAACAAAAGTGAGTACACCCTGAGTGAAAATGTCAAAATTGGGCCCAAAGTGTCAATATTTTGTGTGGCCACCATTATTTTCCAGCACTGCGTTAACCCTCATGGGCATGGAGTTCACCAGAGCTTCACAGGTTGCCACTGGAGTCCTCTTCCACTCCTCCATGACAACATCACAGAGCTGGTGGATGTTAGAGACTTTGCGCTCCTCCACCTTCCGTTGAGGATGCCCCACAGACACTCAATAGGGTTTTGGTCTGGAGACATGCTTGGCCAGTCCATCACCTTTGCCCTCAGCTTCTTTAGCAAGGCAGTGGTTGTCTTGGAGGTGTGTTTGGGGTCATTATGTTGGAATACTGCCCTGTGGCCCAGTCTCCGAAGGGAGGGGATCATGCTCTGCTTCAGTATGTCATAGTACTTATTGGCTTTCATGGTTCCCTCAATGATCTGTAGCTCCCCAGCACCGGCAGCACTCATGCAGCCCCAGACCATGACTCTCCCACAACAATGCTTGACTGTAGACAAGACACACTTGTCTTGGTACTCCTCGCTTGGTTGCCACCACACACACTTGACACTATCTGAACCAAATAAATGTATCTTGGTCTCATTAGACCACAGGACATGGTTCCAATAATCCATGTCCTTAGTCTGCTTGTCTTCAGCAAACTGTGGGCTTTCTCGTGCACCATCTTTAGAACAGGCTTCCTTCTGGGACAACAGCAATGCAGACCAATTTAATGCAGTGTGCGGCTTATGGTCTGAGCACTGACAGGCTGACCCCCCACCCCTTCAACCTCTGCAGTAATGCTGGCAGTACTCATATGTCAATTTCCCAAAGTCAACCTCTGGATATGACGCTGAGCACCTGCAATCAACTTCTTTGGTCGACCATGGTGAGGCCTGTTCTGAGTGGAACCTGTCCTATTAAACCTCCGTATGGCCTTGGCCACCATGCTGCAGCTCAGTTTCAGGGTCTTGGCAATCTTCATATAGCCTAGGTCATCTTTATGTAGAGCAACAATTCTTTTTTCAGATCCTCAGAGAGTTCTTTGCCATGAGGTGCCATGTTGAAATCCAGTGACCAGTATGAGAGAGTGAGAGCGATAACACCAAATTTAACACACCTGCTCTCCATTCATACTTGAGAACTTGTAAGATAAATAGATATAGGATAAATGGGACTTTAAATGAGGCGTGGCTTACAAGGGATACCAGGCCTCCATCCCTGTCAGTATTTCTACAATAGGAGGGGGGGGGGAAGCAACAGCGGGACTTTATATGAGGTGTGCAATGGTAAATGAAAAAACTCAAACATGAAAGCAGTGTTGTTTATTTTCAAATCATACATATATATCAATGTGAGACCATGCCCTACAAAGATACAGAGATACATATACAAACAACACTGTACTAATTCATATTATAGTGATTCTCAAAGACACCCACATAGTTACATAGGGCTACATAGTATTTGTGGCTCATAGCCAATTTGTATACCACCTCCATGAAATTAAACCAATAAAAATAAACATGACAAACACAGTGAAGAATCATGAATATGGATGTGATTTTTAGGAGATAGGACCATTAGTAGCTCTACGCGTTTCGTGATCTTTTATAATCACTCGTCAGGAGCAAGCCCATCTGAAAGTAAGAATACATATGGCATACAATCAGTGGCATACAAAAAAAGGGGGTAATAAGATAAGATTCTAAACTCATCAAAGCTACTCTAAGAAGTGACACAAACAGTACAAATAAAAATAACCAAATTA
>BLSH010217287.1:212255-226585 GCA_018402905.1 Glandirana rugosa | reverse complement strand
TTTTAATCTTCATTAAAATTCATTTCTTTTGTGATAACTTTTGTATAATACTACAGAGGCTTTATTCTTCCCTGTAGTGAAAAATATATTAGCTTATAAAAAGGAAACTCGTTTCAAGGTGGCAATTTTAACATCAAAGTTACTACAAAGTTTCATTTTGAAAAGAAACTCAATTAACTTGGGAACAATTCTAAATTAAAAGTGTAAGCACGCCTACATTTCTGTGCTTTAACAGAAAGAGAAAAGAGAAAATCACAATCCTTAAAGCTGAACTCAGGTATGATCTTTATTGTGTTCCAGCTTGGCTCGATGTAAGTGTATGTACTGTATATCTCATAGCTGAGAAGCTGCTGGGAAAGCTGTCAAAAGCTGTAATAGTTTAATTAGTCCTCTAAATTGCTTCCATCGTTAGAACACCCTGTATTTTTTTCAGTGGATACAAAGCATTCTGTGAATGGAAAAGGTGGAGTTTGTGATGTCACCACTCCTCCTCTCCACCATCCAATCAGAGAATTCCTTGTATTCATTGAACAATATTGAAGGTGTTCTATGATTGGAAGTAGTGCCCAGCACATTGGAAGAGTGGCCGCAGAGGATGCCACTCGCACAGAACCCAAAAGATTGCAGCTATAATTGTCAGCTCCCTCGGCAGACCCTCAGGGATGAGATATGTATACTTACACTGGTCCAAGCTGGACCAATCTAATGATGCAATTAAGATCATACTTGGAGTTCAGCTTTACGGCCTCATCCACACTGGCTTACTGTAAATGCTGTTTCGCTAAACAGGAAAAAATCACTGTTAATAATGCACCTAAGCCAAGTTTGAAAAACTTGTTTAGCTGCATTTGACATTTGGGTATTTATTCATTTGATTTGGCATAATTTTCCCTTATTCGGGCCATTGAAATGAAATAACACTCATGCTTTTAGGCAAGTTTAGCCATGTTTAGCTGAGTTTGGGGTTTTTTTATGCCAAAAAGCTCCTCACTTGAACATGATTCGTCTGCGTTAAGGAGAAGGAGTTTTGACTGGCTTTAAACGCTGCTTGTCATGATTAGAGGGTAAGACCCCCTGGGACTGTAAACTCAAGATATAGTGGGCCAGTGGAACAACTAAACAGGTGTACCCGGGTATCGGTCCTCATAGATGCGGGTGCAGTGTGACACAAATGGAGGTGTGCCAGAGTCTCAGGATCTAAGGAGCCACCTAGACTTCACCAGAGCTACTGGAGGTGTGGATGTTGCACTGCAAGGCAGCCCCCAGGTTGTGGCTCTCTAGCACACCCATGTGGGCACAGTGGAAGCATGGACCCCATGGAAGGACATGGGTATGCACAGGAGACTAAGAACCAAGGAAACTTACTGCAGCTAGCTAGGGAGGGATGCCAGGGGAGAGGACACAGACAGTGAGCAAGTGTAAAGCGCAGGAGAGAGGGGGATGCTGAGCAACGGTGCAGAAAGAGAGAGACTCTGCAAGCTAGAAAGGGCTGCGGGCAAACAACAACAAGAAACAGTCTAAACCAGCGGTTTAGACATTAATGGCTGTGTGTTGAGTTATTTGAGGGGACAGTAAATTTAATATACAAAATATACAAGCTCTACACTCACTACTTTACATTGTAGCAAAGTGTCATTTCTTCATTGTTGTCCCATGAAAAGATAGAATAAAATATTTACAAAAATGTGAGGGGTGTACTCACTTTCGTGAGACACTGTATATACAGTATAGCATCATAGGCGTGCGCAGCCTATTGCATTAGAGTGTGCACCCCAAACAGAAGCAGGGAGAAAAAATAGCCAGATTAGTAAGTAAAAGCAGCACACTTTTCACATTGTTAGACACACAGTTACCCCCTTGATGTTAACCTTTCCCAGCCAGTGTCATTAGTACAGTATTATCATTGATCACTGTATTATTATGTACACTAGTGACATCGATGTCAGTTTGTGACCCTACTAGCCAGTGTTAGTTAGTACCAGATTGTCCACAGAGGGGCAGAGTGCCCCCTTACACCAGAGCATGGCACAGTGCCCCCTGACATCAGAGAATGGCACAGTACCCCCTGACATCAGAATCCTGGCACAGTACCCTTCACCAGAGCATGGCACAGTGCCCCCTGACATCAAAGAATGGCACAGTGCCCCCTGGCATCAGAGAATGACACAGTGCCCTCTGACATCAAAGCATGGCACAGTGCCCCTTACATCAGAGGATGTCACAGTGCCCCCTTACATCAGAGCACGAGCAAAGAAAAAAGAGGGGGGCCAACCCAAGGCCTGGGACTTTAAATGAGGGCCATGACATAAAAGTCACGGGTGTCCTCCATCCCTAAATTTGAGAAAGAAGGAAGGGGTTTGTGGGACTTTGAGTGAAGCATGTAACCTGGAGGCACAAATGCTAATTGGTAAAAAATGGCTTTATTGGCCACATTAAGTGGAAAACTAGGTACTAGGTACAAAACTAGGTAAGAATATATTCTTTTTTATATACCACACAGACATTTCCTACGCATGGCTCCTGATGAGTGGTGTGGACCACGAAACGCGTCGAGCCACCGACATCTCTAATATGCGTTTTTATGAGATTTATTCATAATTTCTTGGACAATCAGATTTTACTGTATTTATGTATGCCAATGTTTTGTCATTATGGTATCTGCATGTTATTTTTTACCTTGCTCTTTTGTGCCCTGGTTTACAAACATATATATATATGGTATTATCTTTTCACAATTGTAACCATGTACCTAGTTTTCCACTTAATGTGGCCAATAAAGCCATTTTTTACCAATTAGCGTTTGTGCCTCCAGGTTACATGCTTCACTCAAAGTCCCACAAACCCCTTCCTTCTTTCTTACATCAGAGCATGGCACGGTGTCCCTTACATCAGAGTATGGCACAGTAGTGCCCCCTTACATCAGAGCATGGCACAGTAGTGCCCCCTTACATCAGAACATGGCACATTGCCCCTTACATCAGAGAGTGGCACAGTGCCCCTTACATCAGAACATGGCACAGTAGTGCCCCCTTACATCAGAGCATGGCACAGTGCCCCTTACATCAGAAAATGGCACAGTGCCCCTTTACATCAGAGCATGGCACAGTAGTACCCCCTTACATCAGAGCATGTCACAATAGTGCCCCCTTACATCAGAGCATGGCACAGTGCCCCTTGCATCAATCATGGCACAGTGCCCCCTTACATCAGAGCATGGCACAATAGTTCCCCCTTACATCAGATCATGGCACAGTAGTGTCCCCTTGCATCAGAGCATGGCACAGTGCCCCTTACATCAGAGCGTGGCACAGTAGTGCCCCCTTACATCAGAGCATGGCACAGTAGCGCCCCCTTACATCAGAGTATGGCAAAGTGACCCTTACATCAGAGAGAGGCACAGTGCCCCCTACATCAGAGAGTGGCACAGTAGTGCCCCCTTACATCAGAGCATGGCACAGTGCCCCTTACATCAGAGAATGGCACAGTGTCCCTTTACATCAGAGCATGGCACAGTAGTGCCCCCTTACATCAGAGCATGGCACAGTGGCCTTTACATTAGATCATGGCACAGTGCCCTGTTACATCAGAGCATGGCACAGTAGTGCCCCCTTACATCAGAGCATGGCACGATAGAGTCCCCTTACATCAGAGAATGACACAGTGCTCCTTACATTAGGGAATAGCAAAGTGCCCCTTCACATTAGACCATGGCATAGTAGTGCCCCCTTACATCAGGTCATGGCACAGTAGTGCCTCCTTGCATCAGAGCATGGCACAGTGCCCCTTACATCAGAGCATGGCACAATAGTGCCCCCTTACATCAGAGCATGGCAAAGTGACCCTTACATCAGAGAGTGGCACAGTGGCCCTTACATCAGAGAGTGGCACAGTAGGGCCCCCTTACATAAGAGCATGGCACAGTGTCCCTTTACATCAGAGCATGGCACAGTAGTGCCCCCTTACATCAGAGCATGGCACAGTGCCCCTTACATCAGAGTGACACAGTGCCCCTTACATCAGAGCATGGCACAGTAGTACCCCCTTACATCAGAGCATGACATAGTAGTGCCCCCTTACATCAGGGCATGGCACAGTGCCCTTTAAATCAGAGCATTGCACAGTGCCCCCTTACATCAAAGCATGGCACAGTGTCCCCTGACATCAGAGCATGGCACAGTGCCCCTGATATGAGAGCATGGCACAGTGCCCCTGACATCAGAACATGGCGCAGTGCCCCTGACATCAGAGCATGGCGCAGTACCCCCTGACATCAGAACATGGCGCAGTGCCCCCTGACATCAGAACATGGCGCAGTGCCCCCTGACATCAGAGCATGGCACAGTGCCCCCTGACATCAGAGAATGGCACAGTGCCCCCTGACATCAGAGCATGGAACACTGCCCCCTGACATGAGAACATGGCATGGTACCCCCTGACATCAGAACATGGCGCAGTGCCCCCTGACATCAGAACATGGTGCAGTACCTCCTGACATCAGAACATGGCGCAGTACCCCCTGACATCAGAACATGGCGCAGTGCCCCCTGACATCAGAACATGGCGCAGTACCCCCTGACATCAGAACATGGCACAGTACCCCCTGACATCAGAGCATGGCACAGTGCCCCCCCCTGACATCAGAGCATGGAACAGTGCCCCCTGACATCAGAGAATGGCACAGTGCCCCCTTAAGTCAGAGTGAAGTCATCCCTAAGTGCCTGCTGGACAAGAAATGAACTTGGCAGCTCCTGGAAGGGGGGGAGACAGATGGAGGAGAGAGAGGAGAGGAGGGAGATGGGGGACTCACCAGTGGCTGGAATCTACAGGATTACACAGGGAATCCATCTAGCAGCCCCCATGGATCTGTCAGCTGCTGTTTCTAAGATCTCCCGCCCACACATCCCTTTTCTCAGGCTGCACACGAGGATTGCAATGTGGACGGGGCAGGCATAGGGGATGGGGGCTGGAGGAGACAGAGAGGATGGAGCCCTCTCTCCTCTCCTCTCCTGCTCGTGCCATAGGGGAGGAGGGAGGGGGGATTTCTGCTGGCTGAGCATTGTCAGTGAGTGAAATCTACCATCCTAGATTCGGCCATGCTCCCCACTAAGTGCTGCTGTGCTGACCTCCTATCCTATGGAAGCCGAAGAGGCACTGGAGGGTAGGCGGAGTGCAGCTGTATCACTCCGCCTGTCCTCCACCAAGAGATATGCTGCCGGAACTATAGAAGAAGCATCGGGAAATGCGGCCAGCTTTCTCCGCAGCTACACTTTTCATAGGTTGGTTTAGCAATATATATATATATATATATATATATATATATTTATACTATACTGCAGGGACGTGCGGTGAGGTCAGTGGCTGTTGTGGCACTGGCTAATATCAGAGCCAGATACACCCAGGTTACATACACTGCGAACATTAGAGCGAGAGCAATAATTCTAGCACCAGACCTCCTCTGTAACTCTAAACATGTAACCGCTAAAAATTTTTAAAGTGTTGTCTATTTCTAAGTACTGAAGTTTGGCGCCATTCCACAAGTGTGCGCAATTTTAAAGCGTGACATGTTGGGTATCTATTTACTCGGCGTAACATCATCTTTCACATTATACAAAAAAATCGGGCTAACTTTATTGTTTTTTTTCTTTAATTCACGAAACAGTTTCTTTAAAAATTGCTGCGCAAATACTGTGTAACATAAAAGGTTGCAACGACGGCCATTTTATTCCCTAGGGTGTCTGCTAAAACAATATACATAATGTTTGGGGGTTCTGAATTATATTCTAGCAAAAAACTATGATTTTTACATGTAGGGAAGAAGTGTCAGAATTGGCCTGGATGGCAAGGGGTTAATTACCATAAGTAAGTAATATACAAATAATTATTATATATTATTTTTAAGGTAATTTACTATATTTTCAAAAACTGTATTCAAGCAGGTGGCTTAATGGACAAATTACTGAAATTTTAAGTTATAACATCTAACCAGTAATTTCACAGTAAATAGATAAATAATAAATTATTATCTTATAACATATAGCATATCAATATATGATTTAGCTTGCACCTTATCAGCACCAGCAGATTCTTATTATCCCTTTTAACTGTGTGAGAAAAACACGGGATTATGGGTAAGTCTTATACACATAAACCTGTTTTTTCCTTGTAATTAACCTGTTAACGACAGCGCCGCGTACATTTACTGCTGCAGAGTGGCAGCGTAACGCAAATCGCCGTCCATAAACGGCGGTTTACGCAGGCGCTACTAGGGGGCGAGTGCGCCCCGCCGCTGGCGTGCTCTCGTGCCCACCACGCACTCCCTCCATGTGGCCGTGGGTCGGGCGGACTCGATGTCCGCCGGCGACCCGCGATCGCTTACTACACCGGAAGAACTGGAAACCACCGATGTAAACACGGAGGTTACCAGCTCTGACAGGCGGCATGACAGAGATCTACTGATCCCTGTATTCAGGATCAGTTAGATCTGTTATGCCCCTGCCAGCCCAGCCCCCACACAGTTAGAACATGCCTAGGGAACACAGTTAACCCCTTGATTGCCCCCTGCAGGTTAACCCCTTCCTTGCCAGTGAGATTTATACAGTAATCAGTGGCAGATTTTAGATCCGATCGTTGTATAAATGTCAATGGTCCCAAAAAAGTGTCAAAAATGTCCGTCATGTCCGCCGCAATATTGCAGTCAAGATAAAAATCACAGGTCACCGCTGTTACTTGTTTAAAAAAAAAGTAAAACGTCATAAATTAATTCTCATGGTTTGTACCATCATGGTTTGTACGCAACTTTTGCGCAAACCAATCAATATATGCAGATTGCGATCTTTTTACCACAAATATGAGGAAGCATATAAATCAGTCAAAACTGATGAATACATTTGTTTTTTTTATATTTCTTTTGGGATATGTATTATAGTAAAAAGTAAAAAAATATTGTTTTTTTTTTTTCAAAATTGTGGCCCTTTTTTTTTTATAGCGATGATCAGAAGTGACACAGAGGTGATCAAATACCACCAAAAGAAAGTTCTATTTGTTTGGAAAGGACGCCAATTTCGTTTGGGTACAGCGTCGCACGACCGCGCAATTGTCAGTTAAAGCGACACAGTGCCGAATCGCAAAAAGTGCTCTGGTCCTAAAGTGGGAAATCCTTCCCAGGCTGAAGTGGTTAAGAAGGCTGGGCTGGAAGGGAGCATGTGTCTTTTAGACACATGCCCCCTTCTATGACACTGCAGTGAGGCATTCCTCCACTGCAGCATTTTTATTGGACAGCTTGGGCCAATGATGCTTTACCATTGGATAAGGCTCAAAGCTGTCCATTGAGCTCAGTGCCTCTGACAAGAAGTGAGGAGAGGCACTGTTCTGACAGGCTGCGCAAAGAGCCCCGTATCTCCGGAACCATAGATGATAGGAGCCCCATTTTTACCAGTGGTGAGGTAGGACTTCAGCTACCTACCTACCAAATCTGGGGTCTCTGTGACCCCAGGTCACCAAGCTATGACCCTCAAAGTCAATTGTTTTTTTTTATGGTCATGGCTCTGCCTCACCTGCCTCCCCTGACTGCACGTTCCTGCTATACTGTTTATATTTATTCTTACACTGCCTGCACTGACTCTATATACTATACACTGAATGCAGTGTATATATATATATATATATATTTATATACAGTCAGGTCCATAAATATTGGGACATCGACACATTTATAATCGTTTTGGCTCTATAAACTACCACAATGGATTTGAAATGAAACAAACAAAGTGAGCTTTAACTGCAGACTTTCAGCTTTAATTTGAGGGTATTTACATCCAAATCAGGTGAACTGTGTAGGAATTACAACAGTTTGTTTATGTGCCTCCCACTTTTTAAGGGACCAAAAGTAATGGGACAATTGGCTGCTCAACTGTTCCATGGTCAGGTGTGTGTTATTCCCTCATTATCCCATTTACAAGGAGCAGATAAAAGGTCCAGAGTTCATTTCAAGTGTGCTATTTGCATTTGGAATCTGTTGCTGTCAACTCTCAATATGAGATCCAAAGAGCTGTCACTATCAGTGAAGAAAGCCATCATTAGGCTGAAAAAACAAAACAAACCCATCAGAGAGATAGCAAAAACATTAGGTGTGGCCAAATCAACTGTTTGGAACATCCTTAAAAAGAAAGAACGCACCAGTGAGCAGTTACAGTAGAGGCCTGGCAGAGCATCACCAGGGATGAAACCCAGTGTCTGGTGATGTCTATGCGTTCCAGACTTCAGGCTGTAAATGACTGCAAAGGATTTGCAACCAAGTATTAAAAAGTGAAAGTTTAAATTATGATTGTTAATCTGTCCCATTACTTTTGGTCCCTTAAAAAGTGGGAGGCACACATACAAACTGTTGTAATTCCTACACTGTTCACCTGATTTGGATGTAAATACCCTCAAATTAAAGCTGATAGTCTGCAGTTAAAGCACATCTTGTTTGTTTCATTTCAAATCCCTTGTGGTGGTGTATAGAGCCAAAAAGATTAGAATTGTGTCGATGTCCCAATATTTATGGACCTGACTGTATATATATATGCAGGGTATCTGAGTTGATCAGTCTGTGAAAGCAGGCCATGACTTTGCCACCTTCAGCAACAGATTGCCTGCTTACAGATCTGTGCTGTGCAGGGAGAGCGTACCAGGCCCAAAGCCTCTGTTCTTATAGACTCTCCCACAAGGCACTTCTTCTCCCAGCAACCTCCTCTTCCCAACAGCCCGCTGGTAGCTGTAGTTTCTTCCCAGCACAGACAGGGGGCGAATCTTTGCAAATGAACCACATTCCCCAGAATACCTTGCTTTGCTGGAATAAATTACTGTGCTAGCAGGATGTGATCACACAGTTTTTGCTGCCACTAGAGGTCAGTTCCACATAAATAACACTGCACACTGTCTCTGAAATGCAGGCATATATATATATATATATATATATATATATAGCTCCCTGCTACATCCTCCTCCCACTAAAGAACCTTTGGTCCACCAAAGGAAATAACAGTCCTTGACCTGTTAAATGCTTTTGTATATACAAGCAGAGGAAACAGGTTGCTCCACATGAGAAATTAGACTATTTGCATTTTATACAGAGAGCATTTTAAACAGCTCATTTCATGACACAGAGTTGACAGAGGAACCTCCCACTAAATGTCATAGGAAGGGAGGTTGTTCTGTCCACACGCCATTGACAGTGGAAAGACCAGGCGCTTCAAGAGTCCTTTTGGAAGTGAGACTGACCTCCTCAGAGCTTTCACCCAGAGCGTCATAGGTTAGTCTGTTAGGTGGGTGAACAATCCTCCGCTCTCTCTATTCTTTGGGCTCTGGTGTTACAGGCACACTGGTTTCTTCTTCATCCACAGTCACTTCTTCCTCCTGCACATCTGCTTCAACTCCCTGCATTTCAGCTTCAATGAAGGGAGAAAATCCCCTGAATCTGCCGCCAGCAAGGAAGATTGGGGGTCTTCCAACTCTTCCAGAGATGTATCCTGAGGCACAAATTCTAGAGCCTCTGGTCTGAGAATCCCAATACCTGTCACCTTGGAAGGAGAAGAAGGGGGTTAGCAGGCTCTATGGCCACAACCACTCTATTCCCATCTCTTCATCTTCACTGTCCTCATTGTCTACAGCAAGGGGTACAGGCTTAGATCTAGTCACTGGTTGGGATCTCTGAGAGACTGTGGGTGTAGATTGTGAATCTGGCTCTGGTGGCACATGAACTGCCTCTGACAGAGTCAACAGATGATTGCGATGCCAAGTCTTCAAAGGGCCTGTGCTTCCCTCTGGTTGGATCTGGTACACTGGAAGTTCCGGGAGCTGCTTGCAGATGATATAGGGCTGTGACTTCCAGCGATCAGCGAATTTGTGCTTCCCAGGGACACCCAGATTGCTCAGAAGCACGCTGTCACCTGGTTGCAAGTCCTGCACTCATACCATGAGGTCGAAATTCTTTTTGTTTCTCCTTCCTTGGGCATCTGAGGTGGCTTGGGCCTTATCATAGACAGTGTTCAGGCTTTTCCACAGATGGTCCACATACCCGCTGTGAGAATTTGCTGAGGCATGGTCTAGGGACGTGCCAAAAGCCAAGTCTACTGGCATACCACAAAACAGACAGGCGGCACTCCATGGATATTTTCTTGCTTGCAGTTTATTTCAATATGGCAGTCTACCTGTATCCACCTGTACCTGTACATGCCATATTGAAATAAACTGCAAGCAAGAAAATATCCATGGAGTGCCGCCTGTCTGTTTTGTGGTGTATCTAAGTGAGCGGTGGCGAGCCGTGGCAGGCACCGTGGTTTATATCAGGTATACGTCCGGACCTGGAGCTGTGTATCCCTTGTTCATAGTACCAAGTCTACTGGCAGCCGGGCCTCCTGCCCAAACAACAAACAATAGGAAGAATATCCTGTGGCATCATTTGTGGTGCTCTTATAAGCATGCACAATAGCCGCTATGTGCTTGCTCCAGTGCTGCTTTTGCTCTGAAGTTAGAGTCCCGAGCATATTCAGAAGAGTTTGGTCAAATCTCTCCGGTTGTGGACCACCTTGAGGATGGTATGGGGTGGTTCTGGACATCTTGATGCCCAACAGGTCTAAAAGTCTCTTAATAAGACTGCACTCAAAGTCTCTCCCTTGATCGGAGTGGATACCTTGGGGCAGGCCATAGTGCACTTTTCTACTAAGATCTTGGCCACTGTGGATGCCTGTTGGTCCTTCATGGGAAATGCCTGGGCATACCGAGTGACGTGGTCAGTTACAACCAGGATATTTCCCTGTCCACTCAGATCAGGTTCCAAGCACAGAAATTCAATGCACACCAGCTCCAGGGGTCCCTAACTCTAAAGATGGCATATTGGGGTAGCTTGGTGAGGCAAAAACTTCCTTTGGATACATCTGATGCAGGAGTAGCAATAACCCTCGACTTCAGCCCGCATGTAGGGCCAGTAGAATCAGTCCCTCACTAGTTGGAAAGTCCTTTTGGACCCTAGATGGCGATGATGGTCATTTAAGGCAGTCAACACTGTCTCCCTATGTTTTTATGTTTGAAATAACTGCCATTTCTCTTCAGGATCATCAGAGGGGGCCCTTTGGTAGACCACTCCCTGGTGCAGCTGCAACCGATCCCATTCTCTATGCAACAGGTCTGCTTCCTTCAGGGAGTCAGTGAGGAGAAAATCAGGGCATTGACTCTCCAAAGCCTTCAATCCCAAGCTACAGAGAGGGTCTTCCAACTGGTTCCTTCGCAAATCCTTCTTAGATAGCTTTGGTAGACTTTCATTCCCGACCTGGTTGACATTGCAATAACTTCTGGGGACACCAGTGGCTGATGCTCCAATGTCTTTGGCCCTGGATCCACCTCCAGCTTGGCGTTCCGCTCCTTGACATAAGGCTCATACCCCTTAAGATGTCAGCTGAGCCCATTCTTCTGGAATTCCTCTGGAACAATGAGGTCTTCTTGACAGAGTATCCGCGTCTTTGTTCCCAACCCCAGGTTGATACATCAGGCTGAAAGTAAACCCCAATAGGGCAGCCAACCATCTATGGCCTGTGGCATCCAACTTGGCGGTAGTGAGGATGTAGGTGAGGGGATTATTGTCGGCCTTGATTACAAACTCTGCTCCATACAGGTAATCCCTCGGCTTATCCACCACTACCCACTTCAAGGCCACGAACTCCAGTCTGTGCATGGAATAGTTCTTCTCGGTCTGTACCAAGCTTCGACTCACATAGGTAACAGGCCATAGGTGGCCGTCATGCTCTTGATATAGCACCCCGACTAGCCCATCACAACCGACGTCAATGTGTAGTTCATATGGTTTGGTTGGATCTGCATAGGCCAGATCTGGGGCGGTTGTTAGGCTCCATTTTAGCTGCCTAAAGGCCTCTTCACATTGGACAGTCCATCATCCTCTTCACTTTTCAGTAGCTCATTTAGTGGATGAGCTATTTTTAGCGAATCCCTTGACGAATCTCCGGTAATATGAACAGAATCGCAGAAATTACCTCAGCTCGGTCACATTAGTAGGTCTCGGCCAAGAGGTGACGGCTTTCAGCTTCTGGGGGTCCATGGCTATTCCGTCGGCAGACAGGATGTGGCCAAAGTAGTTGACCGAAGGTTGATAAAACTGGCACTTCTCCAGAGAGAGCTTCAACCTCTCGTCATGGAGTCTCTTCAGAACCTTCTCCAGGCGGGGGAGGAGCTCAAGATGGCGCCGTGAAACTCTCTCTGTTGGCGTCGGGGAAATGCCGTCCCAGAGAGTGTACACCATAGACGGAGGTCGGCCTGCTAGCGGCAGGGGTGCGCGGTCCTCGGCCCCTCTCTCACCTTAGATGCCGGGTGGCACACCTCCTACCTCCCGCCTGGCACCTCACCTTCCAGCACCCACCACCGCATAGCCTCTCCGTAGCCCGACAGCCCGTGGCTGTGACAGCCAGCCGCATCCTGGACAGGAAAAGCACACGCCGCGTCCTTTGTTGTCTCTCCCGCCCTAGGAGCGCAGCAGCCCGGAGATACGGACGGACAGTAGGCTCACAGTACTCAAGCAGCACGACCCCGCGACATTGGCGGGGAGGAGGCGGCAAGCGCAGGAGATGGTAGGAGACCCGAGGACAGAAGCGGTGGAGCAGTGGAAGCGGTAAGGTAAAAGTGAGTGGCGGCTGGAGGGGTAAGTAAGCTAAAACACCTCATATGCTGGCTTAAATGGACAGATAATGTAAGGTCTTCAGAAGAAGTGATCAGAAGAGGGAGAGAAAGTATGTGAGACAGGAACCTCAAAAAAAAAAAAAAAGGGGGTTAACCCTAGCAATGAGCGGGGCCCCTGCGGACCTCTATACCCTTTTGCTGGATATATAAAGACTAACATATAAACACTGTCGCAGGACACTGGAACACTGGGATAGATTCATGTGTGAAGTGTGATTTGTGTTCTTCTCTGTTTGCCTCTATCTCTTTTCCCCTGTTGAACTGATACACGAGGTGTAGAGACACCCATACGTTACTCCAAGTTAATAGGAGCCCTCTATACATGTGAACGGTACACACTGGTATTGAAATAAGAATCGCATCAAACATCATCACATCGAACGATACACCGGAGGGCCAGTTCAGGGTTGGCACAGCTGGGGGGGTCAAGGGGTGGGGAGTAGCCCTGGGAGCGCCTAAAGGAAGTAAGCGGGAAGCGAGGAAGGTGGAGGGGGGACCTCAGGAACTCAGAAACTCCCAAGTAAACAGCCAGAAAGCGGACTGCCAGAAAGCATCTGAAATGGGTAAAGTGACAAAAAGTGGAGGGGGGAACCCTCCCAAAATTAGTGCCAGCCCCAACACAATTAAAAAATTTATGGTGCAGGGGGAAGCAAGCCCACCGAAACAATCAGGCACAAAGAGTAAACAAAAGGAGGAGAGCACCAAAATGTCACAAGGTAGACTATCTACTGGGTTATATGCGGGAGGTACTGGAAGAAAGGACCCCTTAACCACAGTAAGTGAGGTCGAACAAACGGGAACTGATGCCCACAAAAAATGACATTGCAGAGATGCTTATGAGGTTGGAACGTTCTCTCAAAGGGGATATGATAAACATCCGAGAAGATTTAAGCCAAATCTTAAGGAGAGTAGAGGAAACAGAGGAAAAAGTAGAAACGCAGGCTAAAGAGATCCAAATGCTCAAAGAGCAGGTGCTCAAAATCCGGAAGGAACAACGAGAGACCCAGTATAGACTGGAAGACCAGGAGAACCGCAACAGGAGGAAGAATCTCAGGGTGCGGGGGATTCCAGAAACCGTATCAGCTGAGGATCTACAAAAAACAATAGACACCATGTTCGGCCCGATATTGGGGCCACCTGAACTGGCAAGGGTCAAAATAGAGAGGGTCCATAGGGTCCCTAAACCAGCGAATCTAGGGAAGGATATTCCAAGAGATGTGATCGTCCGCTTCCATAATTACAGGGACAAAGACGTGATCTGGAAGAAGATGAGGGAAGGTCATAAAATAATATTTGAAGAAGCCGAAATCAAGATTTTTGCAGATCTGGCCAGAGACACCCGCCATAGGAGGAAAGTACTGAAGCCTTTGGTGGACCAACTAAGACACCAAGGTGGTGTAGAGAACCTTATAGGAAGGGATCTAAGCGACCAAATCCCTGGGATACCTGGGAGAGATAAAACTGGGAACGGTCAAGTCCACCGGGGTTATAGCCCGGCTTGTACCACAGATAACAAAAAACATCTAGGAGTCGACTATGCCAAAGACCTTAGGGGGCGTGGGACTCTAAGAAGGAGGACAACGCCAAGAGGACCAGAAGGTCAG
>BLSH010217287.1:192168-206101 GCA_018402905.1 Glandirana rugosa | reverse complement strand
GGATAAATGTTACACACACGTGACTGATATGGAATGTTAATTATGACTCTGTAGATTCAACCAGTGTATATATATATATATATATATATATATATATATATATATATATACAGTATCTCACAAAAGTGACTACACCCCTCACATTTTTGTAAATGATTTATTATATCTTTTCATGTGACAACACTGAAGAAATTACGCTTTGCTACAATGTAAAGTAGTGAGTGTACAGCTTGTACAACAGTGTAAATTTGCTGTCCCCTCCAAATTGGGCCCAAAGTGTCAATATTTTGTGTGGCCACCATTATTTTCCAGCACTGCCTTAACTCTCTTGGACATGGAGTTCATCAAAGCTTCACAGTTTGCCACTGGAGTCCTCTTCCACTCCTCCATGACGACATCACGGAGCTGGTGGATGTTAAAGACCTTGTGCTCCTCCAACTTCCATTTGAGGATGCCCCACAGATGCTCAATAGGGTTTAGGTCTGGAGACATGCTTGGACAGTCCATCACTTTTACCCTCAGCTTCTTTATCAAGGCAGTGGTCATCTTGGAGGTGTGTTTGGGGTCGTTATGTTGGAATACTGCCCTGTGGCCCAGTCTTCGAAGGGAGGGGATCATGCTCTGCTTCAGTATGCCACAGTACATGTTGGCATTCATGGTTCCCTCAATGAACTGCAGCTCCCCAGTGTCGGCAGCACTCATGCAGCTCCAGACCATGACACTTCCATACCATGCTTGACTGTAGGCAAGGCACATTTGTTTTTGTACTCCTGACCTGGTTGCTGCCACACACGCTTGACACCATCTGAACCAAATAAGTTTATCTCGATCAGACCACAGGACATGGTTCCAGTAATCCATGTCCTTAGTCGTCTTGTCTTCAACAAATTGTTTCTTGTGCATCATCTTTAAAAGAGGCTTCCTTCTGGGACGACAGCCATGCAGACCAATATGATGCAGTGTGTGGCATATGGTCTGAGCACTCACAGGCTGACCCCCCACCCCTAAAACCTCTGCAGCAGTGCTGGCAGCACTCATACGTCTATTTACAAAAGACAACCTCTGGATATAACGCTGAGCATGTGCACTCAACTTCTTTGGTCGACCATGGTGAGGCCTGTTCTGAGGGGAACCTGTCCTGTTAAACCGCTGTATGGTCTTGGCCACCGTGCTGCAGCTTAGTTCCAGGATCATGGCAATCTTCATATAGCTAAGGTCATCTTTATGTAGAGCAACAATTCTTTTTTTCGGATCCTCAGAGAGTTCTTTGCCATGAGGTGCCATGTTGAACTTCCAGTGACCAGTATGAGAGAGTGAGAGCGACAACACCAAATTTAACACAACTGCTCCCCATTCACACCTGAGACCTTGTGTCATATGACACTGAGGAGGAAAAATTGCTAATTGGGCCCAATTTGGACATTTTCACTTAGGGGTGTACTCAATTTTGTTGCCAGCGGTTTAGGAGAGCAGGGGAATGACTCCTGAAGTGTCAGACCACTCTCTACTTTTCACTCAGATCACACCAGTAAACAGTAGATAAACAAGTATAACACCAGAAAACAGTAGATAAACAAAACACCAGAATAATCAATGCAGCAATATTCAACCTGCTCTAAGGGAGAGAGTTCTTTGGTGAAAGCAGCTTTATAACGAACTCTGGCAAAGTAGAATAGGCTCACTAAGTGGGGGAAGAGAATGAAGAGAAGTTGTAATTCAATGTTCCTTGCTTGACAATTCAGTTGATATTCAGCTAGCTTTTGTGGATTAAATGGTATATACCAAATAAAGGCTGATGTAAGGTAAATTCCAAAGAAGTGTAATGTAATTGTATAAGGTACTCTGTCTGCAGCAGAACAATGAAAGCTTCACAGTGACCACTGACTTTAATCTGTGGAACTACAAGTAGCAACAACCCAATATAAAGTATGAATGCTTGAACTTTGCTTCTGTTCCCAAAGTTAAAGAATGGACCTCTCCTACTAGTAGATATGCTAAAAGATACGAAGAATCAGATTGTCTGAGCACAGTGTCTGTTAGGATGGGCTTTCACTCGCTCACCACACAGGAACATAGGATGCAGATGATGTATCCACCGCTGAGGATGATGATGATGAGGATGGAGATGATGATCACTCCGGTCTCTGGCTCCTAGGATTGGCCTCCACTGTCTCTAACCGAGACTCTCCCGGATCTATCGCCCATGTGGGGCGCATGGATCAGGAACAGGCCCCGCTTGCTGCAGGGCAGGTCTCTCAGGCTGGTTGCTGAAGTCCTGCAGGGTATCTGAGTTGATCAGCCTGTGAAAGCAGACCGCAACTCTGCCACCTTCAGCAACAGATTCCCTGCTTACAGATCTGTGCCGTCCAGAGAGAGTGCCAGGCCCAAAGCTGCTGTTCTTATAGACTCTCCCACAAGGAACTTTTTCTCCCAGCAACCTCCTCTTCCCAACAGCCCGCTGGTAGCTGTAGTTTCTTCCCAGCACAGACAAGGGGCGAATCTTTTCAAATGAATCACATTCCCCAGAATGCCTTGCTTTGCTGGAATAAATCACTGTGCTAGCAGGATGTGATCACACAGTTTTTGCTGCCACTAGAGGGAGTCAGTTCCACATAAATAACACTGCACACTGTCTCTGAAATGCAGGCATATATATGTATATATATATAGCTCCCTGCTACATATACAAAATCGGAGGGCTTTTTAAAAGGGTAATTAACAATCACAGTAATACACACGCAGCAAAGAAACAATAATACACACACTATAACACACCTTAAGGGCTCATTTACAACGGTAGCCAGGGTGTTACAAGCAGGTGGATGAGCCCTGGTTGACTTCCAGGCTGAACAAGGAGATGCTGCAGCTCAGAGCTGTATAAATGACTTGGCCGTGATGCTTTGTTCGGGGTCTGCAGCAAAAATTAAACCCTTGCAATGTCGCCACTGAGTGGGACCTATTTTTTTTGTATTATTATTCTAATTAATTATTTTGACGTTTTGACATAACAACAAGATGGCGACAATACAATAGGGTTCGCCTTCAGTTAGCCACGCAGGGCCCTACAACAAAACAACAATTGTTAGGCATTCAAGAGAAAACAGAAACCTACCATCTAACTAAAATCACCCCCACCCCAAAACTTCTCTCTTCCAACATTGAAGCACTTAGGACTGGAGCAATGAAGTAGTACAACTCAATTTCTAAAGCAAGTGTATAGTGACTGGAATGGTTCCTCAGGCCAACCGGACTGAATTACCATATGAGATAGATTCAATCACAAATATTAAACTCTAACACAAAGAAAGTCGAGGACTGTAGTGGTATCCTTTATCAACTGGCCAATCTTAAACAAATGCTGAGTCTAACTGATGCAAAAGTGCGTAGTACCAGATAATTCACAGCCCTCATCCGGAATGTCACCCAGTAGTGGAGGAGTCCAACCATTCCTGCCAAACCTTGTTGAATTTCTTTTCACATCCTCTGGATATACAGTATCTCACAAAAGTGAGTACACCCCTCACATTTTTGTAAATATTTTATTATATCTTTTCATGTGACAACCCTGAAGAAATTACACTTTGCTACAATGTAAAGTAGTGAGTGTACAGCTTATATAACAGTGTAAATTTGCTGTCCCCTAAAAATAACTCAACACACAGCCATTAATGCTTAAACTGCTGGCAACAGAAGTGAGTACACCCCTAAGTGAAAATATCCAAATTGGGCCCAATTAGCCATTCCCCTCCCTGGTGTCATCTGATTCATTAGTGTTACAAGGTCTCAGGTGTGAATGGGGAATAGGTGTGTTAAATTTGGTGTTATCGCTCTCACTTTCTCATACTGGTCACTGGAAATTCAACATGGCACCTCATGGCAAAGAACTCTCTGGGGATCTGAAAAAAAACCATTGTTGCTCTACATAAAGATGGCCTACACTATAAGAAGACCATGCAGCGGTTTAACAGGACAGTTTCCACTCAGAACAGGCCTCGCCATGGTCGACCAAAGAAGTTGAGTGCACGTGCTCAGCATCATATCCAGAGATTGTCTTTGGGAAAAAGACCAATGAGTGCTGCCAGCATTGCAGCAGAGTTTGAAGGGGTGGGGGGTCAGCCTGTCAGTGCTCAAACCATATGCTGCACACTGCATCAAATTGGTCTGCATGGCTGTTGTCCCAGAAGGAGCAGTCTTCTAAGGATGATGCACAAGAAAGGCCACAAACAGTTTGCTGAAGACAAGCAAACTAAGGACATGGATTTCTGGAACCATGTCTGATGAGACCAAGATAAATTTATTTGCTTCAGATGGTGTCAAGCGTGCGTGCCGGCAACCAGGTGAGGAGAACCTAGATAAGCGTGTCTTGCCTACAGTCAAGCATGGTAGTGGGAGTTTCATGGTCTGGGGCAGCATGAGTGCTGCCAGCACTGGGGAGCTACAGTTCATTGAAGAAACCGTGAATGCCAACATGTACTGTGACATACTGAAGCAGAGCATGATCCCCTCCCTTGGAAGACTGGGCTGCAAGGCAGTATTCCAACATGATAACGACCCCAAACACACCTCCAAGATGACCACTGCCTTGCTAAAGAAGTTGAGGGTGAAGGTGATGGACTGGCTAAGCATGTCTCCAGACCTAAACCCTATTGAGCATCTGTGGGGCATCCTCAAATGGGAAGTGGAGGAGTGCAAGGTCTCTAACATCCACCAGCTCCGTGATGTCCTCATGGAGGAGTGGAAGAGGACTCCAGTGGCAACCTGTGAAGCTGTAGTGGAATGGTATCAGCCAAATGATCAGACCAGCGGTGATATGCAATTTCTACTTTACTAAACAATGAAGGTCAACATAACAATGCATAGGGGAAAACATAAACAAAAGAAATGAGAACAATTCTACAAACAGCCACTAGATGGCAGTAAAGTTCATGAGTTCAGTTCAGCTTTTGACAGAGAAAAATTAAGATGTCTCACACGTCCACCTCATGGAAGAGGGTTCTGGAAAGTTCATGACTGGATGCCTCGATGGCTGGCACAGGCTTCACACTGGCACTGCTGTTGTATTTGGTCAGGAGGTTCTGGTGGATGTAGATAGGGCCAGGGCTGGTGCAAGGATTTTTGACACCCTAGGGCTAGGTGAAACCTCATTTTGCCGCCCCCCCCCTGGCTCCACCCTGACACCACCCCTTTTCCCCTGCCCGGCCTGATCAGTGCCAATCAAATGCAGCCTCACCAGCGCCCATCAAATACGGCTTCAAATGTGCCTATCATGGGGGGTGGGGCGGAGGGGGGTATTTGGCAGATCAGTCACTATTTCTATATACATTTGCAAATGGCATGTGATAATACAATCTCATTATCTCAGTCAGACAGTCAGTTTTTACATCAATCAATGCAGAGCAGGCAGTGAAAGATCAACAGTGTCCAGGCGCCTCTAGCCGGCAGTGCGCCCTAGGCGGCCGCCTACTCCGCCTAGTGGTAGAGCCGGCCCTGGATAGGGCCACCCCACTGCATGGACAGCCTCTCCACATGGACTGTAGCAAAGTCCTCTAATGTGACTGGGGCTTGGATAGATGCTGCGTGCTCTTGTGCTCACTGCTGGTGGACTTCACACCAGACTTAACGGAGGAGAACCCAGTACCTGGTGACAGCTCACTTGCCCAATCACAGGGTTTCTCTGAGCACAGGAAGCAGGGAGGAGCTGGAATTTTTATCCCCTGGCAGTGTCAAAGGGCTTAGGGGATGCTGGGAGCCCAGAGGATTGTGGGAGTTTGAAATAAAGGGACATGCACCTGACTGTAGATAAAGGGGCACTCCGCCACATTCCACCCCACTTGGACTTGCGATTCCAGGCAAGTTTACAGACCATACAAAGTCTTTTTGCGCAAAGCGTTCAGGTGGCTTCCCAAAGTTAGGCCTCTGAGAACCTCTCAAGGGTTGAGTTCCAGACTCTCCTCTGTGAACAGATGGTGGTACATCCTCAATTTCAGGCATTTCATTAAGCCTCTGGGGGCATTTCAAGGGCTGAGGTTCAGGTTCTTCTTCAGGTACAGTTAAAGGCACATGCTCACTTTCAGGCGTTTTAGTAGAAAGTGGGCCAGAGGGCTCCACAGTGGGAGTAAGAACCTGAGCCGGGCAATCATTGGGCTGCATGGGACTGTCTGAACCTGCACATTCTTCTGCAGGCCTTGAAGATAGCAGTGAGGCAACAGGGAGTAGCCAATACTGATTCCCTAATGGTGGTGCAGCTGGTGTCCCTGGAACCTGTTCTTCTGGTCCTCTAGACAAGGTCTCAGGAATCTCTATGTAGTTTCTAATTGGCTTAAAGAGCCTGCAGTGAATCTGTCTTGGCTTGCCTTGGGTACCTTCTTGCTGGATGTCATAGACTGGCACTTCTGGAATGGGTTGCTGTAACACAACTCCAGGCACTTCCTCCCATGGAGTTTGTAGCTTGCCCTGCTGATGTGCATCTTTGCGCTGGATCAGGACCCTGTCTCCAGGTTTCAGGTCATAGACCGCTTTTCTTGACTCTTCTTGTTCCACCCAAGTTTGATCCTTAATGAACTGTTGGACTTCTGACAGCCGTCGCCTCCAATCTCGAATCCAAGCTCGGGCCCGTGACAGTACGACCTGCCAAGTTACAGATGAGTCATGGGGGAACATAATTCTGCGATACAATATGCCATCTCTCAAGACGAAACAAGACCACTCACTCAACAGTTTCTGTGTTTCTGGTAACAGTCTGGACCTTTCTCTTCTACTAGGCCACCGTCGTAACTGCACTGCCTCTTTTATTGGGGCAATCACGGGGTCATCCTTCTGCATCTCTGCCCAGTTGTACTCTTCCAGCACATGGATGAGGTCCACCCGGGGTCTACTTTTAGATCTTGCCCCTATCAAGGGTGGAAACTCTTCTTCAGCCTCCTCATCCACATCTCGCTGTGGTTGTACCGATGGGTGGCGTGATAGGGCATTGGCCACCTGGTTACCTTTTCCTGCTTGGTAATACTGCAAATTTTGCTAGATGTGCCGCCCATCTTTGTTCCAGAGCACCAAGTTTGGCTGTCTGGAGATGCACTGAAGGGTTGTTATCTGTCCAGACTTCGAACCTAGCAGCTGTGAGATACTCTGTGAAACGTTCTGTGATGGCCCACACCAGTGCTAACAGTTCCAGCTTGAAGGAGCTGTAGTTTGCAGGGTTTCTCTCGGTTGCATATAGGCTGCGACTGGCATAAGCAATAACCCTTTCCTCACCATCTTGCACTTGTGAGAGCAGAGCCCCCAGACCCTGGTTACTGGCATCAGTCCGTAGCCAGAAGGGAAGAGAGAAATCAGCAAAGGTAAATGCAGGGGCTGACGTTAGCTGATGCTTTAAGAATCAAATGCTTCTTGCTGTTCTGGTCCCCATTCCACCTTCTTGTGGTCCCCTTTCTTATCTACTCCTTTTAGCAATTTCTGGAGTGGAGCAGCATGATGAGCGTAGTGCTTGATGAAACGTCGGTAGTACCCTGTTAACCCTAGGAAGGCTCTAGCTTCAGTCACAGTTGTTGGGACTTTCCTCTCCTGTATGACCTTGATCTTCTCTGGGTTGGGAAGCACTCCTTGTTTGGAGATGACATATCCTAGATATTCGATCTCACGTTTGAACAGGTGGCATTTCTTTGGTTTAAGCTTCAACCCATACTGGTGTAGCCGGGCAAGCACAGCATCTAGGTGGGCAAAGGTGGCAGAGAACACCACTATAACATCTAGATAAATCAGGATGCTATCTAAGTTCATGTCTCAGAGACAATGCTCCATTGTCCTCTGGAAGGTAGCCAGTGCATTGTTCAACCCGAAAGGCATCCTTTTGAACTGCCATAGCCCCATAGGAGTAATAAAAGCAGCTTTTGGGCAATCTGTTTTGGCAACAGGAATCTGACAATACCCACTGGCAAGGTCAAGCGTAGAAAAGAACTTGGCTTACTCTAGGGCAGCTAGGGACTCTTCAATTCACGGTAGAGGATAGGTGCCTCTAGTAGTGACAGCATTCAACCGTCTATAATCTACACAAAAACAAAGGGTGTCATCCTTTTTCCACACTAGGACGTTGGGGGCCGCCCCTGGGCTCTTGCTGTCTTCACTTACGCCTTGTTGCATCATTTGTTCCAACATCTGCTTGACTTTCTGATAATGGGTGAGGGGGTATACTTCTGTAGCGCTCCCAGACTGGTGGACTCTCTCCTGTTGAGATCTCATATTCAATTCCATTGCTACAGCCTAGGTCAAAATCCCCCTGTGAAAACACCTCTGACCATTTATCCACCAATCGCTTTGCTGCTTCCGCTTGAGTGGGTGACAGTTCCTCAGTGGACATCTGTAATGGGATGTAAATGGGAGTATCTGTTCTCCTGCCTATGCTTGGTCTATTCCTGCTGACCATTTGGCAACATTCATTTTGCTATATAGCGTCATCCACTGAATTTATGGAGCTCTATGTGGTCCACTTTAGGAGCGATCACACATGTAATTAGGGCCAGTTCTGCCAGTGGTGTCCCTGGGGGCAGACAAAGTGGAGTAGTTTTGCTGTTACGCATCCTAACTAACACAGTGCCTTGTCGAACTACTGTGAGGGTTCTAGCAACAAATGGCGCAATATCTGAGGGTAAGATACATATTTGGGGGGAACACCCTACCAAACGCATGGTGCTGCTTGTAAGGCCAATAGACAAAAAAATGAATATTACAGCGCACACATGATACTTACTCCTGCCAGGCTGTTTAAAAGCATCTCAATGTATATAGCAAAAATGCAAAAATACGGGGGTTTGGTCACACTGAATGGCCATGAAGTGCTTAAGCCCACTGACTGCTGCAAAGTACCCTGTTTTAACAGTGGGTTCCTACACTAACCTTAGAGTGAATGATCCTATCTCTTAAACCATGGAAGCAAATGCTTCTCTTTATGGGAGACCAGAGTACTCATCCCATGGGTCAGGTTGACATTTTTGCTATATACGTTTAGATACTTTTAAACAGCCTGGCAGGAGTAAGTATCATGCGTGCGCTGTAATATGCATTTTTTTTATATCCGAGGGTAAGGGTTCTACTAGGACTGGGACACCTTGCAGCCGCTGGCACGATCCAACATTTATGGGAAGTACAAGCTCTTGGCAGTGAGGAATTATGATTTCTGTTCCAAAGGGAATTCTCACAACACCAGCTTTTCCCTTGATGTTTGCCATTAATGAGTCCTTTAGCGTTTCCAAGGCATGAAGCAGTTTTCTGACCTCCAAAGGTTGTCTCAGGTGGGTAGGGCAATGTTTCAAAAGCTCAGGCTTCAGGCCCTGGATAATATTCATGTCCAATATAACCTGCTGTTGTCCTTCTCCTGACGCTCGGGTGACCACCACACCTTTTTGGCCAAGGTCCTGCCCCCACAGTTTTACTTTCATCTAGGTAGTTCCGACCACTTCTATGGAAAGTTCGTCGGCAGCTGTCAGTAAGATCCATGGAGTATCCTGACTCATTTTCTTCTTCGGGAAGTACCGCTGGAACAAAGGTTCTGGTAGAATAGTGACTTGCGACCCAGTGTCAAAGAGGCACTCAACCTCCTGGCCATCAAAGTATCAGTGCACCACAGGGCAATCGACCACCACGTCCTCTGTGTGTGACTGGGGAGTCATTCTACTGGGCTGCTCCACTGCTTGACTCCTAGCGGTGGGGTGCTCTGGGTTTAACAGCTCCCTTTATATTTTATCAGGACAATCTCTCAAGCAATGCCCCTTTATCTGTCAGCCCCAACATGGGGAGAGTGACCTCTCTCATCTAGATCGTCTCCGGGGGTGTGTTTGCTTCCTCCAAGAGGGGGTATCCTCCCTTGAATTGGCTCGTTCACATCTCAGCGTGGCTAGTTTCATCTGGAACTGGGCCATCCCTTCTGTCAGTTTGTGGATGGCCACCTCCCATGGAGTGGTTTGTTCAGTTTGTGGAGATTTGTATGCTTTATCGCCTATGCTAGCCACAAGGATGTCTGTACTTGCACGGCTCTGCTCTGAACACACGATGGCTGCCTCTAATAATTCATGGAATTTTAAATTTGGATCACTTCTGTCCTTTTTTTGTAACTTTTCCCTGACTTTGTCAGACAGAAGCCCATCAACAAACTGATCCTTCAGCCATCCGTCTGTGTCACTCCACCCAGTGCGTCCTGGTCGCCGCCTCTCCTTGTGGCAGATCTCGGCTGCTATATCCTGCAATTCCAGAGCATACTATGGAATGGATTCTCCCTCTTTCTGCTTCCTACTGATAAAGCGAGCCCTAAGGTCCCCTAATGCGACCGTTGGAATGTACACTGCTTCCAAGCGGCTGAATATCTTGTCCAGGGAATCCTGGTCCTCTGCTGGAAGGTGCAGAATTAACTTCCTTGCTTCCCCGTCAAGGGCGTTACTGGCCAGATCTGCCTGCTCTGCAGGTGGAACCTTATATGACTGTATCAAGCCCCAAAATCTCCTAATCCAGTCATCTAAATCGTGATCTGGTCCTGTGTACTTAGGCAGCTGTTGCAGTAACAATCACACCAGCAATAGAGAGGTAATGGCAGACTGTATTACTCCCTCAGCGCTGCTTCCCTCACATTGTTGCCAACTGTCCGTAAATATAGGGCACTTTTCTCCCTGTCCGTGAATGCCAGTAGCAGGGAAAAAGTGCCAGTGAAAAATGGCTACGATCGGCTCGGTTGGGAACTGCGCATGCGCAATTATGGAGATGCCCGAGACAATACGATCCTTTCCTGTATTCAGCCGGCGGCGGCAGGCAGGGCCCGGACTGGCTGCTGGCAGAGGCTGTGCGATACGTCTACTCTTTACAAGGCAAATGATGAATGTCACACCGCCGCCAGCCTCTAAAAACACCAGGAGCGGAGCTGAGCGGGCAGAATGGAGCCTCATGGTGGAGTGTGACTCTGCTGCCGGATGGACGGCATCCATCCGCGATCATGGTGGGATTCATGGACACCAGCCCAAGTACAGGGCAGGCACAGGTCGGTCAGACACAAACAAAGCCTTTGCTGTTAAGCTGCCTGTTAACCCCTAATGCAGCAGATTGATATATACATTAACCCAGATCCAGTTACATCAGTAAATCTGTAATTTTACTAAAAAGATTGTTCGCTCTGGCAAAGACAAATGTGAGAGCTGAAGACAATTTATTGTATTAGAAAGTGGCTTTTTTTAATAGGTACATTGTAAACCCATTTTTCAGCAAATATTAGGCTTTTAAATTAGAGCCCTTCTCTGGGCAATCTTAAACCACCCTTCCAAATGCTCCTTTTCTGTACCAATAAAAAAATGAACTTTTTTTTTTTTACCTAAATCCATTGCCATACATCCCTCACTGGGGCCTCTACCAGGAGTGAAGGCCAGTGACCAAGCACTGCTGTCTGTGTGTAGGCCAAATGGACTACTTGCAGTACTTATGTTCTACAGTGAATATGTGCAAGGCAAGCTGGGAATGGGACTGCCAGTGCTGTTTGGACTGGGCTTGACTGAAGGGACCACCTGGCATGGATAGAGACTGGCATTGTGACTCAGGAGGGGTCATGTCTGATCTGTGCTGCTGCACACAGCTGTCAGTGTCACTGTCGTGTGTGCGCCCATTCTAATTTCTTGCTCTCCTGAGTCCTGTCCCTGAGATACTTACGTACTATATCGAAAATAAAAAAGAAATATGTTTTTTGCCTTAATATCTACCTTTAAGCACACTGTGAATTGTATATTGTACTTGTTTGTAGACTAAATACTGAAATTTGCACTTAAAACTGTAATTTTTTTACATTTTGGAAATGTCAGTAAAAACATGGCTGTGCCAGTAAATTTTGGGTGTCATGCCAGTAAATTTCAATCTGGTAAGTTGGCAACACCGTTCCCTCAGCGCTGCTTCCCTCACCACTGACTGACATGGCTGATCCTGTTCGTGGAATGGTAGCAGCCAAATGATCAGACCAGTGGTGATGACACTGGCTGGGAAGGGGTTAACATCTAGGGCAATCAAAGGGTTAAATGTGTGCCTAACAAGTGTTTTCTCACTGTGGGAGAGGTTGCTTTTACTAAGGGAAGACGTAGATTCCTGTCCCAACAGCCGTGTTATGTGACACACTGTGGCAGCGCAATGCCAGCCGGAGCCATGATAGAATGCCTGCTGCCTGTGAGTTATGATACCATCCATTATGCCAGAGAGACAGACACAGTACAATGTAGTCTATTCACAGACATCCCCAAAGCACACCGGTGTTGAAGCCTTGAAGACACTGGCAGCCCCATGATCGGATCCATTTCCCCTCTGTGCCTACTGCTGGACACTGTCAGCTGAGCTCAGCTGCCTCTCTCTGCCTGTCACCAGGGCCGGATTATCATAGGGGCTATTGGAGCTGCAGCACCTGGCCCCATCCTTAAGATAGGCCCAGACCAATGGTGTGAGTGAGTCACTAATACTGCCCAGCCCTGCTCTGTATACAGTGTACACATGATTGATATGTATATTGCGGCAGCTTATTTCATTTGTTTTAACAAAAAATTGTTTGCATTTTCATTTTATTCATTTTTATAAAAAGGCCCCACCAAAATCCTCAGCACCAGGCCCATGATGCTCTTAATCCAGCCCTGCCTGTCACCACCACTGCCTGCCTCACAGCCTCTCTTTGGGCCCCGGTTACTACTGGGTGGGGTGCGGAACTGAGCAGAGGAAGATTACTCTGCTGGAAGGCAAGGAGATAGGCAGGCAGATGGCTGGCCGCGGTCTTGAGCCAAGGCAGAAGAACATGCGAACGGGATGAATGAAAGGGTGAATGACCCTGCATGAAAGGGTCTTGGAGAAAACCTCTTCTCCCCCCCCCCCCTCTTTCTCCTCTCTCTTTTCTTTACAATCATATGGCTAAAAGTTGTTCATTACACAAATACCTTGTTGACTATATGTTATAGTTCCTGTACAAACAGCGGTTGACATTTAGACTTAGTAATCTCCTGATATGATGAACCAAAATCCTAGAAGATATGATGTCTAAACCTGCTATGTACTTTTTGATATTGAAATGGAACTGCATTTTTCTGGAAAAAATGTGCCAACAATGTTATTGCACTATGTTCAATAAAATTTTCTTTTCTGATTAAAAAAAAAAAAAAAAAAAAAAAGTGTCTGTTTAAAATCCAGTAATTGCCTCATCCTACTGTACACATGCCCAGTTGCTCTCTAGTTTTTGGCACTGTGCCAAAAATCAGAGCCACTAGAGGTGGATCTGCTGAGAGCTTTAAGATTTACTGCTGCTCAGGGGATCTGGGCTTCAGCAAAATGGCAGTCTCCTGCAAAAAGAAACAGGAGGAATGCTGGAGTGAGTTTACAGCACACTAATTTGGTAGAATAATTATTAATGTGGAATGTATGTTCCTTGCTAGAGAACATTATTTTTTATCAAGTTGTTATGGGTAAAGTTCCACTTTAAAGAGGAACTGCAGTCTGCTCACATAATTTGCAATAAAAACATATTTGCCATTCTGAAGCTTCCCTCCAACCACTTTGCATATTATTTTATATATACTGTGATTTTGTATTTGCCAAATATGCTGCAGAAATCTCCCTCCACTGAGTCTGGCTGCACCAACCTCCCTTCGAAGTCTTACCGTTTATACAAAAATAACGTTTAATACACTCGTCTGACGTCAAGGAGAAATTTCACCTTGAAATGGGTATTGTTGAACTATTTTTTATTACAAGAGATCGTTCCTTGTATGTAAGGTGTAATTATTAATAAGATGGTTTAATCACACGACATTTGAGTGAGGTCGTAAGGAGGACAAAGAAAAACGTCCTCTGACGGTAAAACGACTTCGGGTCTAGGGGACTCGTCGTCATTTAGAATTTCGAGAGTCGTCTAGGTGGAGATCACCGAGACTAAAAACCGTGT
>BLSH010217287.1:159003-175259 GCA_018402905.1 Glandirana rugosa | reverse complement strand
CCTCCTTTCAGAACACAACAGCTCAGCGGGGGAGATTGCTGGACTAACCTCGTATGGTTAGTACAGCAGTTCCTGACTGGAGCTCTTGTTTTTTTTTGCTTTTTTTTGTGCAACCCAAAAAAAAAAAACTGTAATGTTTATCAGGCTTTAGATTTTTCACCTTAAGGCCCCTTTCACACTTGTGCGACTTGAAATTTACGCAATTTTACCGCAATTTTTTGGCCGCAATTTTGATGCGACTTGAAGCAATGCCTGTGTAGTCCTGAGGTCTATGGACCTCAAGTTGCATCAAAGTCGGAAAAAAAGTAGTGCAGGGACTACTTTGAAGTCGCACAAATATGAATGGTACTCGTTGGAAATCAAGGGGAACGACTTGTCAAGGGACTTTGCAGTCCCAAGTCGCAGGACAAGTCGCACAAGTGTGAAAGGGGTCTAAAGGTTTTAAATATTTAAAGCCATGCTACAGTCAATCAGATAACAGACATACATGACAACTGTTTTACCTGACAAAAAAAATATATATATTTTTGTTCTTTTATTCCTCCTGCCAGCTCTGAAACACAGCACAGCCCTGCCTGGTAGGGTGGGAGATCTGATTTTTCTCTATTGTAGTTTAGTAAAATTGATAGATTTCCTCTCCTCCTCTGAAGGAGAAGCAGCAGACTGATGAGCCAAGAAAAGAGCTCCAAACTTTAGTCTTATGGTCCATGATACTTCATTGCCAATAATAATTTGATAACAGGAGGAAAAACGGTAAAAGTGCATTTCGACGGCCAGAAAGTCTCCCTTCATCAGGGTTTTATTAATATAGCACAAGTCTCTGTGGGGCTCTAATAAATATTATGAAGGGTAATCTTCAGCAAAAGAAAAACAGGCAAGTTGTCTCCATGTGCTTATAATACAATTAAACCCTGATGAAGGGTGGTTTTCTGGCCCGATGTCCTTGGCTCCTGCTTGTCTTTCTATTATCAATTTTTTATTGACAACAAAATATTATGGACTTTTAAGACAAATGTTTGGTGCGCTGTTCTTAGCTTTTCTGTGCGTTCCTCAATCCAGGTAGCCCCTCTTCTTTTTGAGGACCCCTCACCTTGTTGTAGAGCTGCCAAGGTTATTTTATCAAACCCTCCACCATTATTCATCTGACAGATGTTAAACTGGAGTCCCACCCCTGAGACGGTTGAAGATGAGGATGACCTTTCGAGGCCTAATATCCCCTTGAGGGGTTTTACTTTCTTGAGGGCTTCATCCCATCGCATAGTTTAACGTTTCATCGAAATATGGGTTTTGCCCCTAGGATCCTCCCTCCTCATGGTTTTCTCTTCACCATCTCTTCTCTAGTCTCCTCGCTCAAGTTATACTTTCTTTTACCTCCCCTTTTCTTTTCTCATATGGAGATAAGGTGCCTTAGAACTTTACTTCTCTAAGATGTTACTATCTTGGGCTCTATACCCAGTGTAGTATTGTAGTTAACTCATCTGTATTATCAGACCTAGTGTTTGGGTTCAGTTCACTGTATTTCAATTTTTTTATTTTCTATGATATTAACATGTTAAAAACTGTTTACGATAACTTAGTGTATGTTTCCTCTTGAGGCCATATACCCATGTGTGTTTATTTGGTTACGTTTTATTATATGCACTCTTTGCTTTGTGTTGTTATCCTTCTGTAAACTTCAAAACACAATAAAACTTTATATTTGTCTTTAAATTGGAGTCCAATGCCTCATATCTACTTCTTCTTGATCTCTGTCACTCTGCTTTCTCCTTCTATTCGCATGCTCCTTGCACTGCAACACAACTGGTTGGCTCCTTGCCGAGCCTCTACCTTCCCCACTGTGAGCCCCGCTGTATGGTGGGCAAGAGGATGATACCAAGCCAAATTTAGGTAATTACACTGCTTACATTAAAACAAAAATGAAAGTATGTTTTAATCAGTAATTAACTGCAATAATTGATGTGTTTTATATATTATACCTTCAGCTTTAGACAACGGGCAACCTGAATCCTGTCACTCTGGTTCTTGCCTGTTTTGCCTCAATAAATCTGGGTTTAATCATAATAAAAATGAGTGGTGTAGTGGATAGCACTTTCACCTAGCAGCAAAAAGGTTCAGATCCCAACCACGACACTACCTGCCTGGAGTTTGCATGTTCTCCCTGTGCCTGCGTGGGTTTCCTCCGGGTACTCCGGTTTCCTCCCACACTCCAAAGACATGCTGGTAGGTTAATTGGATCCTGTCTAAATTAGTCCTAGTATGTGTATGTATGAATGTGAGTTAGGAACCTTAGATTGTAAGCTCCTTGAGGGTAGGGGGACTGATGTGAATGCACAATGTATATGTAAAAGCGCTGCATAAATTGACTGCACTATATAAGTACCTGAAATAAATAAAATAATAATAACTAAAAAAAAAAAAAAAAAAATTGACACTGCAACATTTTATGGCTATGCTGTGCAAACCTGACTGTGACACAACGCCACATTATCTCAGCTGGACTGTAAGGCACATAATGCATGCTGACTGCAATAAATGCTTCACTATCTTCACTTTCTAATTCACAGTAAACACAAGCTATTTATTACCGTCATTAGAAGCATCAGCAATGCCTGTCCATAGAAGCTGGCTGTTAGAGGCTGTTTATAAAGAGCTGATCACATAGGAACCGTAACCTTTTTAATTATACTTGCTCACTGTGATCTGAGTGCTTCCTTCTAATTAGCTCATGGAGGCACAAATGTTTTGCTTTTTGTTCTGACAGCCTGCTGTTTGTCGGTAGTGTGTATTTTTCTGTTTGCAAAGGGCACCAGCTTAATGTGGATGTCGGCTGGCACTGCTGCTGGGCCATAAATATTATGTAGGCGTTGTTCTCTGTGCCTTTTTTAATGCATGTCAGAGCAGTGTCATGGTACCATGTGACCACAGCTATATGCCACCACGCCCAAGTGATGCGAATGGTGCCAGGAGTATACCACTGTTGGAATGATCCTACCACCAGATCTCCCATCTTTACCTTTAATATTTCTTTAGCACCTGTTTGTTACCCGCTTAAGGACCGCACCACCTACATATACTGCTGCAGAGCGGCCCTTAAGCACAAAATCATGTACCTGTACGTGATTTCCTAGTTTGGGTCTGGGACGTGTGTGCGTCCAATCACAGCAGGAGCTATTCAGCGGGTCCAGCAGCCGCGATGGCCACTGGGACCCGCTGATCATTTGCTGGAGAGGCAGAACCGCGGTCTGCCTGTGTAAACAAGGCAGATCACATTTCTGTCAGAGAGGAAGAGAGAGATCTTGGGTTCCTGCTAATGAGGAACACCGATCTCTCTCTTCCTCCAGTTAAGCCATCTCCCACACAGTTAGAAAGCACACCCTAGGATCACACTTAACCCTTTGATCGCCCCTGATGTTAACACCTTCCCTGCCAGTGTCATTTATACCGTGACAGTGCATTTTTTTTTAGCTCTGATCACGGTATTAGTGTCACTGGTCCCCAAAAAGTGTCCGATTTGTCTGCCACCATGTCACAGTCCTGCTTAAAATCGCTGATCGCCACCATTACTATTAAAAATAAAAATGCCATAAAATATCCCATAGATTGTAGACACGATTACTTTTGCGCAAACCAATCAATATACACTTAATGGGATTTTTTTTTTTTACCAAAACATATAGCAGAATACATATTGGCCTAAATTGATGAAGAAATTAGATTGTTTACATTATTTCGGGTATGTTTTATTGCAAAAAATAAAAAACATAGTTTTTTTTTCAAAATTGTCTGTCTTTTTTTTTTGATAGCGCAAATAAAAACCGCAGAGCTGATCAAATACCACCAAAAGAAAGCTCTATTTGTGGATAAAAAAAGGACAATTTTATTTGGGTACAGCGTCACATGACTGCGCAATGGTCCATTAAAGTAAAGCAGTGCCGTATCGCAAATAATGGCTTGGCCATGAAGAGGGGTACATCTTCCAGGGCTGAAGTGGTTAAAGCCTTACTCTAGCTAGCCAATATTTTCTTTATAATTTTGGATAGGTAATGGAAGAGGTACACGTTCCATCATGTTTTTACTTCTGTCTGTGACTCCTTTGAAGATTGTAATACACTTTCTAATCTGTAATATCCATACAAGAATCGGGTGGTATGGGCATCACTGCAACAGAAAGGCATGGACAACAGTAAAAACATTTTCAAATGTTCTATCCCAAAACCATGAAATATCTTGCCAGCGCTATATAGCACACCAAAATGTAGTTCATGGTTTTGATTGGATTGAATATACCACCACTGTCGGTTATAGGCACCAGTGGCACCTACAACATCCTCAGTCCTTTTCCCCACCGAAATTATTGTCAGACATTTATAGCTTCACTATAGCTTTGTGTAGCCTCACCCTAGCCATACTACCATACTACCATACTCCATACCACTCTCTCCTTCCACCATCGAAGTCCCCTCCACATCTTTTTATCTTTTTCCTTTCTACCATCTTCCCTGCCCGTAGTGTTCAGCATGTACTGCCCTTGGAGACGGTCTGTTCACCTTGCCAAGTCATCACTCAGTTCTTCTCTATTAACCTCTTTATTCCTCCCTTCCTTCTCCAATCACTATAAATGGGTCAATTAGGCAGGCCTTATATTATGCAATTTTCTTTCCTTCAACTATCGGATGACGGAAAGAAAATTGCTTGATTCTCCTATTAACAAAATCAGTGTTGACGGGGGAATCTCCCACTTCACTATTGAATTCTACTGGCAGGGAGCCTTCTCCACCAGCAGGACACAATGATCACTGCTGGAGGCTATAGCCGCTGGCAGTGATTGCATGAAAAAAATCAGACAGGCTGGTTGTACCGAAGTACTGCCCGTATCAACCTCCACTTGCTTGTGAGCAGGTGCCAGTGACACAATCATATGAGAATGCTAAGGAGCAGACTTTTACAGCTTGGTTTGGGTTTGGCTTTTTACAAGTCCCTTTTCCATGGTATTGGAATCTTTATGATCCTTGCATGAACTCACCCCTGCTCACAAGCAAGTGGAGGTTGATATGGGCAGTCATTATAATAAGTGGTGACATTTTTTGATAAATTGAAAGACATCTAATCATCCCTGAGGATGAGATTAATTAATAAGTCTAGAAACGCGTTGGATGTATGATGCCCAAGCAAACTATCTGCTGAACAACAAACCCTCCAAAGAGATATGTAACATTGCCAAAGTATCAACTGCATATTGATGTGTACAATGGATCTTGGCCTAAATATGGCCATGCGTGTTTTTAACAAGGCTATGTCTTTTTACAGTTTTGTAATGAAAAGTGGTTTTATATATAGATGGTTATGCACTTTTCTTTTTTTGGTTGCCTTCAAAATCACATAAGAGGGTCTTTTCCCATTTCAAGTACAGAAATAGGGATGGTGGCAACCACTTCCCGTAACAGAATACACATATGAAGCGCTGCCCCCTTTAGGGTCGCAAGATAAGTCAACCCCTCCCTGTTTCCCCGACCCTGGGAGTCCTCCGCCACCCCTGGCACACTGAGTTCACTCATAATGTTAGTTCCCCTTTAACCACTTTAGCCCCGGAAGGATTTCCAGCTTTAGGACCCTTTTTGCGATTCGGCACTGCGTCGCTTTAACTGAAAATTGCGCGGTCGTGCGACGTTGTACCCAAACGAAATTTGCGTCCTTTTTTTCCCCAAAAACAGAGCTTTCTTTTGGTGGTATTTGATCACCTCTGCGTCATTTCTGATCGCCGCTATAAACAAAAGAAGAGCGACAATTTTGCAAAAAACCCATTCTTACTTTTTGCTAGAATACAAATCAAAAAAAAAATATAAAAAAACATTTTTTTTCACCGTTTTTGGACGATTTATATTCTTCCTCATATTCTTCCTCATATTTGCAATTAAAAAAATCGCAATCAGCGTTTATTGATTGGTTTGCGCAAAAGTGGTCGCGTTTACAGATGATGAGAATTAATTTTTGGGTTTTTTTTTTTTTTTTTTTTTACTAGTAATGGCGGCGATCTGCGATTTTTAGCAGTACTGCGATATTTCAGCGGACATGTCGGACTATTTTGACACTTTTTTGGGACCATTGGCATTTATACAGCGATCAGTGCTATAAAAATGCACTGATTACTGTGTAAATGTCATTGGCAGTGAAGGGGTTAACCTGCAGGGGGCGCTCTAAGGGTTAAATATGTTCCCTGGGCGTGTTCTAACTGTAGGGGGACTGCACTATCTGGGGAAGGGAAGTGGTCACAGCCTTCGTATACAGGAAGGCTGTGATCACAGCCCTTCCCCCTTCACACAGAGCGGAGGTCCGTGTTTACATACACGGACCTCCGTTCCTCCGCTCGGGGGGGCCATCGCGGGTAGCCGGCGGCAATCGAAGCCGCCGCACCCGCTCCCTGGCCCTCCCCGAACACAGCGCGCTCACTAAGCTCGTTCCCGCAGCCGCCGTCGTATGACGGCGTTTTGCGGGAACGAACCACTTTGCCGCCGTCAGATGCCGATCGGCGGTCGGCAAGTGGTTAAGTAGGACACAGTGATGAAATGCACAAGGAGAAAATCAACAGTGTTTACTCAAAGTATATAGTTCAAAAGGAACTCTGACTCAACAGGGTACATAAAATAGGTCTCATAACAGTATGAAGGTTAAACACTACTGAATAACAAGGTATGTTTCTTAGAGCTTTATAAATTCAACCAGCAAGTGTATAAACAGGTCAATATACTGTGCATGAGAGTGGGGCACAGGAGAGCAGGGGAATGACTACTGAAATCTCAAACCACTCTCTACTGCTCAATCTCCTGACAGCAGCAAATAGTAGATGAACAAGTATAAAACTAGTAAATAGTAGATGAATGGGTACAACATCAGAATTACAATTGCAGCTGTATTCAGTCTGCTCTAAGGGAGAGAGTTCTTTGGCGAATGCAATTTATAAAATACCCTGGCAGAATAGTAAATGCTCACTAGGGGGGGGGGGGGGGGGGCAGATGAAGAGTAGTTGTAGTTCAATGTTCCTTGCTTGACAGTTCAGATGATCTTCAGCTAGTTTGTGGTTTAAATGGTATATACCAATCAAATGCTGATGAAACAAAATAGATTTCTAGGAAGTGTACTGTATTTGTATAAAGCACTCTTTCTGCAGCAAAACAAATGAAGCTTCACAGGGATCACTGACCTTAAACTGTGGGACTACAAATAACAGCAATCCAGTATAGGATATAAATTCTTGTACTCCACTTATATTTAAAATGTTAAGAACTAGGCCTTCACTACTGGTGAATGTGCAGGTTTCTGTGTGCACAGTGTCTGTAAAGATGGGCTTTCGCCTGCTCACCACACAGGATCAAAGGAAACAGATGATGTATACGCTGCTGAGGATAATGATCACGACAAGGATGGAGATGATGGTGTTGGTCACTCCAGCACTCTGGCTCCTAGGATCGGCTTCCACCGCCTCTCACCGTGGTTCTCCCGGATCGATCGTCCAAGCAGGATGTAGGGATCAGGAACAGGCCCCACTTGTTGCAGGGCAGGTCTTTTAGGCTGCTCACTGAAGTCCTGCAGGATCTCTGAATCATAAATATAAATAGAAACACTGCGCTCCTTATTACCATATAAATCAATATGTAAAGTGAATAAAATAAATAAAATAAAAATAGAGCAGCTGCTATAAATGTAAAAAAACTTTGATGGTCAGCTCATCACACAATGACCTTCCCAAGAACATTTTTGTACGGTGAAGGGAACAACGCATTATGAGTCCACCTGGAGCGGCATTTGTTCTCTGACCAGGCTGGAGAGTAACGAGCGCCTGTGGATGCTGTTCTTGGGAAGGTCATTGTGTGATGAGCCCCCTCTATCCTTGGAAACATGAGCCTATCTATCTTTGACCTCTGGTGAGCCCCCAATGTGTGCACACGCATGTGGTGACCGATGGTGAAGGATACACTATCATAAACAGCATAGCTGCACAATTTAAGGATTTATCTCTGCACTTTATTCAATGCTGCACAATTGATTTTTTGCACTACTACCTTGGTTTTTGCATCTAAGTGATTGAAGGTGAAGGACTCAGCTTTGAAACAATTTGGCTGCTTAACTCAAGGAGGACATACCTTTGCACTTTATTGAGGATTGCACTGTTGAGACTTTTGCATCAGCACTTTGTTTGTAATTTTGCACTAAATTGTTTTGCACAATATATATTCAATCTTAGCACTGCTTTCACTATCACGGATATAGTTGACCATCAAGGATCTCTGAATCGCTCAGTCTGTGGAAGTAGGTCGCGATTCAGCCACGTTTAACACAGGGTTCCTGCTTGCCAATCCGCGCCGTCCAGAGAGAGCATGCTAGGCCCCAGCCTCTACTTAAATAGTCTCTCCCACGAGGCACCACTTCTCCCTGGAATCCTTCTCTACTGCACAGCCTGATAGAAGATGTAGTTCTACTGCACTACAGCCAGAGGATGAATCCTCACAAGCAAACTACAACCCCCAGATTGAATTTCTCTTGCCACTGTTAGAGTCACAGAACAGTAAACTGGCACTAGGGGAAACAGCTGCATAATAATAATAATAAAATAATAAACTTTATTTTATATAGTGCCTTTAAAGGTAGCTTCTCAAAGCGCTTTACAAAGTCGAGAGAAACAAAAACACATGAAATACACAGAATAAAACAAAAGAAAAAAAGGACAATTACATGAAAGCTTGTCTAAAGAGAAAGGTTTTTAGATTTGATTTGAATGAGTTTAGAGAAGATGACTCTCTGATGTTCTTTGGAAATTAATTTCCAGAGTCAGAAGAACACAAATGTATGGATCAGCTTTTCAGCTACAGTGTATGATAGCATAGAATGCAGCTGAGCAATGTTTCTCAAGTGGAAAAAAGATGTTCAGACAACGTTTTATACATGTGCATCAAATGTTAAATTAGCATCAAATAGCACGCCTGGATTTTTGAATTTTGACTGAATCGCAAATGCAGTGTCATCTAAATATAGGCTATCAGGACCGGCCTTACATAATTGATGGGGGTGCCAATAAAAAACACTTCAGTCTTGTCACAGTTTAATTGAAGGAAATTGTAGCCCATCCAAGTTTTTATATCACGCACACAGTTGGATAGGAGAGAAGCAGCCAAAGTAGAATCTGAAAAAAGGGGGGGGGGGGGAATGGAAAAAGGGGACAGAATGTAAACCCAAATCACCCAAAAAGGGGAAGGGGAAGACAAACAAATCCCCTTCCTCCCACCAACAAATAAAGGGACTTTAAATGTGCCAAAACAATGGAAAGACTAGACACAAAAAATAAACTCAATAAAAAATAGATTTTTATTATTAAATTCTTTAAAACCATAGTTGCATCTTTTATAAGCAGATTTACAGGATATACTGGTTACATCAAACAGGTAGCATTGGAAAAACACAAAATACTGTGCAGGTAAGCGTATTGAACCGATGCGTTTTGCAACAATTTGCTTCTTCAGGGTTCACGCTTGATGATGACCAGCTAAAACATATGTGAAACGCTCAAACCCAGAATAACATATGGAATACATGCACAATACAGTGTATGCAAAAATACTCACAAAATACTATCCATTTATCCTATACCAGGTACAAAAATATGTATATATACTGTATAATGCGGAGGGAAAAAATGGAAAAAAGGAAGAAGGAGGGGAGGGAAAGGGATACAGAACAAGACCCCATGGGGGGACATTTACCAAGAGAAAGGGAGCCAATTCTGCACAACAAAGGGCCAAAAAAGAAGGGCAAAAAAAAAAAACCACACCAAAAAAAGAAAAAGAAAAACACACAAACTTACCTAATCTTAAAAGGCAAAAACGATATAAAGCTAAGTTGTCATCCCAGATCGTAAAAAGCCACAGGTGTGCACAAAATAAAGCCCAAATTCAAAAGGCCAAAAAAAAACCCTATAGAGCAAAGAGTCCGAAGAGCTTCACAGGTTGAATCTAGGACATAAAATGCAGAAGAATAATATAATATAACATAATATAAACGAAATATACATGCATGCTCAACCACAACTTAGAAAATATCTAAAAAAAGACTGACCTTTGTATATGCACTTTTTGTGCTCTCAAACCAGGATATGCAAGAGGTACATCTCCAACAAGCCAGTGTGGATCTAAGCTGAAATCTGCACAAATAATAGGCCCCTTTCACACCAGTGGACTGATAGGGTCCGTCTGTCCATTTTTAAGGCGGCCCCAATCAGATCACCCATTGTCCTCTATGGGGCGGTGGATGCATCCGATCCAAAAAAATCAGCTGAAAACAGAGGTTTGTTCATATGTTCGCCATCCGTCCAGTGGCTCAGATCGGATGCAGTCCGTTTACATCCCATCGCCCCATAGAGGCGAGCGGGCTCTGTCCTTGTCCATTACACGGACCTGTCATCCACCTGCTCAGTGGGGATCAGCGGAGAGAGCCCTTGCTGAGCAGGTGGATTCCACTCTGAGGGATCCGCCCCATATGAAGGGGGCCATATCCAAAATGACCATTTCCTGGAAGGTTGTCCCAAAAATAGCACTGATGGAACAGGGAATATATGCTGAATTGAGAATCCCCTTACACAGTGTACATGTAGGCACAACATCAACTGTTATATATGACAAAATGGGGTACAAAATAAATAACAGATAAATAAATGAAGGGCTTATGAAACATCTTCAAAGGACTTATAGATCCCAAGAACAATGATGCTCAATCCTTCTGACCATACTAGATAACAATCATCTTATGTCTATGGGTATCTGTAAAGAGTAAAGGGGTTGTAAAGCTTAGTTTTTTATAAAATAACAAACATGTTATACTTTCCTCCTCTGTGCAAGGGTTTTGCACAGAGCGGCCTCTCTTCTGGGGTCCTCCAGCGGCACTCCTGGCTCCTCCCCGCATTGAGTGCCCCCATGGAGAAGCACTTTCCCTGGGGGCACTCGTGTGGGCACGCTCCCGTGTCCTGCTGCTGCATCCATTGACACAGACAGCAGGACTCGGCCCCAACCCCGGGCAGCTGCACTACAGAAGGTTTTTCACCTTAATGCATAGCATGCATTAAAGTGCAAAACCACAAATGTTTATGACCCCTTAATGGTTACAATGCTGCTACAATGATTTTACAATGCTCATAATTGTTACAATGCTTTTGTTTAAGTCTGGTTTCTCCTAATGTTAATTTTCATCTAAAATATAACTAAAACCAAAATATGACTAAAACTAAAATGGCATTCAAAATTTAACATCAAAATTAATACTGCACTGCCACAAAAGAATAAGTAGGGGGCAACTACTAAGCTGTTGAGAAAATAAAAAATTAAAGCGTACTAGCTCATTATGAAATACTTACCTCAGAACAAAGCTCCAGCAGGGCTGCTTGGTGCCCGCAGAGGGAGTGGACATCTTCACTGTGGGGATTCTTCCACACACAGCGCCGGAGCCGCGAGACGTCACTCCTGTGCATGCACTCGGGAGCCTATCTTTCCAGCGGACTTTCCGGCAAGGTCAGGCGCTATGTGCTAGGCCTTTGCCGAGACATTACTGTGCATGTGCCGTGACGTCATTGGCTGCATGCAAGTGGAATATCTCCTAAACTGTACAGGTTTAGGAGATATTCATTTTACCTACAGGTAAACCTTATTATAGGCTTACTTGTAGGTAAACAATGCCTTTTGAGGGTAGACAACCGCTTTAAGAAAAAGGCTTTTCTTATTTTTTAATCTTAATATTTAACCGCTTGCCGATCACCCGCCGCAGATGTACAGTGGCAAGGTGGCTCGGCTGTGCAAATCACCATATTGGTACGGCGATTCGTGCACTAGCTTTCGTGGGCGTGCGCCAGTGGGGGAGCCAATGGCGGGTCTCCATTTCTGCTGGCCGCCTGCAATTGTTCCCCGCAGAGACAGAATGAGGATCTGCCAAAGTAAACAAGGCAGATCTCCGTTCTGTCAGGGGGTGACACTAAGATCTGTCTTTCTGCTAAGCAGTAAGATGGATCTTTGCATATCCCCAGTCACACAGTCCCCTATACAGTTAGAAAACACAAACATTTAACCCATTGATCACCCCTGATGTTAACCCCTTCCCTGCCAGTGTCATTAGTAAAATCTCAGTGCATATTTTTGGCACTGATTACTGTATTAATGTCACTGGTTTCCAAAAAAAGTGTCAAAAATGTCAGTTAGGTGTCCGATCTGTCCGCCGCAATGTCGCAGTCCCGCTAAAAATCACTGATCACCCCATTACTATTAAAAAAATAAATAAATAAAAATTCCATAAATCTATCCCCTATTTTGTAGACACTATAACTTTTGCGCAAACCAATCAATATACGATTATTGGGATTTTTTCTTTACCAAAAATATGTAGAAAAATACATATTGAACTAAACTGATAAATAAATTAGTTTTTTTTGTATTTTTTTCCACATGTATTATAGCAGAATGTAAAACATTTTTTCAAAATTGGTACAAAAGATAAAAACTGCAGAGGTGATAAAATACCATCAAAAGAAAGCTCTATTTATGAGGAAAAAAAGGACGTCAATTTTGTTTGGGTACAACGTCTCACAATTGTCAGTTAAAATAACGCAGTGCCGTATTGCAAAAAATGGCCTGGTCATTAAGGGGGTAAATCCTTCCAGGGCTGAAGTGGTTAATGCTGGAAATATACTGTATTCAGGTAATATGTGCAATGGCAGTACAGCCAATAGAGTTTACAACTTTTTTTATTTTATTTTATTTTTTCAAGTTTCACTTCTGTTTGCCAAAAAGCAATATTTTTGTTTGTTTATGAAACTTTTATTTATAAAGACGTTACAACAATTAAATCTGCGTCTGTAGTGCATGTTCAAACCTTAATATTCTAAATAATAACATTGGTTACATAACACGGTTTACCATTTCTCTAAACATGATTGTCTAGCCTTCAGCTTAGTTGTTCTTCTTGCTTTTGTATAAATAAACTTTATTGTCTCTTCTGGGCTGCGGCAACTTTAATTTTCTATGCATCAAGGCACACCCTGCCATGATGACGTTTCTATACGACTTATGCCAGAAGACATGAAGCTTCATTGTTAAAATAAATAAATAAATCTCAGCAAAGATGTACGGCAGTCTCATGGATATTCAACAACACGTTTCGCAGAAGTGGAAGCGCACAGCCGTTCCATAATAATGTAAGGAATCCTTTATTTAAGTATATTCCATTCATAATAGTGACAGACAACCTTTTCGCTTTGTACGACAGTTCATCCTTTGTGATTAACCTATGAGTGTTTATAGAAATAATTTGATTAACTGAACCTGAAATCCCCATGAGGCAAGCTACACAAAAATCTCTCTAAGACTGCAACACAGCCAATTAATTTAAAAACTGATTTGATTTAATTTACTTTTTTTCTGTATGAAAAGCACAAAGATGTGACTTGAATTGAAATTTAGCTAAAGAATTAATTAAACAAATGAATATAGCCGAAACATATAGTGGAGGCTTCTTTAGCTGCTTGCATCCATTTAACTATAACAATAAGGGCCCTTGGATAACCGTGTTATAAATACATAAAATGCATAAACAGGTAAATACATAAAATATGATGCTGTCAAAAGAACGTATGTATGCATTACATTTTGACATACAAAATGTAATTAACTGCTTCCGGACCACCCACCGCACATTTACTGTATATTGTTTCCTCCTGGAGGTCTGGGCCGCCGGCGGCCCGCTCCCGCTGTGATTGGACACAGCGGGAGCCAATCAGCGGGCCCGGCAGCCGCGATGGTCACCGAGACCCACCGATCATTCGCTGAAGAGGCAGAACGGCAGTCTGCTTATGTAAACAAGGCAGACCGCCGTTCTGTCAGAGAGGAAGAGCGAGATCTTGTGTTCTTGCTAATTAGGAACACGTATCTCTTTCTTCCTCCAGTTACACCATCCCCCACACAGTTAGAAATCACTCCCTAGGAGCACACTTAACCCTTTGATTACCTTTTCCCCGCCAGTGTCATTTATACAGTGTGCGCCTGGCTTTGAAGCCAAAGCCGGGTGCCCACACTTGGGATGCCGGTGCTGCCGAGGGGAGGGGAGAAGAGCGAGCCCTCGGGCGACCGCATCGCTGGAGCCTGGGACAGCTGAGTATCCGATTGTTAAAAGTCAGCAGATACACTTTTCTAGCTGCTGACTTTTAACTGGGTGGAACTCCGCTATAATATAAACAGCCTGGAGGAAAGAAGAGAAAGGGGAGACATGATTAAAACCTTTAAATACATCAAGGGGGTGAATAAGGTTAAGGAGGGCAGATATTCAATATGAAAACAAAATCAAGACCTCAAAGTAACTGCTGGAAAGTTCAAAACTAATTTTAGAAAGTATTATTTTACTGAAAGGGTAGTGGATGCTTGTAATAAACTTCCAGCAGACTCAATGGACTACTCAGTCTTTTTCTGCCGTCACTTTTCTATGTTTAAAAAAACAAACAGAATTAAACTAATTAAAATGAATTTTTGGTAGAATATATACATAAATTACAGAAAGACTTCTGAGCATCAAATGTGTGTGTGTGTGTGTATATATATATATATATATATATATATATACAGCGGCTAAAATAAGTATTGAACATTTCACAATTTTTCTAGATAAATATATTTCTAAAGGTGCTATTGACATGACATTTTTACCATGTTGGTAAAAACCCATCCAATCCATACATACAAAGAAACCAAAACAAATTAAGATATATGAAATATAAGATATATGAAGTATTGAACACACTAACTGAAATTTATTTAAAACTTCGTACAATATCCTTTGTTGGTAATGACAGCTTCAAGACGCCTCCTGTATGGAGAAACTAGCCTCATGCATTGCTCGGGTGTGATTTTGGCCCATTCTTCCACACAAACACTCTTCAAATCTTGAAAGTACTGTGGGCCTCTTTTATAAACTCTGATCTTTAGTTGATTGATTGATTGATTTCAAGTACTTCTATAGCGCTGTCAATTTATGCAGCGCTTTACATATATATTTACATTCACATCAGTCCCTACCCTCAAGGAGCTTACAATCTAAGGTCCCTAACTCACATTCATACATATACTAGGGCCAATTTAGACAGAATCTAATTTACCTACCAGCATGTCTTTGGAGTGTGGGAGGAAACCCACGCAGGCACAGGGAGAACGTGCAAACTCCAGGCAGGTAGTGTCGTGATTGGGATTCGAACCAGCGACCCCTTTTGCTGCCAGGCGAAAGTGCTATCCACTACACCACTGTGCTGCCCTAAGTATGTGACGAACGTGGGTATTAGATCTCTGCCCTCCTCACCGATCGGCGACCGAGGGCCCCCCTGATCCAATACCGCACTTGTCACTAACGTAACAATGCCACTCTCAGCTGCTTTCAAAGATTTCCCAGTTTGCGGGATCGCCATCTAAGTGCCAGCCGCCTGAGAGCGATTGTTACAGGGCTAATTCAAACAATTAACCCTTTCTCTGCCACCACCTCTGGATTTCCGGCCAGAAGACCCGGATGTTAACAATACCAGTATTTCGGAATAACCGTCTGTACACACACTGTCACCTGCAGACAGGTATATTCATGTGCAGGGCCGATCCTAGGGTCACAGACGCCTGGGTGCAGAAATATTTCTGGCGCCCCCACATGGGCGTGGTCATCTTAATAACTCCTCCCCTTTGCAAACGTTTCTATGGCAGTCACATAAACACAGAAATGCTCCCCTATGGAGTCTTTGTTCCCATAATATCCTCCCACGATCTCATAACAATAAACAAAATACAGGAAGAGAAGCAGAGTACTCTAATGGGACCTGGAGCGGGTACACAGAGAGGGCTTCTGTTAGAGAGTCTGTTAGAAAGAGCCCCCAAACATACTGCAGACATGATACAAGAGATGGTCAGAGACTGCAGACATAGTACAGAAGATGGTCAGAGACTGCAGACATGAATCAAGAGATGATCAGAGACTGCAGACATGAATCAAGAGATGATCAGAGACTGCAGACATGGTACAAGAGATGGTCAGAGACTGCAGACATAGTACAGAAGATGGTCAGAGACTGCAGACATGATACAAGAGATGATCAGAGACTGCAGACATGATACAGGAGATGGTCAGGAGAACATAGTACAGACGTCAGAGACTGGTAGAAGACATGATACAGACGTCAGAGACTGGTAGAGAACATGGTACAG
>BLSH010217287.1:142416-155363 GCA_018402905.1 Glandirana rugosa | reverse complement strand
CTCTGTCCAGTGTATGACACTCAGAGGGGGAGCGGCTTCAGCCTGTGTGCAGCTTTGTAGCATCGCTGCAGCTCCCCCTCTGAGTGTCATACACTGGACAGAGCGGCTCTTCTCATCTAGCAGCCGCCGCCCTCCGGGAAGCTGCCTGGCTGTGATCAGCCCTGAAAAAGTGGAGAGGAGTGAAGGGAGAACTTTTATAGTTCAGCGCCCCCTCCCTGCGGCGCCTGGGTGCACTGCACCCCGCGCACCCGCCCAGGATCGGCCCTGTTCATGTGCGTTATTCTAAAAACAGTAGCGCTCTTCGAAGGAACAGATTTGTAATAGTTGCATTAAGAGCTTTAGGGACAAAATTAACACTTTTCAAAATAAGGTTTAATAATGAAAAGGTCAAGTTTTAGGTGCAGTAAAATATTTACTGAAAAATAAAAGTACAAAGTGAGACACATTTACAGTGAAAGAGAACAGATTGAAAAAATACCTTGCCATTGAAATGTCCTTGCCTAGTCAATGTTTCAAAGATGATTTCCTGGATGAGTTCCATAGATTTTCTGTTGGATTCAAGTCAGGTGATTGGCTGGGCCATTCTAGCAGCTTTATTTTCTTTCTTTGAAACCAATTGAGAGTTTCCTTGGCTTTGTGACAATGGGATCGTTCACCCTCTTTTCATCTTCATCATCCTGGTAGATGGCAGATTTCTATCAAGAATGTCTTGGTACAGTTCTCCATTCAGCCTTCCTTCAACGACATGACGTTTTCCAGTACCGTATGCTGAAAAACAGCCCCACATCATGATACTCCCACCTCCAAACTTCACTGTAGGTATGGGGGTGATTTTGGAGTGATCTGCAGTGGCATTTGACCTCCAGACATAGTGTGTATTATGATTTCCAAACAATTGAATTTTGGTCTCATCTGACCAGACTATATTCTCCCAGTATTTCACAATCTTATCTAAACGTTGTGAAGGAAACTTTAAATGAGCTTCAATATGCTTTTTCTTCAGCAATGGAGTCTTGCGTGGTGAGTATGCATACAGGCCATGGCAGTTGAATGCATTAGCTAGTGACTTGGCTTTCCATGTGTAGCAGGGAGAATATGCATGTCTTTCTGCATTTCAGAGACAGAGTGCAGTGTTGTTATGTGGAGCTGACTCCCTCTAGTGGCAGCAGAAAGAAATCATTGTCACATTTCACAATACAGAAGAACTACATTTCCCACAAGACTGTGTGGCAGGAAAGGATGGATGAGAAAGGAACAATGCCTCATGGGAGACTATTTAAATGGAGGATGTGGCCTGTTCCGGTCTCTTGGAACAGTGTGATCAATCAGTGAGAAACCCTGCACGCTGCTACAGCCAGAGCTAGGCCCAAGGCCTGTGTGCAGCGTTCCAGCCGACTGAATTCTCTGCAGGTGACACAGCTAGCAGCCGCTCTCCAGCAACACAGTGAGCGACCAGCGGAGTCTTCCAATTCTCATCTCTGTCTGGATTGAAGCAGAAGCAGCTACCACAGCAGTTGTACCTATCGATCCATGAGAGCTGCAAGGGGTGCAGCGGACGCTATTCACCTCCCAGGAGCAAACAGTCTACATGAACTAAAGCGTTCCCAGCATCATCGACTGAGCATCGGCTCGTTCATCTTCATACAGTCTCTTGGAACCGGTGAGCGGGCTCAGTTCTCACACATAAGAGTACATATACTGTCTTTGCAACATATCATTATTGCCTCTTGGAATACAGTTTATTCATACTGGATAGCAGTTGAGACTAATCTCATTCAAGAAGTCAGTGGAGTTTAACCTATTAGAAGGAGACATTATTCATAGGTACCTAATTCTTATTGCCGGCCAAAGATTGCTTGGACATTTCAAGACAGGAGAACTGCAACTACATCTACCCATCTTCTCCTCAATCATATACTCAGGGCTATTGCTTGCCATTGTTTTACCTCCTAAGAACACTTGATGCTAGAATAGAAGGAATAATATATAGGCCAAGGTTATTTAGTGCGTGTGTTCAGCTACAGTTCAATTGCTAAATAATATAGTATATTTGTGCATTGTAGAATACTGCTTACATGTTGATACAGAATCTATTGAGTGGTACCAATTTATCCTCTGGGTCATTGATTTGAGATAAGGATTCACTGTACTGTCTCATATTATCAATATTACCTCTTTTACCAAGACCCATAAGGTATTGTTTAAACTCAATTGGAGGAATTGCATTATTTTCAATTATTAATATTATTGGATAATACAGGGAGTGGTGAAAGTGTACAAATCATTTACTCCTTTTGTTGGCCAGAACCTTTAAGTTGACTACTTATATGAAGAATTGTGCTATTTACTGTTCACTGATGTTTTTTTAGGCGTGAGTTCCTCCTTAAGAACTCAACGTCACATCTGACAAGTATATATCATTGATTTACTCAAACTGGAGTGTTCCTTCTGCTGTGTCTTATTTAAAGGAGAATTACTCATTTAATGCCAGGAGGGATGCAATGTCACCTTGCAAAACAGTGAACACTTCATCAATGTAGCGCCACCATGCCATAAAGTGCACAGTGAACACCACAATGCAAAAGACTCATAAACACGCCTGCATATGACAGGATGACATTGGATCCTTGTCAGGGCTGGGCTCAGCTCTCCCTTCTCAGAGCAAGCTGCTCAACTGAGGGTTAATTGCCAGTCCCAGCTTCCACTCTGTCTCACCTGATGACCATATCCTGCCTTGTTAAGTCAGCTCTGCTGCTATATAAACTGCCTGGATCAGATCGCAGATGCCTTCGCCTTGGTCAACATCTCTGGAGAAATCTCTGCGGTGTGTTCCTGTGAAAGACTTTGCCTGTTTGACGTTCCCTTCTGGTTCCTGGATTCAAGGCCCTGCTCATCTGACTCTCCTCCTGGCTCCTGACCCTGCATTCCGTCTGCTTGACCTCGCTGATCTCTGGACTCCTGTTTCACAGGCTTTCTCTGACTATCTGCTCCGGTTACCGAACCCTGGCTAAGTTTTGACCACGTTTACTTTGTTTATAACATTTTACCTTTTTATTAAAAAGTGTGATTTTACTGCACTTCTGTCTTTGTCTGATTCATGATTCTTGACAATCCTATAGCCATGTCCCATGCTGCATATAGTAAATCCCTTTGAATGAAAAATATTTATTTTCCAACACAAAAATCAATAGTTCTACCAGAAATCCATTCTCTGGTATAATGACCATATTCCTGTAAAAGTGATCTGCAGGCATTTACACCATCCTTGTTTATTATAGATTTGCACTATATAAACTGTAACATCATAGCTTACCAAGTACATTTCTGAGTACAACAGTTCCAATAACTCCACCTTGAAAAGGAAATCTGCATTGTCCCTAATATACAGCATGGTCTTGTATTCTGAACCAAAGGCGAAAACACCTTATCTAATAAAATAGCAGCTGGTACAGAGAATCCACCCCACCACAATGGGTCTCTCTGCCAGGAAGATCAGAGCATGGCCACTCCCAAAGATCTGCATTTGATCATATTAAAGCTCATAGTCCAATACGCACATCTAGCACTGGCTTTGGCGCCGATTACCTGATTGAAAGTGCAGCACACTGAGACGTTCCTAAGTTGTCATCAACTACTGTGACCCATGACCTGACCTGTGTTCTAACATTCTGTGTTTGACCCAGCTTGCATCCTGGCTTTGTGATAACCTGATACCCCTGTTACAGAGCTTGGCCTGGATTCTGACTTTGCTACTGCTTATTGAATCTGTACCTCTGCTGTCTAGCTGTTGCTGGCCTCTGATCAACCTGACTATGTCTTTGCTTCCTGCATCAGTGAATTCTAATGCCTTACCTGCATTTCTAGATCTGGTCTGAGTGTCTTCAGCATCTCAACAGACCCTAGACTGTCTTCTGACCAACCACTGTGTCTGGATCCACTGCAGGCACCCGTGCCACTCCTTGTCCTGCTACACCTTATTACCACTTTCAGGGGGTATTGGACTGAAAAAGTAAGAGAACCCTTCTCGTCAACTTGGACTTGACCAGGTTTTTGGCAGGTGCTCGTGTACTTTAGGTAGTGAGTACAGAACTTGAGTGATCGGGTAGGTGCTGGGCTAACAGAAAATCTGACAGCTGCTCAGAAATGACATCCTTTATCGGTGCCTTATCAATAATAAAATGTATCTTCATTTTAAGGCCCAATACTGGATCCATAGATGAGCTTTCATATAAATTACAATCTGACATTGTATCATTGATATGTTAGAAAAGTGCACAACGACCAAGGGTGATGGTAGCATCTTCTCTTTCAATATAGAGCAGTACATATGTGAATTCATGATACCATCAATGAAATGCAGCTCCCTGACACCAGCAGCACTCATGCATCCCACAGAAGGACACTGCCACCACCATGTTTCACTGTAGGCACCTTTTATTTTTCCCAGTAGTCTTCTTCTCTTTCAGCATGGGCCCTGGCAAATTCTAGGTGGGCTTTTTTGTGCATGGGTGTCAGCAACTGGTGTGACCAGAGATATGTGAACTGCAACAGAGAATGCCAGACACAACTTAAAGTGAATAAGATGATTTACTAAAAGGATAAGTGAATGGTGATCTAAACGCACATCTAATTTAACAAACAGTGTAACCAACTAAATAACAGAAATAGTGAAACTGCCTAAACAGGTATAGGGAAATGTCCATACCGTAAATGAAGCCAGGCCAGGGTCATGCACAGGAGATCAATCAGAGGGAGAAGGGAGCAGGACAAGACAGGAACAGGGGACAGATACCGGGGGAACGCTGGGGGGATGATCAGGCTGCAGACAGGGGTCCGGGAGCAGGTTCAGGGCTTCAGGATACAGTATTCCGGTTACAAGCTACAGGATTCTGGATACAGAGGCACAAGGAAGAACACCAAGGCACTGAGCATATGGTAGACAGGGTTTAAATATCCTTCCTGTAACGAGCATCAGGTGGTGAGCCCTTTACTGTCACCCGCTGGTGGATACCAGAACTGCAGCCCATGGACCCCTGAGCCACAGCGCCACCAGCTGGAGAGTCTTTTCCCGACAATGGGCTTTAGGAGAGGCTTCCTTTGTGGACAACACCCATGCATGCCATTTCTCTGCAGTGTACACCTTATTGTGTCATGGGAAACAATCACCCCAGTTTGGCTTTCTACTTCTATAACTAACTACAGTGAACATGCATGGAGATTTGCTTCAACCCTTCTCATCAGAAGATGCTCCTGTTGAGGTGTTAATGTCCATGGACGGCCTGGACATCTCTGTGAGATGGTTGCATTTCCATCTTTGTCAAATTTTTGTATCACTTTTGCTACAGTATTCTGACAGATAGATAAGTAAAGCTTTGCTGGCCATCTTGTAGCCTTTACCTTTCTTGTGTAAAGAAATTATTTTCTTTCTCAGACCTTGTGACATTTCTCTTCCATGTGGTGCCATTTATGACAGAATGAAATGGGAAAGGGTTTTCTTTAAGTAACGCCCTTTTATAATCAGCTGTCTGCTGGGCACCTGTTTATCGAATAATTAGACTCACCTGTAGTTGAATTCTTGGTAATTAGGATTTTGTTGTCTAAAATTTAGCTTTGCTCCTAAGACTTTCATTGGGGTGTATTCATTTTTGCAGCATGGTCTTGAATGAATTTGTTGGGAAAAATACTTTTTTGTGTGTGCAAATTAACAAATCTTGTTTGCAATCAATGACCCGCATTTGTGGGAGTATTCTGTAGTATAGTGTCCCATAGAAAATGTTGATTCTGAAAGGAAAATAAAGGTTTTCTGACAAATTTGTTGGGGTGTACTCATTTATGTTGAGCACTGTATATCTCAAAGCACAGGTGTTTGACAGGCTACAGGCTATTTAGCGCCTTAATAACAAGTAGGGCATGGTTTTATGTGCAGTTAGGCCATGAGGGGAAAGTTGGTTTCTGCCTTCTTCCTAGAGAAATGATCCTTTGACCTAGATAGTAGTAGTGGTCTTATTTAACAGGACTTCTTTTGTAATGGTGAAGACATTTCACTGCTCATCCAAATAGCTTCTTCAGCTACTTTCAACTCACACAGATACACACATCTATGGATTCTGGTTAATATTATTTCCATTTTTCTGAAGTCTTGTGTCATACAGGCACACTAATGTCTTAAACTATAGATGAAATCTGCACCCAATGAAGAAATAGTTCTCACGGTATATTCAATTTATAAAATTATTTGGTTGCAGACAAGGTCACCTCCTATCAATCTGTACTATAATTTTAAATGATGTGTTTATTTTAAAGAGTGCATAGTATATTGCATAGTATATTGACATTTTGGCTAAGCTTAGACATCTTGCCACAGCTCTGAAAAACAAGTCACTTTGGATCACTTTTCAGAGGCGTTTGACAGGCAGTGAGGAGGCAATATGTTGCCTCCTCACTGCCTGTTTTAACCCTGAAAAAAATCTAGTATGTGGGACGTTTAAGGCACAAAATTGCATACAAAACCAATATTAATAAAATTACACATTTATTAAGATTCCCTTCAAAATGTTTTTAAATCATAAAAACAATGAGAGGATAATACAGTACTGCAGTCCACCATCGATAACCCAACAAGAAACTCAAGTCTTTTAGGGTTACTTTGCGGCAAAAGCAAGGAAGCATAAAAAACCTCTGTAATGTATTAATGTGTTGTATTAAACAAAAATGCTGTACATACAAAATTTTTAGGAAAACAATTCAAGACATGCAAAGTATTACATACACACATACAACATGCATTAGTGCGCTACCTAACCTTTCTAGCAAATGAGCATGAACAATGGTCCAAGTACAAAAGGAATCCATTAAAAGTCACTTAACTCAGATTATAGTAGCTTCTCCATAGGCAACCAGGGCTACAGGCTTAGTCTAGCGACTTCAGAAATCGGGCTCTCTCATTTTTGTTTAATATCTGTTTATTACATTTTTCAATATATATAACATACAGTCAGGGGGTCAGTTGTGAACTACTATGGATATGAAAAGAAAAAAAAGAAAAATTTACATCTTTAAATATTTCCATCACATTTCAACAATGAAACATTTATTTTTCAATTTGAGCCTAAGCCATGCTATTTCTTTCATAAATTACTTTGTATTCTTCTTTATCCTATCTTAAACATTTTTAGGCCTAGGTACGTTACTGTCTACATATTTTCCTCCTATACATTTTCATATTGTTTCTTTTAATATTATTTCATGACTATGGTACCTTCCCTCTGCGGTGCCATTTACATATAGGCCCGCCCAGGTCTGGAATCCTACCACCCTATCCACCCTATCCTACCACCCTATCCACATTCAATCTCCAGACGAACCACCCAAAAAAAACCCCATCCCAAACCCCCTCCGTGGGTCTTTTGATTTTAAATTAATTATAAATATTTCAACAGTGATCCTGAAGTTCGATATTCATCCCATCTACTCCACGTCTCCCTAAAGCATTCTTAAAAAACAGTCTCCGTACTAATTGTTTCCTCCAGTAGTCGCATTTCGCCCATCTCGCATACCCATTCTGCCATTGAGGGGGCAGTTTCCTTTCTCCAGGAGCGAGCAATGATAGTTCTTGTTGCTGTTAGCATATGTCGCAAAATATCTTTTTTAATGGTCTTTATAGAACCAGGAATTATTGATAATATGGCAATGAGTATATCTGATTGCAAAGTGGAATTGGAGATTTATCTATATATCCTGAATATATCTGTATATGTGTGGGGGTGTTTGTACATGTGTTTGTGTGTGTGTGTGTATACACATGTGTCTGTAAGTGCGCTTGTATACATGTGTCTGCATGTGTGTTTATACTGTACATGTGTGTGTGTATGTATGTTACTTTTAATCCTGACCCCCTATTCCTGTACTGTAAGAGCTGCTTTTGTAGGGCTTGTTTGTGATAACAGCAAGGACTGCTGCTCCTCTGAAAAGCAATCCATGCTCAGATCACTTTTCAGAGGCATTTGGCAGGCAGTAAAGAGGCAATATGCCTCCTCACCAACTGTTTTAAGCTCGTAAATGCAACATCACCACACCGCAACCGTGTGCAATGCACACAGTTGTGGGGTAGTTGCAGTGCAGTCCCATTCACCCTGGGTGTACCTCCAGCTGCAGCCACAGCATGCGGACATCCCCAACTGCTGCCTCTGGGAGAAGTTGGAGGTGGTAAAAACAGCTCAACCATGTGGTTTTACCAGCCCTCCAATCGGACATGTGAACAAGCCCTTGGTTCTTTGTGGATGCGTGCTGCGTGTAGGGCAGCCCATTCATTTCAATGGACTACCCTACCCACAGAAACGCAGGGATAAAAGTCCAAGACCCTTTTTTTTTAAATTACCAAAAGTACCCCATGTTTGCCAATGTGTGGGGCACCATTAAGAATTAGAAAGCAGAGCATTTGTCTGTGTGCCAGGAACAAGTGTGATTTTGCACGTGTTCCACGACACACAGTAACGTGATGTTTACAGATTTTATACAGTATGTAAGTTTGACAAAATGAGAAGGCTATATAAAATATATAGTGTAATATATACTTATATATATATAGCATCTCACAAAAGTGAGTACACCCCTCACATGTTTGTAAATATTTTATTCTATTTTTCATGTGACAACACTGAAGAAATGACACTTTGCTACAATGTAAAGTAGTGAGTGTACAGCTTGTATAACAGTGTAAATTTGCTGTCCCCTCAAAATAACTCAACACACAGCCATTAATGTTTAAACCGCTAGCAACAAAAGTGAATACACCCCTAAATGAAAATGTCCAAATTGGCCCAAAGTGTCAATATTTTGTGTGGCCACCATTATTTTCCAGCACTGGCAAGGGGAGGTTTTTACCGCGCTATGCCCAATGAGGTATAGGAAGTGGGAACAGTAAGCAGCCACCTATATCGACCAAACTTAATCGTAAGAATGCGTAATTATATGTGGTGTTGGCGCTAAACTGAATGTGTGAAAGATGTCCTGTGAAGATACATATATTATGACAATACTTGTATGTGTAAGTATCACGGTATGTACAATTCAGTGATTATACTTTATGGTACAGAGTGCAGTACGTGAATCAATAATTAAACTTAAAATTCTATATAAATATACAACAATATTTTAGTGCATAAAGTGCAAAGTGTCCATTGATGGGAGGGAAAATCCAAGTGCAATATCCAGATAGTGAATCCTCTATAAATGGTGACTCTTCGAAGTGAATATTCAGTGTGCTTGTATTAAAAGGAACTCCAACTTCTGTCTGAGTGGAGGCTTACCGGAACTTAGAAGGTTAAACGCCTTGAGATCAATAAGGACCATCCGGCCAGGGACGTCAGGGTAATTCAGGGAACTTAGACACTGGTCGCGTCACACAGCCAGGTCTTCCGTCTCAGGTGGGTCTGACTCCTCTCGTCGCGTCCACGTGTTTCTTCCGGGTTCTGGATCGGGATGATCCGGTCTGGAATGGCAGTGGTCTTCCGGAGCGGGGGGAAGGGGGGGTCCAAAAAGGGGGGGGGGGGTGGGGATTTGAAGATCCTCAAGTGCCTCGATTGGTTATGTAGAAATAAAAAGCAGGGCAGTCGCCATAGTGTAAAACCTCAATGATGAGGAAGCTGATTTATTAAATAAATATATTGATAAAATAAAGGTCCCTGAGTTTACTGAGTTTACTGAGTCCCTGGCTCATTTTCATTCACTGACAAAGTATGGTCATCATGAAAGTCCTTCCTTGGTCAGATACTAAAAATACTGCAACCATTGAGTCAGCATAATATGGTACATGAAAAAGTAAACACTGTAAATAAGTCATCTCTGTATAAGAGCAATTTGTTCATCCTTATCTATCCCTGTACACCTTCTGGATTGTAGTAGGGTGCTCATTCTTTGCTGTAGTGTATTATGATTTCTACTATACTGAAGTCTCTTTGAGTTATCACGTCCTATGTGTGTAGGCCGCCCATATCTTGCAATTTGCGATGGTTTCTGGTTTGCACTGAAATATTTATTTCTTTCTCTAGAGCAGCGGTCTCCAATCTCCAGCCCAGGGGCTGGATGCGGCCCGTTTCAAGGCTTTATATGGCCCTTGGGGCACTATTCCTCCCAGTGGCACCAACAGTAGGGCATAATTCCTGCCACTGACACTAACGACTGTAATGATGGGGCACGATTTCTCCCACTAATACCAATGATAAGGCAATATTCCTCCCAGTGATACCAATGAGGGGGCACTATTCCTCCTCCTACTGACCACAGGCACTTTACAACTGACCATCAACCCTGAGGCAATGCCTCACTAATGCCAGGCCCGGGACATTGTCTACTCCCACTAGCCAAAATCTGCCCCCCCCCCCCAAAGTCTGAAGGACAGCCAGTAGGCCCTTAGAAAAGTTTGAGACCCCTGTTGCAGGGAGTCAGAATGACAGCCTCCAAAATTCCTACTACAATGATCTAGACACATCTTATACCGGTTTTTATAAAATATATTCATAGATTTTTAGATTACAGTACATCATTTAAACACATTTACTAGTATTTACTAGGAATCCTTAGCTGCCAGTGGAAACCAACACAAACATGGGAAGATCCAATAATGTTCCTAGTGGTAAAGTTCACCCAATAGACTGGTGCTGCTGGGCCACCAAGCCGGCCACCATAACTCTAAACCACTTGAGCTCTGAAAAATTTTACCCCCTTCATGACCAGGCCACTTTTTGCAGTTCAGCAAGCGTTATTTTAACTGTGCAGTCATGCAATGCTGTACACCAGGGGTAGGCAACCTGCGGCCCTCCAGCTGTTGTAAAACTACATTTCCCATGAGGCATTACAAGGCTGACTTGTACAATTACTCCCAGAGGCATGATGGGACTTGTAGTTTTGCAACAGCTAGAGGGCCGCAGGTTGGCTACCCCTGCTGTACACAAACAAAATTTGCTTTGGGTGGTATTTCATCACCACTGGGTTTTTTTTATTTTTTGCGATATAAACGAAAATAGACCCATTTTGACAAATAAAATAATATTTTCTACTTTCTGCTATAAAACATATCCAATAAAAAAAATACAAAAAATTAAGCGTCTTCCTTAAATTTGGCCAAAATGTATTCTGCTACATGTTTTTGGTAAAAAAAAAAATCCCAATAAGTGTATGTTGATTGGTTTGCATGAAAGTTATAGCATCTACAAACTATGGTAAAGATACAGGGATTTTTATTTATTTATTTTATACTAGTAATGGTGGTGATCAGCAACTTATAGTGGAACTGCAATAGTGCAGCGGGAAATCTGACACTAACAGATCTTGGAGGGTAACTGACTAACTGACATCTCCAGTGACACTAATACAGTGATCAGTGTTAAATATATACACTGTCACTGTACTAATGACACTGGCTGGGAAGGGGTTAACACCTAGGGGGATCAAGGGGTTAAATGTGCGCAGAATGTTTAGTGTGTTAACTGTGTGCTCTTTTACTAAGCAATCTACTGGCACATAGCTTTTGTATGAAGAGAACCTTGTGTTGTTTACCAACACTAGGCCCTCTTCTGTCATTCACTGAGCCGATCAGCAGGTCCTGGTCATAAATGTACAGGTACGTGATTGCCCCTGTATGAGCCAACTTGCTGCAGTGAGCTGAAACTGGAACCCCACGGCCAGCGTGTTCTGAGGCTGTAGCGTTTTTTGACGCCGAAAAACGCTCACTAACTCCGTACCGGCATTTTTGACGCCGCCGTTTTTAGGTTAGAAAATAGCAGAGAATTTTTTTTTTAAAAAAACGCCTATTGACGCCGACGCTCACTAACGCTCATTAACGTCGATGCAAATCGCAGAAAAAAACGCTAATCTTTCACCCGACGTTTTACTTATTTTTTAAACATACGCCCGTGTGTATGAGGCTTAAATGTAATGCGGCGGGTCGGCAAGCGGTTAAACTTATAATTCCACCCACAAAATGACTGGTTCATCTACAAGTGTGTGCATGCATCTGAGGCGGCAATATACAGCGGGTAAAATAAGTATTGAACACGTCACCATTTTTCTAGGTAAATATATTTCTAAAGGTGCTATTGACATGAAATTTATACCACACATTGGTAACAACTCATGCAATCCATACATACAAAGAAACCAAAACAAATAAGTTCAGAAATTAAGTTATGTGTAATAAAATAGAATGACACAGGGAAAAAGTATTGAACACATGAAGAAAGGGAGGCGCAAAAAGGCATGGAAAGCCAAGACACCAGCTGAAATCTATCAGTAATTAGAAAGCAATCCTGCCCCTTGTCAGTGCAAATTAATATCAGCAGGTTCAGTCTCAACTGATGGCCTATAAAAGGTGTCTCTTTACCAAGGTGTCACACAACATACATCTCTTGATGTCTAAAAGCAAAGAGCTCTCTCAAAACCTTACTGCCACAAAACATACTGATGGCATTGGTTACAGACGGATTTCTAAACTTCTGAACAGTGGCGGCTGGTGAAGTTTTAGGATGGGGGGGCGCCTCCTACTTCTAATAAGCCCCACCCCTTATAGAATCCACCCACTCCGTCCCCTGTATTCCACATATTGTGTCAGGAGTACACAGCTCAGCATTACAGGACAGAATATACAGCTCAGCATCACAGGACACAGTATACAGCTCAGCATCACATCACAGGACACAGTATACAGCTCAGCATCACAGGACACAGTATACCCCCGAATAATCTTCATCCTCCGCGGGGGGGTAGGATTTTGAAGTGGTCGGCGGTGACAAGTCTTCAAATCTTTAGGCAGACATTGGTTACGGTAGTCATACAAAACACCGTCATTCCAAAACTCTCTCGAGAAACGAAAATCTGTAGTTCTCTACATACAACACACTGTGGAACCATTTCTCTGTGGAAAATATCCGGTAGTCAACTCTGACTTGGAC
>BLSH010217287.1:122911-140752 GCA_018402905.1 Glandirana rugosa | reverse complement strand
AGGTGGGGCAGTTTGCAGCCAATAACACAGGCGGGGGCAGTTTGCAGCCAATAACACCGGTGGGGGCAGTTATGCAGCCAGTATCACAGGTGGGGGAAGTTATGCAGCCAATAACACAGATGGGGACAGTTATGCAGCCAATAACACAGCTGGGGGCAGTTATGCAGGCAGTAACACAGGTGGGGGCAGTTATGCAGCCAGTAACACAGGTGGGGGCAGTTATTCAGCCAGTAACACAGGTGGGGGCAGTTATTCAGCCAGTAACACAGGTGGGGGCAGTTATGCAGCCACGTTAAAAGAAAAAACAAGACTTTACAATCACTTTAAAGAGGAAGTAAACTCCCCTGGTATGCTGGTACCTATAGTAAGCCTATAATAAGGCTTACCTATAGGTACTGTAAATATCTCCCAAACTTGCACCGTTCAGGGGATATTCACACAGCCAGAGTCCGCGTACTCGGAAGGAAGATGGGTGACGATGGATGCGGCCTCCAGTGGAGACAACGAAGGCTTCGTTTTCAGGTAAGTTTAACATAATGTGCTAGTATGTGATGCATACTAGCACATTATGTATTTACTTTTGCAGGTCAGAAAAAAACAAACTACACTTTAATTCCTCTTTAACTTAACTTAACCACTTGCCGTCTGCCCACCGTCAAATGACGGCGGGGCGGAACGGCTATTGTTCTGGGACGACGTCATATGTTGTTGCTCCTTTAAGCCGGGATTGTGCGCACGCATCCTGGCTCTGTCGGTGGCGGCGTGTCCCCGGGACACACCGTGTCACCGACGGGGGTGAACAGCCATTGGTTATGGCTGTTTACCACGTCGATCACATATGGCACTTTCCCCCATTCGCACGGCGCACGGATCGGGAGCATGCTGCCCGTGCGAATCGGTGGCGGCGTGTTCCCAGGGAACACTGCCTGTCACCGACACTGGTATCGGCTGGCGGCTGTTACTTTGTGATCGGCTACTTCACAGCCATAAACATGTAAGGTAAACACCTCCAGACACCCGTCACCCATCAGTGAGCACCGCCAGTCACCCATCAGTGACCATCGCCAATCACCTGTCAGTGACCATCACACCCATGAGTAAACATCACCTGTAAAAGTCTCACACATTTGGCATCGCCATACTCAGGAGGAGTAGCAGAATGTATTTTGGAGTGTCATTTTTGCTATGAACATGATATGTGTTGGAAATATCTTATAAACGGACAACTTTGTGTAAAAATAAAAGCTTTTTAATTTTTTTCCCACATTTTCCAAAAACTACTGGAAAAAAAATGACATGTTCAAAAGACTCATTATGCCTCATAGATTATACATTGGGGCGTTTGTTTCCAAAATGGGGTCATTTTGTGGGCATTTCTATTGTCCTGGTGCTCCAGGACCTTCAAAAGTGTAATAGGTAGGTGGTTGAGAAATGAGATGTGTAATTTGTTCTTGCAGAACGCCTGAAGGTACTAGTTCAATGTTGGGCCTCTGTATGTGGCCAGACTGTGTAAAAGTCTTACACATGTGGTATCGCCATACTCGGGGGGGAGTAGTAGAATGTATTTTGGGGTGTCATTTTTGCTATGTACATGCTATGTGTTGGAAATATCATATAAATGGATAACTTTGTGTAAAAAAAAATGTGTTTTAATTTTTTTTCCACATTTTCCAAAAAACTACTGGAAAAACATGACATGTTCAAAAGACTCATTATGCCTCATAGATTATTTGTTGGAGTGTTTGCTTTCAAGAATGGGGTTTATTTTGTGGGCAATTCCATTGTCCTCGTGCTCCAGGGCCTTCAAAAATGTGATAGGTCTTCATGACATTAGATGTGTAATTTATGTCCCTAGAATACTTGACTTCACTCGCTGCATGTTGAGCCTCTGTATGTGGCCAGGCTGTGAAAAAGTCTCAGACATGTGATATCGCCATACTCAGGAGGAGTAGCAGAATGTGTTTTGGGGTGTAATTTGGGGTATGCATATGCTGGGTGTGAAAAATAGCCTGTTACATTGGCAATTTTGTGAAAAAAAAAAAGAAAAAAAAATCATTTTGCAAAGAATTGTGGGAAAAAATTACAACTTCAAAAATTCACCATGCCTCTTACTAAATACCTTGGAATGTCTACTTTCCAAAAAGGGGTCATTTGGGGGGTATTTGTACTTTCCTGGCTTGTTAGGGTCTCAAGAAATGAGATAGGCCGTCAGTATATCAGGTGTGATCAGGTGTGATCAATTTTCAATGGCACCATAGTTTGTAGATTCTATAACTTACACAAGGACCAAATAATATACACTTATTTGGGTTATTTTTACCAAAGATAGGTAGCAGTATAAATTTTGGCCAAAATTTACAAAGAAAAATTACTAATTTGCAAAATTTTATGACAGAAACAAAGAAAAAGGCATTTTTTCACAAAACGTTCAATCTTTTTTTATTTATAGCATAAAAAATATAAAAAAAACCTTAGTGATTAAATACCACCAAAAGAAAGCTCTATTTGTGTGAAAAAAAGGCCGCAAATTTCATATGGGTACAGTGTTGCATGACTGAGTAATTGTCATTCAAAGTGTGATAGCGCTGAAAGCTGAAAAATGGCCTGGACAGGAAGGGGGTTTTCGTGCCCGGTACTGAGGTGGTTAATTTCTGAACTTATTTATTTTGGTTTCTTTGTATGTATGGATTGCATGGCTTGTTACCATCATGTGGTGAACATTTCATGTCAATAGCATCTTTAGAAAAATATATTTACCTAGAAAAATGGTGATGTGTTCAATACTTAATTTATCCGCTGCGTTTTACAATTTGTGTTTGTTTTAGTTCTGAGCATAAATAATATATTCAGGCAAAATGTGTTAAAAAGATAGCAGCAGCTGTTAAAAATAATGAACCTTCTTTTACTTACAGTATATTACACATATGAAATGCTAACACAATTAAATGTAAAAGTGCGAATATTTCTATTTTTATGCATGAAGAATACTGTAGTGGTAATATTTTTTTGTAACATAACAGAAACACAAGGCATTTGAGACGTGAGAGCGCTTTTGTGAAGGCAATGGGGCATTTCACATCAGATGCACAGTTTTGCTTTAGCACATAAGAGTTCTGGACACGTTCTGGACTGAGCAGAAATAATTCGGATTGCTGAAGCTTAACGGAATGTTTTGGCTATCAGCATATCACTGAGGATGTGCCAGAACACTGTGTCAGGCAAATTTATGTTCCAGTATACTAAATGTTATAAATATAGAATGTAACTTGCTTGTGCTCACTTCAACCACTTCTCAGAACTATAGCTGGTGACCTTGATAGCATTCCCAGCTGTTAGCAATTACAGAAATTGAACACACAGATATTATATCCTCAGTGCTGATGATGAATCACTTTAGGTTATTAATTAAGCTCTTGTTTCTGATTGGGGACAAGCAGCTATCTTGTAACAATAAAAAAATACTCCACCGCAGATTTTTAAAGCAAAGCTATTGTGCCGCATCGTAAAGTTTTCATTTTGTGATGTTTCGCTAGCATTTACCCGGAGATATATTTTTTTTATGTTTTATCATGTTTGCCATGATATTGGTTGTATTTCATATTCAAATTCAAAAAGTTTGTCACCTAATGGCCCTACTGTATATGAAACAGTGAAGCAGGCATTGTTTCTGAACAATTGCTTTGAGAAAACTACAGGATTCTAAGGTTGAATTTTATCCAGACTGTGCGTATCTTCATCTAAAAAGGTTTTTCTAAGACACACACACTTCAGAAAGTTGTAAGCAGTCCTCTTGCAATGACTTAAGTGTTTTTTGCTCCTGCTGACACCAAGGATAGGACTTTTTTTTACTCTTATTGACCAATAAGGTGTTAATTTTTGCTCCTGCTAACACTGATGATGGGGCTTATTTTGGAACCACCCACTAACACTAATGATGAGGCTTATTTTTGCACCCACTAACAGCATTAATGAGGCTTGGTTTTGTGCCCACTAACACCAATGATGAGGCTTGTTTTTTGTGCCCACTAACACCAATTATGAGGCTTATTTTTGCACCCACCAACACCAATGATGACGTTTATTTTTGCACCCACTAATACTAATGATGAGGCTTATTTTTTCACACCCTAAGACAATTAATGAACAAAGAAGGGAGAAGGCGCCTCTAAATGCAGGAAAATTTATTACATGAGTAAAAACAGGATGATCACACTCACAAGATGTAGAAGTTAAGAAGGTATGTCCGCACGCTTGTCTGCGGAAAGACGTGTGATCAGGCAGCAGTGTAGTTCATGATGTGCGGGGTCTCCGTGTAGCTGTGTCCACAAATTATCCCGTGGAGCAGGGCGACCGCCTGCAGTCAGTCAAACGTCTGCTCGTATGAGATGGAACATCCGGGGCATCGAGGAACCAGCATGCACAGCGTCCCACATTACAATAGTGCGACGCGTTTCTGAGTGTTCAGGCCTGCGGTGTAAACAAACAGGCGCACTCTTTCATCAGGCATTTAGAGGCGCCTTCTCCCTTCTTTGTTCTAGTGTCTTTTGGATGTGGCTATCCTTCAGAAGAGCTGCCGACTTGCAGTGCATTCCTCTGACACATATACCTCTTAGACCTTCTACCTGGCCCTGCGCCTACCTACCTATCGCTTATCTAAGACAATTAATGAGGCTTGTTTTTGTGCCCACTAACGCCAATGATCCGGCTTGTTTTTGCACCCACTAACACCAATGATCAGGCTTATCTTTGCACCCACTAACACCAATAATATGTCTTATTTTTGCTCCCAATAACATCAATGATGACGTTTATTTTTGCATGAACTAACACTAATGATGAGGCTTATTTTCGCATCAACTAATACCATTAATGAGGCTTGCTTTTGTGCCCACTAGCTCCAATGATGAGGCTTGTTTTAGTGCCCACTAACACCAACGATGAGGCTTATTTTTGCACCCACTAACACCAATGATGAAGCTTATTTTTGCACCCACTAACACCAATGATGAGGCTTATTTTTGCACCAACTAACACAAATGATAAAGTTTATTTTTGCACCCACTAACACCAATAATGAAGTTTATTTTTGCACCCACTAACACTAATGTTGGGGCTTATTTTTGCATCCACTAACACAATTAATGAGACTTGTTTTTGTGCCCACCAACACCAATGATGAGGCTTGTTTTTGCACCCACTAACACCAATGATGAGTCTTATTTTTGCACCCACTAACACTAATGATGAGTCTTATTTTTGCACCCACTAACACCAATGGTGAAGCTCATTTTTGCACCCACTAACACCAATGGTGACGCTTATTTTTGCACCCACTAACACCAATGATGAGTCTTATTTTTGCACCCACTAACACCAGTGACAAAACATATTTTTGCACCCACTAACACCAATGTTTAGGCTTGTTTTTGTGCCCATTAACACCAATGACGAGGCTTATTTTTGCACCCACTAACACCAATAACGGAGCTTATTTTTTCACCTACTGATCAGCAATGTAAGAGTCACTATGTTACTGACACCTGACCTCTGCACTCTGTGACTCCTGACCAATATGTTCATTGCCTCAACAGTTGCTGGTTGCAGAAAGTTCTTCTTTAAAGAACAGCTTCACCTTTGGTGAAATTGTACTTGAGTGTTTGTAAAGCCTAAACATTTTTTACCTTAATGCATTCCTTGCATTAAGATAAAAAATGTTTCAGTATGTGTGTTGCCCCCTCACCTCCACTTATGCTTACCTGAGCCCAATCTTGATCCAGCCCTATGCCCATTTGAAGCAGCTCGGTTACAAAAAGAGAGTTTATATCACCTTACTGGAATATAGATTTAACTTTCTGTAGTTGTGCTGGAGAAAGTTATTACTGTAATTCTAAAATCAAATCAAAAGTTGTTTTTAAGCACCAAGCAAAATGCAGAGAAATAAAGGTAAGGTAAAATAGGGTTAAATATGAAAGTGCTTTGAAGTGATTCAATTTAAATTCATTTTATCAGCTAAACGGACCACAGAGCCTGTTACAATCTGATTATGAAAATGAAGGAATATATTACTTCAGATACATGGTGATTTGATGTCTCAAGTGAATGTTTTGACATACCAGAAAAACGAGTTTGAACAACGTTCTACACTGTTGTCTTTTAGCTGAATATTCAATAAGGCTTCCTACCCACCATGTCACTGTGAATAAAGACAAATCAAAGATATTTTATAATGTATATAACAGTGATCAGGAATGTGTAGTAATTAATCCACAGTGACCATACTTCACCTTACTGTAACCAAATGAGCAAAAAAATTATCTGTAAATGGACGATATGGGTCACATTTTCTCATTGCGCTTCACATTGCCTTAGTGAATATATAAAAATTAGTATGTTTTTGCATTTTTGGCTTTATTCGGTACCAGTCCGTATATTCAGTACCCAACAGCAATGTTAGCTTGTCCTTCATATTTAAAGCGATTGTAAAGGATCACATTTTATTTTTTTAAAATAACAAACATGTTATACTTACCTGCCCAATCCTCTTCTTCTGAGGTCCCAGTGCTCCTGAATCCCAAAATAGCAATAGTGCTTTGGGGCACTTGTGCGGGCTCCCTCCCGTGTCAGCTCTGTGTGTCCTTAGCTCGGCCTCACCCCTTCTCCCTCATCACTGGCTGTGATTGACAGCAGCGGGAGCCAATAGAAGGGGTGCACTTTATATTTCTTTATCACCAAGGCCAACTGTCTTGTGTTGTTCCCTCCTGCCCCAATCAGTTTGCTAGCCTTTGGCTAGCCATACATGGCTTGATTTTCTATTGTTTAGTCCGCAGGCTGAATATCAGAAAATCAATCAAATTCTTTATCCACATGTAGCCAGGTGCTTGGCTAGAGACAGAAAGCTATTTAGGACACCGTACTGTGTCTCCCAATGGATTTCAGCTGAATAGGTCAACGCTACCTTGCCTTCATCCACCAGGGGGAGCTGGTAAGCAGAAGGAGATCAAGAGACTTGATGGTTGGCAGCATTGACTCATGGGAGATGAAGTTCAGGAAAGAAACTTTACTATGGCAGTTAATGGACTTTTGGCCTACAATTCCCAATGCAAACCAGGTATAAAGAGAGAAAGAGAGCTGTATTTTCACAGGCTGAATACTAAGAGATTTCCTCTTTGCTGCGAGGAGACCGAGGTTTGCACATCACTGCTCCTGTGTTCACATCAACCTGCTACAAGCTTGCAGCTGTGTGTTGAGGACTGGAGTCTCTCCAGGCAGATCCAGAAGTGAGCTGATGTCTGAACAGTAGGACTTCTGTTGCTGTATCACTGGGAGTGTTGAGAGGATACTGCTGCCATTAACCTGTTGATGCTAGCTGAGACTGAGCACAGTGAAACTGGCCATCTAACAAGCATCATTATTCATTGCATGCAGACTTTACTAGTACTACACTTATGTGCAACTCCATAAAGACTGGGCCCCAATGCTAGCCGGCTGAAGAATTAGGACTAAAACCTACAGATAGCTGCTTCACGAGAACTTTGCCTGTTGTCCAAGTAAGAGGTACCTCTTTAGGGAGTCTTAGACTTCATTGCTGACATATAGAATGCACTCTTAAGTGGGTATAGCCTACTGTTACAGAGGAGATATCACAGATTCAGTATTATTGCTGTTACTGTTTTCTAATGCCATTACTTACTGCTGATTTTGTGGATTACTAGGTTTACTTTAATTTAGCTGCATAAAACTCCATTCTATGCTGCTATAGCCTATTGAATATATTGTCTAGTGAACTGTGATTAATCTAATCCTTTACTTACTCATTTATGTGCAAATGCTATTTACTGCAACCCATGTGTGCAGGGTATCTATATCTGTGCTCCCAGTAGCAGTGCAATATCCATTTACTTAACCTGGTGTGTCAGTGGGCCTGAGGTTGTTTGCAGATTCAAGACAGAAAAACAGAGAATCCAAACTACCAAGCAGCTCCTGTGTGGGCAGCGCTACACACTTTTTCTGTAAACAACAGAGCCTCATTTCTGTTCTTGCACTTATGATCTTGAGCCAAGAGAACTGGTTGTTGATCACATGAGCACTGTGATATCCTGTTATTGGTTATCTCATTGATCAATAACTGTACAACCCGCCCCTGTGTTCTTTCTTCTCTAAATACTTTTGCTAGAGGAGAAGAATATCGGCAAAAATGTAAGTCACCATAAACACAGCATGGTAGTCAAAGTAGTCAAGGCACATACTGTAGATTCCAAAGAGGGGGCTCTTAAGTATCTTAAAAACAAACTCAGTTCACATGAATCCAGCACACTATTGTTTCTGGCCCCTACTACAAACAACAAATAATATACAAATATTATAACTCCAGTATTCCTTTGATAATTAAAAAAAAAATCAGAAGATATCTATTAACATTTACCATCAGAGGATGGTATCAAATTTTGTTGTGACACCTATAGGCAGGGCCTTCTTTAACCCCGGGCAAAAGGGGCAGCTGCCCTGGGCCCAGTCATTGTTGTGGGGCCTAAAGCACCTGCCCCTTTAGCCTGTGCTAGCTGACTTGGGCAGGCTCAGAGGGCGGTGGGGGGGGGGGGGGTTGTGTGCTGACATTATGTATCAAAAGGAGGAGGAGCTGGGAGCAGGAGTGCTGGCCGGCTGGGAAATCCCAGTAGACTACATTCCATCCTGTGCATAGGTGTGTGCAGCCTATTGCATTAGGGTGTGCACCCCAAAAGCTCAAACACACATGCATTTCTCTGCAGCCTGAGCTGCATGGGACAGTGAATGAATGGGAAGTGCTCTGTGCTGAGTGGCTTCCTGTTCGTTCACATACTGAAGCATAGTAAACGCTGTTTACTGTGCTTCGGTTATGAATGAACACACTGAGTGAGTGTGCTCACTGTGTTCATTTAGAAAGGGAAGGCACTCATGAATTACATATTTGTTAGCCCCCTTCCCCCACCCTCCATCCTGAAACGTCCCTGCAGCAGCTGGGGGGAGAGGAGGGAAGCCAGCAACGGGGAATCCCAGGCAGTAGGGGGAATCGGCACTGCACGTAATGATTAGGGTGTGCCCAGGCACACTTGGCACACCCCCTGCGCATGCCTGTGATGCTGTGGCTGTACTGGAGGAACTTTTTGTTCGGGGACTTGTTGCCGAGGGAAGGTTTTAGCTGCTAACAGCTGGATGGAAGTAAAACACTGGAGTGGTGATTTGATTTTCCCAGATTTTTGGCTGTGTGTGGGTAACCTAAAGGGGGCAGTTCAGTTCTGGTTCCTGGTGTAGTGAAGTGGGCTCTTGGGGTCACGGTGTATGGAACGTTATCTGCTGCTCTTCAGCTGGTGCAGGAGGATGGAGGGAGTCTGGAACTAGCAGCAGGCCCTCCCCACAAGTACCACAAAACCCAGCATGGGTCACAGACCTAATATTGGGGGCTGCCTGGCTGCCAAGCTAAGTCAACCTCAGACCAAGCATGCTGATCCAGAGACCTGATGGCTGCATACTTGTTCCAGAATTCCCTGCAGCCAGGCAAGCAAACCCTGATGTAAGTGGGAACTCTGATATAAAGGGGAATGCTGTGGGCAACCAATTAGTGAGTGGTAATGATGCACAGTAACCTGTAGCAACCAATCAGTGAGCAGTAAGGATGTACAGCAACTTCCAGCAACCAGTCAGCAAGCAGTAAGGGTAAGTATGTGCAGTAACCTCTAGCAACCAACCTGCAAGTGGTAAGAATGTGCAGTAACCTCTAGCAACCAATCAGCAAGCAGTTAGGGTGAAGATACACAGTAACCTCTAGCAACCAATCAGCAAGTGGTAGGGATGTACAGTAACCTCTAGCAACCAATCAACAAGCAGAAATTATGTGCTGTAGCCTCTAGCAACTTATCAGTGAGCCGTAATGTGTGCTGTAAACTTTAACAACCAGTCAGTGAGCAGTAATGATATGTTGTAACCTCTGGCAACAAATCACTCCCTGGTTTGATTAGCACAATCTATATATACATACTTCATCCTTCTGAGTGATATCCTTGGGCAGATTGCAGCTTCCTCAATTTTTTATGCTTCTTCACTTTATAATTGTTTTAATATATCACCATTATAGCGGTATTTACCTTTATTTATAGTTACATGTCTGAACAAAGCCTAATGCATCTGTATGCACTCAGTGGTTGTGCTGCTATGTACACGTTGATCCGTGTACCATTATTATTGTACATTTTTGTAAATGTCTATTTGATATGGCAATAGACACTCTTTAAAAAATGTGGAACAGGGATGTAGAGCAGTAACAAAGAATTTGAATTTATTGTAGGCAGATCAGATAAGATCAATCTCTCTGCTATGGACTTGCACGCAGCTTTTGCATCTTTCAAACCCATTAAAACTGTACTTGGAAATATTTGGTGATAAAAATTAGCTTAAGATTATGTTTGCAATTTCTTTAAACCTTTCTAGGCAGTTTGAGTAGTAAATGCAGCAATACACATATGACACTTTGTATAAGCACATCCGACAGCCTGTGAAGCTGAATGCGCTAGAATTAGGTCATTCCTCAGTGTGGATATGCTTAAAATCTGAATATTGACAGTACAGAAGACATAAACTGACAAATCCATGTAAGCACTTAATATACAGAACACTGATGCCATTTTTATTCCTTTCCAATTGGAATGCACCATACCAGAGGCGTAACTAGAACCTTCAGGGCCCCGGTGCAAGAAATTATGAAGGGCCCCCTGACCCCTGGCCAGGGCCCTTCCCTCTTCCCACTGATCCTGGGGCCCTTTATGCCTATTGTGGGTCCCTTTATTACGGTACTGCAGTGGGGCCCTTTCACAAGTTCTGCAGCAGGCCCCAGGGGGACCAGGGAAGCACACAGGGGACCTGGGAACAGCAGAAGACAAGTAAACTGGATAGAGGAAAATGGAGGAGATTGGGTCCTCTAAATGCCACCCCTGCCATCCCTCCTATTCAGGTGTACAAGGGAGGCACATGGGCCCCCTGGACCATGGGGCCCGGTTGCAATTGCAACCCCTGCAACCCCTATCGTTACGCCCCTGCACCATACTATTGTTTTTTTTAAGGTCTTTGACTTGAAAATCTAAATTAAAGTTTTAATCAAAGCAAAAAGGGTTATGGACATTCGTCAGTAGTCAGAAGGTGACCCAACTGCTAAAGATTTTCTTCCTCAGTAAGTCTCAAACAGGCTTGCTTGTACCCTTGTCGTAGTCCCGCTAAAAATCACAGATCGCCGCCATTACCAGTAAAAAAAAATAAAAAAATAAAAGTCCCTAAATCTATCCCGTAGTTTGTAGACACGATAACTTTTGCGCAAACCAATCAATATACGCCTATTGCGTTTTTTTTTACCAAAAATATGTAGGAGAATATATATCGGCCTAAACTGATGAATAAATTATTTTTTTTTACTTTTTTTTTTGGATATGTATTATAGTAAAAAGTAAAAAAAATATATTTTTTTCAAAATTGTTGTTATTTTTTGTTTTTAGCTCAAAAAATAAAAAACGCAGAGGTGATCAAATACCACAAAAAGAAAGCTCTATTTATGGGAAAAAAAGATGTCAATTTTGTTTGGGTACAATGTCGCATGACCGCGCAATTGTCAGTTAAAGCGGCGCACTGCTGTATCGCAAAAAATGGCCTGGTCAGGAAGGGGGTAAATCCTTCCGGGGCTGCAGTGGTTAATGTTTATGAGAATAACAGCGCATGTTGCCTTTCTTATCACAAAGGAACAGTAGGCTTCTGGTCGACACATTCCAATCCAGGGAAGAGGGCTGGCTGCTCTTTTGAGGATATTTGCTTATTTTCAGCTGTTTTTCAACAGAGTCAGATCATCCACAAGTAAACCTAGGCAGGAGCCTAGGGCATGGTGGATGTCTAGAGGCTAAGCTACAACCTTGATGCTCCCACAGTAAACTTGCGCAATGGATTAAGATTTTGCACCTGCCTGTCACATAGAAGAATGCATTTGTAAGCAGTTGGTGTTTAATGAGCCATCATCTACATAATTTACAAAATGTAAAATATTTTCCAGAAGTTTTTTCTACAGACTGTTACAGATGACTACAGTGCAGTAAGAAGATTATTATTATTATTTCAGGTACCTATATAGCGCTGTCAATTTACGCAGCGCTTTACACATATATATTGTACATTAACATCAGTCCCTGCCCTCAAGGAGCTTACAGTCTCAGGTCCCTAAGGCTCCATTCACACTTGTACAACTCCAAAGTTGCATGGACTTTGGAGTGCAGCTTGGATACAGCTTTGGCTTTGACCAGTGATAATGGACAACTGTTTATTATATAACCTTCAGGTAAGACTTTCATGCAACTTTTGAGGGTTACCATTGAAGTCTATGGCCCTCAAGTTGCATGAAAGTTGAACCAAAGTAGTGCATAAACTACTCTGAAGTCACTGCAACTTTAAGTCACATGTATATGAATGGTTACCATTGGAAAACTTGATGAATAACTTGTCATGCAACGCTGATGTCCAAAGTTGCTTTACAAGTCGCACAAGTGTGCATAGAGCCTTATTCACATTCATACATGCACATACTTGGGCCAATTTAGACAGGAGCCAATTATCCTACCAGCTTGTCTTTGGAGTGGGGGAGGAAACTGGAGTACCCGGAGGAAACCCACGCAGGCACAGGGCGAACATGCAAACTCCAGGCAGGTAGTGTCGTGGTTGGGATTCAAACCAACGATCCCACTGCTGCTAGGCAAAAGTGCTAACCACTTCGCCACTATACTTGATTCTCACAAACTGTTCATTTTTATTTTAACAAAAAAAAGCCCAAAAAATATGAATTGATTGTTAGAACCAAAGGCGTACCTATACCCAAAACTCTTTTTTTTTTTTTTAAATATTGAATAAAGCATAGGAAGGAATAAAAGGGGATGTAGGGGTGGGGGAGCAGGTGATCGACATAACCAAATGTCAAGTCTGAAGACCTAGTCTGTCGGAAAGGTAAGTATACAAGCTCTTATTTCTAGGGTTAACTATGTTTCTAATTGACACTGTGGTGGCAGGTGGTTGCAATTCAGTGCTCATACATTGTTATGAGGTTCAGCTGTTATTCAACTAAATATTACAATGGGGAAGATGCGTAACCCATGTCTTTGACTTTGCAATGATTATTGGTGCCAGATGTTTGCAGAAAGGGTTGACCTCTTGAGTTTTCACACACTATGGTCTATATCAGCGGTCCCCAACCTTTTTGGCACTGGGGACCGGCTGCACGGTAGAAAATTGTGCTGAGGCCCGAGGGGAGAGGGGGGGGATGTCGGTGCGACGCATGGGGGGGTTGGTGAAATGGCTGGTGTTGGCGCTTCATTCATCACGGCACCATGCTTGATATGGTGTCAGGATGATTGAAGCGCATTTCTATTATTACATTGTATAAATATAAAATGAAATAGTTCAACTCACCATAATGCAGAATCAGTCGGAGCCCCGAGTGTGTCACTTGCCACGTCGCATGCTACCAGATGCGGATTGTCACTTGCCATGCTGCCTGCCACCAGATGAGGATGCCACTTTCACGCTGCCTGCCGCCAGATGAGGATTGTCACTTGCCACGCTGCCTGTCACCAGATGAGGATGCAACTTGCCACGCTGCCTGCCACCAGATGAGGATGCCACTTGCATGCTCCCTGCGATCAGATGAGGATGCTACTTGCATGCTTCCTGCCACCAGATGAGGATGCCACTTGCATGCTCCCTGCCACCAGATGAGGATGCCACTTGTCACCAGATGAAGATACCACTTGCCACCAGATGAGGATGGCACTTGCCAACAGATGAGGATGCCACTTGCCAGCAGATGAGGATGCCACTTGCCAGCAGATGAGGATACCACTTGCCACCAGATGAGGATACCACTTGCCACCAGATGAAGATACTACTTGCACGCTGCCTGCCATCTGCCTGCCAGTGCCACCAGATGAGGATGTCACTGGTCAGTTCTGAAGCAGGAGATCGGTGATGCGGTGCGGGCGGTGAGAGATGTCATTTCTCTGCTCCCCGCCACACCTCCAACACTGAAGAGTCCCGCGCTGTGAGGGCAGTGAGAGATGATGTCATCTCTCTTCTCCCCGCAGTCGCAATGTGAGGGCGGAAGTCGGAGGAACGGTGATGCAGAGAGCTATGTCCTCTCTGCTCACCAGCCTGCCCGCATTTCACGCCATCAGCCTACAGCCCTACTGCAGGGGGGCCACGGTCCGGCAATAGGTTGGAGACCCCTGGTCTATATAGTTTAAAGAAAATGTTGAACAATACCAACATCCAGTGCGTGGCAATTCAGTGGGTAAAGATAGACAAAAGGAAACTGGCCAGACAAACTGGGAAAACATGCACAACTGCTCAAACAACCACTCCATGTAACTGGTGTGTAAAAGGTCACCTCTGCATGTACAGCACATACAGTATCTCACAAAAGTGAGTACACCCCTCACATTTTTGTAAATATTTTATTATATCTTTTCATGTGACAACACTGAAGAAATGACACTTTGCTACAATGTAAAGTACTGAGTGTACAGCTTGTATAACAGTGTAAATTTCCTGTCCGCTCAAAATAACTCAACACACAGCCATTAATGTCTAAACAGCTGGCAACTAAAGTGAATACACTCCTAAGTGAAAATGTCCAAATTGGGCCCAAAGTGTCAATATTTTGTGTGGCCACAATTATTTTCCAGCACTGCCTTAACCCTCTTGGGCATGGAGTTCACCAGAGCTTCACAGGTTGCCACTGGAGTCCTCTTCCACTCCATGACGACATCACGGAGCTGGTGGATGTTAGAGACCTTGCGCTCCTCCACCTTCCATTTGAGGATGCCCCACAGATGCTCAATGGGTTTAGGTCTGGAGAAATGCTTGGCCAGTCCATCACCTTTACCCTCAGCTTCTTTATCAAGGCAATGATCCTCTTGGAGGTGTGTGTGGGGTCGTTATCATGTTGGAACACTGCCCTGTGGCCCAGTCTCCGAAGGGAGGGGATCATGCTCTGCTTCAGTATGTCACAGTACATGTTGGCATTCATGGTTCCCTCAATGAACTGTAGCTCCCAGTGCCAGCAGCACTCATGCAGCCCCAGACCATGACACTCCCACCACCATGCTTGACTGTAGGTAAGATACACTTGTCTTTGTACTCTTCACCTGGTTGCCGGTACACACGCTTGACACCATCTGAACCAAATAAGTTTATCTTGGTCTCATCAGACCACAGGATATGGTTCCAGTAATCCATGTCCTTAGTCTGCTTGTCTTTAGCAAACTGTTTGCGGACTTTCTTGTGCATCATCTTTAGAAGAGGCTTCCTTCTGGGACGACAGCCATGCAAACCAATTTGATGCAGTGTGCGGCGTATGGTCTGAGCACTGACAGGCTGACCCCCCCACCCCTTCAACCTCTACAGCAATGCTAGCAGCACGCATACGTCTATTTCCCAAAGACAACCTCTGGATATAACGCTGAGCACGTGCACTCAACTTCTTTGGTCGACCATGGTGAGGCCTGTTCTGAATGGAAGCTCAGTTTCAGGGTCTTTGCAATCTTCTTATAGCCTAGGCCATCTTTATGTAGATCAACAATTCTTTTTTTCAGATCCTCAGAGAGTTCTTTGCCATGAGGTGCCATGTTGAACTCCCAGTGACCAGTATGAGAGAGTGAGAGCGATAACACCAAATTTAATACACCTGCTCCCCATTCACACCTGAGACCTTGTAACACTAATGAGTCACATGACACCAGGGAGGGAAAATGGCTAATTGGGCACAATTTGGACATTTTCACTTGGGGGTATACACACTTCTGTTGCCAGTGGTTTAGACATTAATGGCTGTGTTGAGTTATTTTGAGGGGACAGCAAATTTACACTGTTATACAAGCTGTACACTCACTACTTTACATTGTAGCAAAGTGTCATTTCTTCAGTGTTGTCACATGAAAAGATATAATAAAATATTTACAAAAATGTGAGCGGTGTGCTCACTTTTGTGAGATACTGTATAATTTTGAAGACAAAACAGCAAAAACACCAGGCCCGGTTTCCATCCTGTCAGCTATGAATACTAAAATTGGGGAACAATAAGTATTTGTACATAATCCCCAGAACTAGATGACAAGTGGAAAATCATTACCTGGTCTGCAAATCTTTATTTCTGTTCAAAACTTTTTGCTAACAGCTAAAGTTAGTAATATATTGGTATAGTGTGAGCAATGTATTATTAGTAGGCATTGTGTTTCTGAAAGAGAATTTGTTTTAAAAATGAAATGTAGCGCTACCCCTGATGGGGCCGCTGTAGATTAGCAGGTTCTTTCCCAAAGCAATACAAAGGCAGCGAGGCACACAGCAATATTTTACTCTTTCCAGTTCAATAATCTCTCTAGAGTTGGCATTTTTGGATTTTTTTTTTAAGAACTTGGGCTGGGAGAGGGGCTGTATGGGATACTCCAACTTTCCTATTTGCTTGCATGGAGATACTTCATTTTTCTCAGTCTCTGTAAATAGTCGGAATGCTGATTCAAGTACAGAAAGCATTACTTAGTCCTCTCTTTGGAAGCTAATCCAGGCAGGAATTCTGTAGGCTTGTCCACCCAGAGGAATACAGCGGACAACAAGTGACAGTCACTAACAACCCAGGGCTTAGGTCGTACTCATAATGTCTCAGTGTCTTCCAGTATCCACTGGACACTTTTCAGTGAACCCTCAAGACCCAGGTGAAGAATCCCTTCATTAGCTCCAGAAGGGGTCCTAATATAAGATAGGCCCTGCTAGCTCTGCCACAGCTTGGACCTCGGCGAATGGCTGCTGGAACAAGGATAGCTGCTGCAGGTGAAGGTAGGCACCCCCACCCAAATGAGTGGATTCCCTTCAACAGAAAGAAGTAGAAGGAACCTTTCTGCTCAAAATCTCAGACTGTTTATATGCACCTCCAGCCACCTTCTGGGCACACCTCCCCAGGGATTGGCTGGAGCACAATAAATATTCAGGCTGAGATTTTCATTGCTTAACCCTCCAGGGGAGAGCAATCAAATCCACAATCTGTGAGACCCAAAAGCATTCAACAAGTGCTCCACTAACTACAGAGGAGCCAAAAAGAACTAAATTTGCCCAGCTTCCTAGCAACCTAACTAGAAGGGTGCTACATAAACAAAAAACAGTGGCAGGCACAAAGTGCAGGAACATAGAAGTGCGTGCACACAGCAGCATCAGCCTTCAAACCTTTTGTCATGAGCACTTACTGACAAAGCTTGTCCATCCATTCCTGCCTCTTGCACATTTTTATAGCCCAGTAATATGACCTAGTGATACAGTGGGGATCGAAAGTTTGGGCACCCCAGGTAAAAATTTATATTAATGTGTATAAAGATGCCAAGGAAAGATGGAAAAATCTCCAAAAGGCATCAAATTACAGATTAGACATTCTTATAATATGTCAACAAAAGTTAGATTTTATTTCCATCATTGACACTTGTTGATAAAAGTCAAAGTCCAAAGATCTGTTGACGAATCTTCTAGGGTACCACGACTAACAACCCCGTTCCAGTCTACTCAGACCCGTAAATTTTGGAAACTCTAACTGTAGTGGACCAGAAGGGTCTGCTACTAACTCTTGTTACGTACTGTGACCGTCCAGAGTCGGAACGTTTCCCCCGTCACGTACGATATTTAAGACGTCCCACGGGTTTGAAAACTTCTGTGGTAAAAAAACAAAAGACATTAAAACTTTCACAGTTACTACCTTTATTTTAGATTGAAAACAACTGTATAATATTCTTACAGATTAGACATTAAACT
>BLSH010217287.1:106927-116944 GCA_018402905.1 Glandirana rugosa | reverse complement strand
CTGTATGTCACCATCACATCTGTCACAGTCCCCGTCACATCTGTCTGTCCGCCAACACCAAATAAACTCCAATTTGGGTTATTTTTACCAAAGAAATGTAGCAGTATGATTTTTGGTCAAAATTTATCAAGAGAAATTACTTATTTGCAAAATTTTATAACAGAAACGCAGAAAAATGCATTGTTTTTGAAAATTTTTTGTCTTTTTTTAATTTATAGCGCAAAAAATAAAAAACCCAGGGGTGATTAAATACCACCAAAAGAAAGCTCTATTTGTGTGAAAAAAATGATAAAAATTTCATATGGGTACAGTGTCGCATGACCACGCAATTGTCATTCAAACTGCAACAGCGCTGAAAGCTGAAAATTGGTCCGGGAAGGAAGGGGGTTTAAGTGCCCAGTATTGAAGTGGTTAAGTAAACTCTTCCGATTCGATTTGAGATTAGCATGCAAAAAAAACGGACAATCATTCGTCCGGTAATCTCATTGTGTGTACCGGGCATTACTTAAAGTGATTGTAAACCCTCACCTAGTAAAATAACCCATTAAGTTTAAAACTGCGATGAAAGGTAAAACATTTATGTAGAGATATAAAAAACATAATACATATTTTTTCCCCTTTTTTTAAGTGATCACATTCCCTCTGTTCTCAGCTGCATAAGAGCTAGGGGAGGAGAAACAGTAGCACGCTGATCTTCCCAGTGAAAGGCTGTGTGAAAGGGGGGGGCTGTCAGGACAAGTCTGATTATTGGTGGAGAGCAGGCTGAGTTTCTAGCATAGCTAGAGAACTGACCGTGGTGTGTTCTCCTGCTTAGTGTGGTCGGGTTTTAATAGGAAAGCAGAGGGACTGTCAGTAACACCAGGGATTTCACACAAAGGAAGCAATACAAAAAGCACAAGATACTTTTTCATACAAGTACAAAATACAGCAGGCACATATCAGGAATATGAAGTGTTGGGCTTACATATTAGTAGCAGGGAGCTGGCTATCTTACCTGCAGTATCAGAAATGTTGGAGAGTGCTGAGGCTGAGTTGCGGCCTGTACAAGAAAAGCCACCACACGTGCATCCTTGGAGAACCTGCGGGCAGCACTGCTTTACTGTCCAGCGGCAGCCTGGAGGCCATTTCTGCTCCATCAAAATCACACAGCAGATGATCTGGATAGGCTGCAGCGCAGTGCGACGGAGGTCAGATGCCGTTCCCTGAGCCAGGAACCTTAGGGAGAGCTTGCAAAGTCATCTTCATCATCACCAGCATCCTACATTTGCAGTATTGGTGTTAGAAGAAGACTGTTCTGAGGGTTAATTGCATTTGATTGTTATTTCTTCTAGTCCTGGAGAAGCAGCTCTATTTAAACATCCATTTGCCTGATCCCTCTGTACTTCTGCTGCCAGCTTGTTAACAACCCCTGCTTGGACTTTGACCACTTTTGCTTGATCCTTTGTACCGCACAGCCCATCAGTTGCCGACCCAGCCTGCAAGACCACCCGTCTGTCTGCACGACTACCTGGAGCTTCACACCACCACCAGTGACCATCCATCCCTCGTGCCATCCCGCACTCCGGGGCTTCCTGTCTACACTACCAGGGGCCCCGGAATCGGGTGTGTAAGAGTGGTTGTTCCCTGCATAAGACAGACTCCACCACCAGGACCGTGACAATTGGTGAGCGGGCATCTGCCCATCTATTCATATAGGCACTGTATACAGACACCATTCCTTGCCATACCTCACATCAGCACACAATGGGTAACACCTCCTCTGGAGCTCACATAACCGCCTATTACTAGCTGAATAAAAGTCTGCCCATCCCCCAAGGTGTTCTCTTTTTTTGGTCTTGCTCCAGGCCACCTGTGGATTGCAGTTTGTAAGTACTTTGGTTGCTGAAAGGATATCCCCCCTACCGCACCTGCTCCTCCGTGTTCGGCCTCTCATGGAGTTGGAAGACCCAGAATGTTGAATGGTAAAGCCTTCTGAAACTGGATATCCCTTGTGCCGGGACATGGGCAATGTTGCTTAGATAGCACAAATAGTCTACAGGTGTGGTGTGAGTAAGCTCTGTAATGTCACCATTGGGGTTTTCCCTGTCTTGTATAGGCAGAATGCCGCTTTCCTGGCTTTGTTGTCAGTCTGAGAGCAGTGGTGGATGATGTCACAGAGCGGAGGGGGACGGCAGCGTGGGGTAGTGACCGCCAGTCACCAAGCAGCAGCAACAGTCTTAGAGCCAGCAGAGGAACTGGATTCTCTCCATCTCTCTGCAGTCCTGCCAGTTTTCTCTTGTGCAGTAAAAGACTTGTTGCTGTTTGCTCCCCTGCTGTGCTGTATTGCCAGGAGTTAGACAGTCTGACTGTTTTTTTGTCTCAGATTCTGTGTCTCCTGCTTCTGAAAGGCTGCCTGGGCTCACCTGCTGCTGCTTTTGAAGTAAGTGGATGAAAGCAGATAGGCTTTAAAGGGACATAGAATTATGTTTTTTTCCATTTATTTTTTGCAGATATGAGCTCACCACACCTGTCAGTGGCACAGAAGCTTAGCAAAGGTACGAGGGAGCAGCGTGGGACATGTCTTCAAAAGAGTAAAGGAATGCTCAAGGAATGCAAAGAGTATGGTGTTTTGCATGATTTAGGAGCAGAAGCCCTATACGCAAGCACATAAGACCCGCCACTGGTCATCCCCTGACCAGGACAACCTGCATTCCTACACAGGGAGGCTTTTATGCTCCTCAAGCAGCTCACGTGGCAATGGTTCACATGCGGTTTAGGCAGCGCAAATGAAAATGCCTTGCTAAGCCCTGTATGCATATTGGCCATTAATCGGCATGGATTGCCTCAAATGCCAATGGATAAGGAAGCATATGCAACAAATATTCATGTCACAGGCAAGACCAGGCCCAACCATCGCAAACGCATGCAGATCTTTCCAAATGTGAAAAAGGAAGGACTTCTATTCCCATAATGATGGAGTTAAAAGCTCATTGATGAAGAATGGGAGAGATGTGATAAGAAGACCAATTTACAGTAGCGGTCTCCAAGCTTTATCCAATGATGGTGCATGTTAAAGCAATGCACTTCCAGGAGTGGATGGGGCCTGCCAGCGTCTGGTGCGCAAGTGTCTTTGCCTTTCAATACCTTTAGGAATCCTACGGATTGGAAAGTGGACCTAAGGCATGTTTACACCAGATGCAGTCCAATGCGTTTTTTTTTTATTGGGGTCAAAAATGCTTGACCAGTGTTTACCATGATTCTAATGGCCTACACTGGTGCAGTTTGTTCCAGTACAGTTAACTAAAGAAGAACATGTTGCACTTTTTTCTTTATAGAACACATCTGTAACATGGCAAAAATGCATTGAAAAAGCACATGAACACTTCAAAAATGTCCATGCAGAAAGATCGCTTCAACTCAGAAATTGTGGTAAACTGGCCTGCAGACTTGCAGAAAATCTATACAGTGGCAGTTTTTTTGCCTGTTGACTAGAAACAGCATTAACTGTGATGTTGAAAGCATTACAGAAAATGGCCTTTAATTCAAGTGGAACCGGCAGGAATGGGCATGGTTCTGGAGGAGTTCAACCTGGCTGCTGACTTTTGGCCGAGACTTCAATAGACCTAGTTCTAGGGCTGGCGCATTAAGTCACAGCAATGGGAGCCTTGTGGTGGCGCCACTGGAGGGTGGATGAAGCTTCCACACAAGCCCTTTGTAACATTCTCCATAATGGGAGGTTGTTATTTGGCAAAACGTTGGACGCGAGTGACAGAAGGAATGTCCAGAGTGTGGCCACAGTGTAATAAGAGGAAGGAGTTGTCCTTTCTGCTCAAGTCGGTCGATCTTCAGAAGGGTTCAGGAGGCCAAATCTTATAAGCCAGGCTGAAATCTACTAGATCACAGTGAAGCGCGCTCAAACTTTCTGTTTACATGGAATCAAAACCCAGAGCAGGTTGCTAGACATGTGGCATGAGGAAAGTCTTCGAAGGTGGGCCCAACCAGTATCTTCCAGTGGGAGCCAGAATAGCCTCCTTTTTGGAGGGTTTGGGCGACAAACATCAAAGACAGTTAGCTGGGAGTACAATCGCCAAATTCTTTCATTCAGGACCACCAGATCTCAAGAAGAAAGAATTACTGCAAGATTACGTATAAGAATTATACTGCAACAAGGCCATAGTGCTGGTGCCACCAAGGGAACAAATCTGGGGGGTTTTCTCCATTCTTTCTAGTACCCAAGGCATCAGGAGCTTTCCCTACTGTCTGGGTTTGAACAAATCAAATGGGTACATACACAACAAAAGGTTCAAGATGGAGTCTGTGCAAACAGTCATGGTGATAGTTCAGCATGAGGACCGGTTAGAGTCAATCAACCTGGCTGCCATATTCTTCCATACCCCAATCGGTCCGTAACACCAGAATCATTTGAGATTTGCAGTGACCGGCTGTCACTTCCAGATCGGGTGTTTGCCATTTTTAGAATTGGCACAGCACCAAGAAACTTTTTGAACATTTTGTCGGCAGTAGTGGCAGTAATTGGTCTTTGGGGATAAGGCTCTACCACTACTTGGACAACATTTTTGATTGTCGCAGGTGTAAGTCAGAAGCTGGCAAACAATCACAATCGTGTCCTAGAAATCCTTTTTTCAAGTTCAGTCGACTAGTGAACAAACAGCCCTTCTTTATCTGTGAAGGATCTTGGAGTAGTTTTTCATACCCGAAAATGTCAAGTGGTTTTCCAAAGCTGCAAAATTTGCAAAATGAAAATATGCGTATGAAGAATCATGGAGACAACATTTATGTCAGCGAGGGTTTGCATTGTCCCCATTGGGACATTTTATAGTGGCCATTCCAGTGCTGCCTTGGGCCATGTGGCACATGAGGGCTTTTCAATTTGCCCTCCTCAATCAATGGGATGAGCTGCCTTTGGATCAGAAAGTCTTTGTGCCTGCACAAATTAGTAAGAATGGGAGTTTTGGACAAAATTGTGCCTCTTTTGTGGCGTGCCTCTCAGCCCAGGAGATGGAATGATTCTGACATTGGATGCCAGTCTGCCTCCAGTCTGAGGAGACAAGTGCAAGGGCATTGGAGCCTAGTGGATTGCAGATGCTCTGACTGACTTAAATTAAGGCTTTTTTTTCTAGCCTTGCAAGCATTTCAGGATCTTTTCTTTAAGAGGTCCAAGTGAAGTTGATGTTTGACACCAAGACAGCAGTAGCTTACATTGCCCAACAAGGGGGCACCAAGTGTCTATCTTTTCCTGTTTACTTTTCGTAACAAACTTTTCACTGGGCGGAGAGCCGCTTACAGTTAACAGCAGTTTACTTACTGGAAAATCAGGATCCACTAATGGATCAGTTAGGCAAATTATTTTCTAATAGTACGTACCTCAACTAGTATTGGCTCTATAGTGCATTACATCGGTAGTTCTCATAGAGAGTCCATGAACACACAGCTTCTGGTATTTGTAACAAGGTACAAAGGTGAAGTGATAGAACGGTGGATCCACATTTTGGTGTTTGTCTTCCTCCAGTATCCTTGAGTATGAAGATTTGGACAGAACATGTTTATGCCATACAGGTGCTTCCACCTGTCAAGGAGGCCTTGGTTTTCATTGCTGCCCCAGATGTCATCAGCACCACCAATCCCATTCCTTGTCAAACAAGATCTTTTATGCTAACATCAATGGCAGCACCACAATCCAATGAGACTCTTAATAGCCTGGCTATTGAATCGGCCCGGACTAGTGGTGCAGGGATTCTCATCCAAAGTGGTTCAGACCATGGGGAAGACCACAAGACCATGAACGCTAAACAAAAGAGGATATAAGGAAGTTTGTTCTGTTTGCTTAGAAAAGTTTTCTCTCCTGTGTCCCCAGCTCTAGCCAATATTCTGGACATTTTTACAATCAGCGCTTGAGATTGGTCTGGCATACAACTCCATTATAGTACAGGTCTCTGCCTTTATCCTCTTTTTCAAGCTGCAGATGGTGGACAAGCCATTGAACAAGTGCTTCATGCAGGCCATAATCCATATACAACCACCAAATCCTTGTTCCCTCTCATGGGACTTAGGCTTGGCTCTGAAAGTACTAGTACAGGCATCACATGCTCCAATAGCTTCATTTCCATTGCAGTTCCTAGTGGTAAGACTAATTCCTCTGACAGCGGTTGCTTCAGACAGGAGGTTGAAGATTGCAGCACTTTCCTGCAAAGATTCCCTTTGTGTCTTTTTACTAGAAATAGTGATACTACGTTCATCTCCAAAGCTTAATTCTAAAGTGATATGCAGTTTTCAGGAAAACTGGGATCAGTCCCTCCAAGCATTCACACAGAGTCACGGAGTATACAGCAGGAAGACTTCAAGTCCTTACACAAGTTGCGACCAGTGTACATGCAAAGGTCAAAAGATGTAAGGAAAGTGGATAATCTTTTAATTTCCCCGTCAAGTTTTTGAGTCATCTTCTGTTGGTTTACCAGGGTGAATAGATTGGCATTCAGGCCTTTCTGCCCAGGAACAGGTGCAAGCTCTTTCGACCTGAAGGGTGGCAGCTTTGGGGTAGTTATGCCAGGATTTCAGTGGAAGATATTTGTGAGACAGCTAGCTTTTCACTCGGCTTTACGGGCATGCAGTCAGCAAGTTCTGCAAGGTTTGGGATGAGACCTATAAATATTTTTATCTTTGGCAGCTTTTCTTTGATTGTCAATGTTTCTTTTCATGTGTTCTCTCCCGCCTATTTATTCAGCTAGTTATATCCCGTTCTATGCTGACGTGAGGTATGGCCAGGAATATGGAAAATTGTTATCAAATACTTACCGTAATTTTCCTTTCCTGGCCTATCCTCACGTCAGCACAGGACTCCCTCCCTAGTGGCCTATCGCAGGCTAGGTTATCGAACACCTTAGTGGGGAGGGGCTGTCTTTTATTCAGCTAGTAACAGGTGGTCATGTGAGCTCCAGAGGAGGCGTTAACCCATTGTGTGCTGACGTGAGGATAGTCCAGGAAAGGGAAATTATGGTAAGTATTTGATAACAATTTTCCGTATTGTCTCCATCCACTTGCTATTGCCTATAGTGCTAAAGGATAAGGCCATCCATTCACATTGATACTGTATACATACACCACTGTCTTCATTCACCTCCCTGTTACTTGTAGTTCCACAGGATACAGTACCTTTAGACCAGCAGTCACTGTGATCTCATTTGCATCTTACCAACACAGGAAAATTATTTTTCTTTGATTATTACAGTCAAGTTGCTTTGCTCTGCTATTCAAGAATTCTACACATACAATTTTCACAAAGGCTAGCTGAAGACCAAAGGATTGCATCTTTGTAATACAGGACTACTCTAAAACCTCCCTACCCACTACAGGGATTGCCTTCACTGTGCTCAGAGCTTGAATTTACATAGAACTCTCTGAAAAAAAACAGGTTGAGTTTCTTTACAGTTAACTGTCATCAAAGGTTTTATAACATTGCGTTTATTATTTTGCACCTGTTGAGGAACAGAAGGGAGCGGTCTGACATAGCTGAAAGCCTTTCCTCTGCCCTTCTGCTGCCTGTTCGCATAGGCCGTGTATATGCATATTTGTGTATAAGAGCTGCTTATGTTCAGGTATTCATTATATTTGATCATTTGATATTCTTCCATGGTGGTTGCCATTTCACTATTGGTGACATTCAGCCTGAAATATTATTCTAAACTGTAAGTTTATGTTGTATACCTTTAAGTGCCTTTATCATATCAGTAAACATACCTTATGATCTACCATAGTTTGTGTTTCTTTCTACTGCTGTGTTTTGCTCTAATACTACATATTAGGTGTGCCAGAAGGGTTGGGACTGTTCTTGGGGTTGAGAAAGACTACAGAACCAAATATGCTTAAGTGGCTCCTACGGGGGTAGCGTTACATATACTTTAATAAGCATTAACTAATGTTGCACACATGTAACAGCATGCATATTCTTTTACTATTTGGATTTCAAAATAGTGTTTGTTCTATTGCATTGTTTCGCTTTGTTCTACATGTTACATAAGCCTCTGAGTCATTATTTGAAAACATAAAGGACTAATTCCAGGTCCAGAGTTCAAGAGAAGGCAATAAAAAAGATGGCTTGACAAGATTTATTATCAGAAACAAATACATATAATTATTGTGCTTTATGCAATATGGTATAGATGCTAGTAAGGCCTTTTGGAAAACTGTTATTGAATACCATGCCTTCCAACTTTGTGAAATATTAAATAGGGACACTTTTTAGAGCACAGTATGTAATCAAAGGACACCGCCATGTCACAGTCCTGGTTACAAGCACCACAAATATTTATTATGCAGAAACTGGTTGGCTAAACCACAAAAATGCTTTTTTTTAACCTCTATTTTTCCTTTATATTGACTTTTCAAATAAGCAAATGCAGCACTATAGAGGTTGGATAAAAATGTTAGTGCAGCATAACATTTTTAGTCATAAAATAGTACAATTTGTATACAGATGTACATATCAGACCAAAAAGAGGAACAACTGAGGCTTGTTAGCCACTTATTAGTCGCTTTTTAGCCTCTAATCACAGCTATTCGTCTGTTCACCAGAGTCGTCTGACCAGTTTTGTTATAAGCTTTTGGGTTATAGTGGCCATGAGCTTATAGCAGAAGGAGGAATGCCAGGTGGCGTACGAACCATGCCAGCTGGAAGGGGATCTGTAGGCTTGTATGTCGTACAGAGAAAGAAATAAAGTGACAGTAAACTCTTGTTTAAGAAAAAAGTTATTCAAATATGTATTCTTAATGGTCCACCTTAAAAAAATAAATGCACATATTTTTTCAGGAAAAAGGAGGTGCATGTATTTTTTTTCACAGGAGCCTGCAAAGTATTGCACCATGATCAGTGGAACGCAGGGGCAATGTCAGGTTCCTGCTGACTCCTCCAGCTCACTGCCCATACCAAGGTATGGGCTTTCAGTTGGAAAGCTTAAGGAAAAGTGTGGTGATCACTGCCAGGGTTGCTGTTAGAAATCATGGGGCCCCATGCTGCCTACCTGACAGGGCCCCACTCCCCAGAAAATACCAAATTATATTTTCACTAAAAATACACTGAAATCATTATTATGTGACATATTTACCGGCCTCCCTCCTCCACAATCCATCCTAAAACATCCCCTTGCATAGTTGTCAACAGTCCAGATTTGCCTGGAACATTCACAGAATTTAGACCAAAGTCTAAAGCCGCACTGCTCTGCCATCAGCCGGTGTGGCGCTGGGCTGCCCACATAGTAAGCTGGGTGGGCTGGGTGATGGAGGGAGAGAGAGGGATGTCACAGGAAAACTTCAGTCAGTTACTGGCTGAGGAGGTAGCAGGAGGAGGTGGGATGCACCACCTCCCAGCCAATGGGTACGCTGTTCCCTGCCCTGTTACTGCCTGTGTTGTGGCATGGAGCATGGAGCTTCCTTGGAAAGAAGCCAGCTGCGTGAGTGATTGAGGTGAGCAAGAACATAAGAACAAAGTTTATATGGCAGCCTGCACTGTACTACAATCTCGCTCTGTCTGCAAGTGCATTATGGCTGAGAACCCAGCTCGCTCTTTCTCTCTCTCCTTCCTTCTCTCTCCCTCCCTCCCTATTTGTTACGTACCTGACGGTGGAGTCTGTCTTGTGCAGGGAACAACCGCTCTTGCGCACCCGATTCAAGGACCCCTGGTAGTGTAGACAGAGGCCCGAGAGTGCGGGTTGAACTGCTAGGCGAACGGATTGGGAAAAACATGGAAAGACGGACGTGCAACGGTTGGGACGAACATGCTGGTAAGAGGACAAACGTACTGGACGACCTTAGAGTGATGTTGTAGACACTGGTAGGTCGGGAGCACGGTAGGGCGTGAGAGCCCGGAGACAGATGTGATGGTCCCCAGGAACTTAGCCCACGCGTTCTCGCCAACAAGGGACGTGTTCTGTCTGAGGTGGCAGTCCATGCATTGTTTATCCCTCCCTCCCTCTCTCTTCCTTCCTCTCTCTCTTTCTCGCTCGACCCAAGAGTCGGTATTACGTG
>BLSH010217287.1:85789-103201 GCA_018402905.1 Glandirana rugosa | reverse complement strand
CTCTTTCTTTCGCTCTTTCTTTCCCTCTTTCTTTCCTTCTCTCTCTCTCCCTTTCCTTTGTTCTTTCCTTCTCTCTCTCTCCCTTTCCTTCGTTCTTTCCTTCTCTCTCTCTCTCTCTCTCTCCCTCCTTCCCTCTTTCTTCCCTTCTCTATTTCCTCCCTCCATCCCTCTTTCCTTCCTTCTGTCTCCTTCCCTCCCTCTCTCTCTTTTTCTTTCTTTCTGTCTCCCACCATCCCTCTTTCTCTCTCCCTCTCTCTTTCTTTCTTTCTTTGTCTCTCCCTCCATCCCTCTTTCATCTCAGACTCAATTTAACTGAGTCCCCTTTTAAGCCATCCCCAATATTTAACATAGTTTAACCACTTCAATACAGGACACTTATACCCCCTTCTTGCCCAGACCAATTTCCAGCATTCATTACTCAGGCATGCAACACAGTACCCAAACAAAATATGTATAATTTTTTTCACACAAATAGAGCTTTCTTTTGGTGGTATTTAATCACCTCTGGGTTTTTTATTTTTTTGCGACATAAGTGAAAAAAGAGCGAAAATTATGAAAAACAAAACACTTTTTTTTAGTTTCTATGATAAAATTTTGTAAATAAGTAATTTTTGTTCATAAATTTGGGCCAAAACCTATACTGCTACATATCTTTGGTAAAAATAACCCAAATCAGTGTATATTATTTGGTGTGAAAGCTACAACGTCTACAAGCTATGGTGCCAATCATTGAAAACCTATCACACCTGATGCACTGCCTATCTCATTTCTTGAGGCCCTGAAATGTCAGGAAAGTACAAATAACCCCCCCCCCCCCCATGACCACTTTTTTAAAAGCAGACATTCCAAGGTATTTAGTAAGAGGCATGGCGAGTAGTTGTATTTTTTTTCCCCACAATTCTTGGGAAAATTAAGAAATTATTTTTATTTTTTCTTTACACAAAATTGTCATAATAACAAGTTATTTCTCACACACAGCATATGCATACTTCCAATTACACCCCAAAATACATTCTGCTACTCGCCCCAAGTATGGCGATACCACACGTGTGAGACTTTTTCACAGACTGGCCACATAGAGAGGTCCAACATGTAGGGAGCACCGTCTTGCATTCTAGGAGCAGAAATTTCACATCTAATTTCCTAATGACTTATTACACTTTTGAAGGCCCTGGAGCACCAGGGCAATGGAATTACCCACAAAATGACCCCATTTTGCAAAGCAAACACCCCAACGTATATTCTATGAGGCATTATGAGTCCTTTGAATGGTTCCTTTTTTTTCACAAGTCTTCGAAATACATGTAAAGAAAATGAAAACGCTTTTATTTTTACACAAAGTGGTCAATTTACAAGATATTTCTAACACATAGCATGTACCTAGCAAAAATTAACCCCCAAAATATATTCTGCTACTCATCCCGAGTATGGCGATACCACATGTGTGAAACTTTTACACAGCTTGGCCACATAGAGAGGTCCAACATGCAGGGAGCACCGTCAAGTGTTCTAGGAGCATAAATTACACATAAAATTTCCTAATAACCTATTACACTTTTGAAGGTCCTGGAGCACCAGGACAGTGGAATTCCCACAAAATGACCACATTTTGGAAAGCAAACACCCCAAGGTATATTCTATGAGGCATTATGAGTCTTTTTAAGTACTCATTTTGTTCCACAAGTCTTTGAAAAGGGTGGAAAGAAAATGAAAACACTTTTATTTTTTACACAAAGTGGTCAGTTTATAAGATATTTCTAATGCAAAGCATGTACATAGCAACAATTACCCACCAAAATACATTCTGCTACTCATCCTGAGTATGGCAATACCACATGTGTGAGACTTTTACACAGCCTGGCCACCTACAGCGGTCCAACATTGAAGTAGTACCTTCAGGCGTTCTAGGAGCATAAATTACACTTCTAATTTAATTCTTACTTATCACACTTTTGAAGGTCCTGGAGCACCAGGATAGTCGAATTACCCACAAAATGACCCCATTTTGGAAAGCAAACACCCCAAGGTATATTCTATGAGGCATGGGCTGCAGATAGGTGCTCGGGTACTCTGATGGGCTGGAGACAGGTACTCAGGTACTCTGATGGGCTGCAGATACTCGGGTATTCTCATGGGCTGGTGACAGGTACTTTGATGGGCTGGTGACTGGTACTTTGATGAGGTGGTCCTCTTTATTACTGGAGAGATCAGAGTGCTTGGTGTGTACACTAAGCGGTAATGAGCTGTTACCGTAATCTCCTTCTCACACACGATCAGTGTGTGCAAGGGAGAACCCGGTAACTGCTCGTTACCGCGGTTTGTTTACATCATATGACCGGCTGTGATTGGACACAGCCAGACACAGCCAGATACCATGTGACAGGCTGTGTCCAATCACAGCTGGTCACTATGGAGATCTGCGCTCCAGCTGCTCGTGCGCACCCCCAGGGCGCGCAGTGCGGGGATCAGGGTTGAGACTTGTGCCTCGGACAAAGCCCAGCCCTTTAGTCAGGCCTGACTGTAGGTACAGGCCTGAATGTTTTGATCTGGGCTGGGAGGTGTGGCTCAGGGCGGATTGAGTGGACTTGACAGATGAGGTCACCAGAACCTTCCACTTCTTTCTAGAAACCTGGAGGATGGTTTCTGGTCAGAGAGCTTGGAGGTAGGTGGAACTATCTGGAGTATTCTAAGGAGCCCTGACCAATCCCCAAGCAGGATTGGCAGGGGGCAGGCCTCCTTAAATACTCAGAGTCAGCTCAATCTGGGAGGAGAAGTGTCAGGTGGAAGCCTGGAAATGTAGCAGAGGCACTGTGGAGGCCCCTACCCGGGAAGTCACCCCAGTCTGGGGAGGGTGACCTTGGGGCCTGGAGGTTCGGGTGCAGCCAGGAGTGGTGGTGATAACTGGAATTGCACAGGGAACAGGAGAACAGCGGAGGTGCTACACAGTGAGAGACTTTAAAGTGATCCACCGGTTTGGTGAGTGACAGTCCCTGAGAACTGCAAGAGAGAGTGCTGGAGCAGGCTGGGAGAGGAATAGTGGATAGTCTGTGGGAGCCTTGGGAGCCAGTTCAGGGAAAGGAGAGTCACTGAAGAAAAGCAGGTCAGTGGGACCTGGAAGAGAGATGGGCTGGGAGTTGTAGTCCATCAAAGGCCTGGTTAGCACCCTGGCCTGTAATGGGTGTTTCGGAGGCTCTGCTGAGAGTAGGCCTTGTCATGTGCTAGCCGCAGTGAATAGAAAGGAACAGAGAAGCTTGATAAGTTTCCTTTCAAGCTGGAAACTAAGTTCAGTGCTGGAGAGAAGTAATGGATTGATGATTTACTAAGTTCAGTGCTGGAGAGAAGTAATGGAGTGATGATTTACTAATTTAGTGCTTGAGAGTGAACTGTAGGAGAAACGGTCAGCAAGTTGAGTGCTGGAGAGCTTTAAGGAGTAACAGTCTGCAGAGCGATGGTCTGCAGTGAAGTGCGTATCTACAGGAGTGTATATGGACTTCGTGTACTATAATTCTTTGGGCATCCCACAGTCATCCCTTATCCCCATCTAAGTTATTTCCCCTAAATAAAACAACAAATACAAGAGCCGGCCTGGTCAATGTCTACGGATGTGCAATATATGGTGCAATTGAGTCAGCTATAAGGTGAACCACTACTACCAGCCACTCTCAAGGGATCACATGGCTACACGCATCCACTTATTCAAACCCAATCAAAATTTGTAAAGTGCCACATCCCTAAATTAGAACTATCATTGAAATGACACTATAGTACTAGCATGGGACTTTTAATGCACAGCATTCATTTTACTGTTAAAACACATTTTAATGTTCATATTTGTTTAAAAGAAACACCAATATATGCTGATATTGCACAACAAAGGTACATCATAATAAAATACAGAATTGATTAAAAAAGGTCAGCATTAATGCTAAGGTATGTTCTCATATAATAGTCTTTATGTCTCAATGCGTTTCTTGGACATTATCCTCTTCGTCAGCAGCCACCGATATAGACTTTACATATTTATGCAATCTAAATGAGATAACAAATTGCCAACAATCACATTTTAGAACGGATAGTTGGTGGTTATACCGCCACCCATTGCACCAAAATTCTCACACCTCCCCCCATACCAAGGAGGGAAGGCTTGAGAAAGGAATGGAGGGAACAATAGAAGGTAGATCACCCAAATGGGCCCTGAGGGATACCCATACATTCAGCCCCCCCCCCCTTTTTTTTCTCCACAAAGACTTGGGTATGGTAAAAATTTGAGTTACTCAGCAGGTGAAGTAAAAACCCACTCAAGAATGGTATAAAGTCTCATTTACCTTATATATATGGCAAAGGATTTAATCTGCTGTTTTATCATAGTAGGGTGATACTCATTTAATCAACAGTGAAGACAAAAAATTACATCTCTATAGGAAATAAACGTAAATTAATATACCTTAGAGGGTATTTTATCTCGCAGATAATTATAGATTATTCGCAGGGAACAAGAAAAAAAGAAAAAAACTTTATAATACAGTTACCTTGTAAGAATTACAGTCAGGTCCATAAATATTGGGACATCGACACAATTCTAATCTTTTTGACTCTGTACACCACCACAAGGCATTTGAAATGAAACGAACAAGATGTGCTTTAACTGCAGACTTTCAGCTTTAATTTGAGGGTATTTACATCCAAATCAAGTGAACAGTGTAGGAATTACAACAGTTTGTACATGTGCCTCCTACTTTTTAAGGGACCAAAAGTAATGGGACAGATTAACAATCATAAATCACACTTTCACTTTTTAATACTAGGTTGCAAATCCTTTGCAGTCAATTACAGCCTGAAGTCTGGAATGCATAGACATCACCAGACGCTGGGTTTCATTCCTGGTGATGCTCTGCCAGGCCTCTACTGCAACTGTCTTCAGTTCCTGCTTGTTCTTGGGGCATTTTCCCTTCAGTTTTGTCTTCAGCAAGTGAAAAGCATGCTCAATCGGATTCAGGTCAGGTGATTGACTTGGCCATTGCCTAACATTCCACTTCTTTCCCTTAAAAAACTCTTTGGTTGCTTTCGCAGTATGCTTCGGGTCATTGTCCATCTGCACTATGAAGCGCGGTCCAATGAGTTCTGAAGCATTTGGCTGAATATGAGCAGATAATATTGCCCGAAACACGTCAGAATTCATCCTGCTGCTTTTGTCAGCAGTCACATCATCAATAAGTACAAGAGAACCAGTTCCATTGGCAGCCATACACGCCCACGCCATGGCACTACCATCGCCATGCTTCACTGATGAGGTGGTATGCTTTGGATCATGAGCAGTTCCTTTCCTTCTCCATACTCTTCTCTTCCCATCACTCTGGTACAAGTTGATCTTGGTCTCATCTGTCCATAGGATGTTGTTCCAGAACTGTGAAGGCTTTTTTAGATGTTGTTTGGCAAACTCTAATCTGGCCTTCCTGTTTTTGAGGCTCACCAATGGTTTACATCTTGTGGTGAACCCTCTGTATTCACTCTAGTGAAGTCTTCTCTTGATTGTTGACTTTGACACACATACACCTACCTCCTGGAGAGGGTTCTTGATCTGGCCAACTGTTGTGAAGGGTGTTTTCTTCACCAGGGAAAGAATTCTTCAGTCATCCACCACAGTTGTTTTCCGTGGTCGTCCGGGTCTTTTGGTGTTGCTCAGCTCACCGGTGCGTTCTTTCTTTTTAAGGATGTTCCAAACAGTTGATTTGTCCACACCTAATGTTTTTGCTATCTCTCTGATGGGTTTGTTTTTGTTTTTTCAGCTTAATGATGGCTTGCTTCACTGATAGTGACAGCTCTTTGGATCTCGTATTGAGAGTTGACAGCAACAGATTCCAAATGCAAATAGCACACTTAAAATGAACTCTGGCCCTTTTATCTGCTCCTTGTAAATGGGATAATGAGGGAATAACACACACCTGGCCATGGAACAGCTGAGCAGCCAATTGTCCCATTATTTTTGGTCCCTTAAAAAGTGGGAGGCACATATAAAAACTGTTGTAATTGTTACACCGTTCACCTGATTTGGATGTAAATACCCTCAAATTAAAGCTGAAAGTCTGCAGTTAAAGCACATCTTGTTTGTTTCATTTCAAATCCATTGTGGTGGTTTATAGAGCCAAACAGATTAGAATTGTGTCGATGTCCCAATATTTATGGACCTGTCTGTATGTCAGAATATATCATATGGTACGACTGCAAACCGTGACTATCCAGTCTAATAATGAAGAGTGTGGCAAAGAGAGCTTTTTAAGCTCAAAATATAAAGTCCCATACAAGGAATCTGCAGCAATAAAAGATAATAATAATAATAACATTGTTAGATCTTTTATATAGATATAGGGAAAGGGTTTATATTTTATCCTGCCATTTTAATAGTGTTAATTTAAACATACCTTAAACAAGATAAATGAGAGTCTATAGTATGGTAATATTCAGAATAAACAATCCACTGGTTCATCTATAGCTTTTGGGCATCACGGAGTCTGTAAAAATAATGAATAGATAAAGATATCCGCGATGTGGCATAACAACATGCCTGTATCAACTGATGAATCTAATTATAATCTATTATAAGGTATATGTACTTGCACCAGCTTTGCCAATGGGTATGTGAAGCCCAACAGAGTAATTCTTAGCCTGCAGAAGAGAGGCAAAGGGACGAGCGCCACCCTATATAGCAAGGGGGCCTCCCAGAATTGGCTACAACTTTGGGCCCCATCTGGCAAGAGGGGGCATGCAGCTGTAGCCAATTCTGGGGGGCCCGCTTGCTGTATAGGGAGGTGCTCGTCATGCTGCCTCTCTTCTCCAGGCCAAGAATTACTCTGTTGGGCTTCACATACCCATTGGCAAAGTTCCTGCAGCAGCTTTATTCATTACCTTATAATAGATTATAATTAGATCCACCAGTTGATAAAAAAATAATTTACAATTGATCCTATTATACTGTAGTTTTATCAGGTAAGTAATGAATTCTGATTGGTTGATTAGGGTTCCTGCAGTTTGCACACAGTCACTGAGCTCTGCACTGACTTTTGAATCAGCCGTTGTAGTTGCACTCCTAAGAAAGAAATATCTGGGTGATGAAAACTAAGCTGTAAGATGTTTGCAGTTTTCTTTTAATCCTTCCAGTCAGCTTATACCAGGACTGTGGCAAAACACTTGTGACATTTTTCACAAGCAAACTTGACAGCTTGTGAACACTTAGGAATTAGGTCATTCCATAATACAGATATGCATACAATCAGAGTATTGACTGCGTTGGTTATGGGTATTCTTTGCCATTAGAAAATGTGCCATCAAATTTTTTTTTTAGTCACTGGCTTGCAAAAGTAAAGTAAATCTTGGTAATTAATTTAAAACTGAATACAGATGCAGGGCTTTTTTCTAAGTATTGGTAGGCCCAGGGCGCACATCTCATAATTGGACCCCATCCCATCTTTTCATTCCCATCTCAAAAAAAAAGTTTCTTTCGCTCTTCAAAATAATGTACAGGATGGGAGAGCAGGAATAGTATAGATGTATTTAGTACATCGATCAATGGTCCTGCATTTTTTTTTAATTGGTTTACTTTTTATTCAGTTTTCAGGATGAGTGATACATGTGCAAACACTAAGGCCTCTTTCATACCGCCGTTCCGTTCAGGTCCGCCCGTCCGTTTTTTCAGGTGGACCTGAACGGACACTCCATGAACCCCTATGATGTGACAGATGTCAGTGGAGACATGTCCGCTGACCCCCTGTCGCTCTCCGATCCGCTCCAGACCTGTAAAGTCTGACGAGGAAAACCCAATTTTTCCATCCGTCTGCGGATCGGATGACAATGGAAAGACGGTCCATTGTCATCCGATTTGCCATAGGGGAGAGCGGCGCTCAGACAGATCCGTCTCTGCACAGAGAGTAGAGATGGATCTGTCATCCGTCGGCTCAGCGGGGATCAATGGAGCAATCCCCGCTGAGCAATACGGAGCCCGCTGACGGAGACGGCCGTGTGAAACCAGCCATACAGTGTCAGATCACACGCATATTATTATTATACAGGATTTATATAGTGCCAACAGTTTGCTCAGCACTTTACAATATAAAGGGAGACAGTACAATTACAATACAGTACACTACAGAAGAATCAGGAGGACCCTGCTCATGTAGCTTACAGTCTAAAGCCTAGCATCCATTTCAATGGAAAGCGGCCGACAATCAGCCCATGTGTACAGCAGCCAGTCCTATAGAAGCTGGCCGTTCCGCCGCCTTCTGTTGAAGGGTCATGACCGAAAAAGGCTCCTGCGCTCGGCGTACTCAGCCACTGATTGGGAGCACTGACTGCACTGTTCTGGTGGGGGGGGGGGGGTGAGTGTTCACCTGTCAAAAGCACAGCAGGGGAGATCGCTGTACTAACATTGGATTGTTAGTGCATCGGCTCTGATCTGAGCTGTTAGGTTTTTTTTTTCTGTTTAACCCACTGGGTTGAACAAAAAAAAATTAGTAGTGTGTGCGAGGCTTTAATAGAAACATAGAAACATAGAAAAGTGACAGCAGAAAAAGACTGAGTAGTCCATCGAGTCTGCCCCCTTTTTTTTTTTTTTTTATATATTTTTTTTTTTACATTAACCTTGTTGTTTGACTATGGATTTATGTTTATCCCAAGCATGTTTAAAGCCATTTACTGTTGACTGTCTCACAACGTCTGTTGGTAGTTTATTCCAATCATCAACCACCCTTTCAGTAAAATAATACTTTCTAAGATTAGTTTTGAACTTCCCCCCAGTTAGTTTGAGGTCATGTCCCCGTGTTCTTAATTTTGGTTTCATATTGAAAAGACTGCCCTCCTGAACCTTATTCACCCCCTTGATGTATTTAAAGGTTTCAATCCTGTCTCCCCTCTCCCTTCTTTCCTCCAGACTGTACATATTAAGTTCCTGAAGTCGCTCTTGATAAGTTTTATCCCCCAGACCTTTCACCATTTTTGTTACCCGTCTCTGAACTCGTTCTATTTTATCAATATCTTTTTGTAAGTGTGGTCTCCAGAACTGGACACAGTATTCTAAGTGAGGTCTCACTAAAGATCTATATAGAGGAATCAGAACCTCCTTCCTCCTGCTGGTGATCCCTCTACTGATACATCCCAGAATTCTATTTGCTTTTCCCACTGCCTGGTTACACTGTTTGCTCATTTTGCAATCATCTGAAATAAACACCCCCAAATCTTTTTCTTCTGTAGTGCTGGCTAACACTGTGCCCCCAATGCTGTACTCTCTAAGCGGATTCATTTTCCCTAGATGCATTATTTTACATTTAGAAATATTGAACTGCAGTCTCCACTGCTTTGACCAATCTTCCAGCAATGCCAAATCATGTTAATCCCAAGGTAGGCAACCTCGGCACTCCAGCTGTGGTGAAACTACAAATCCCATCATGCTTCTGCCACTAGGAGTCATACATGTGATTGTCAGGGTCTTGCAATGTCTCATGGGACTTGTAGTTTCACCACAGCTGGAGGGCCAAGGTTGCCTACCCTTGCTTTAATCAATTAGCAGTTTTCCATTCTTGATAAATTAAGTGTCGCAGTATATTATCCATACCTCCCAACTTTCTGAAAGGGGAAAGAGGGACACCTTATACCGCGGTATGTACACAAAGAACAAGCCACAGTTACGCAGGTCAAGACGAATTTGTATGTAAAAAATGATTGGTTAAATTTCCAAGTGCTTTTTTCACCTCTATGTTTCCTTTCTACTGGCTATTTTAAATGTCAAATGCAATAATATAAAGGTAGATTAAAAGTTGTAGTGCAGTATAACACTTTTGGTAGTTAACCACTTCAGCTCCGGAAGGATTTCCCCCTTAATGACCAGAGCACTTTTTGCGATTCGGCACTGCGTCATTTTAATTGACAACACAGATCCCCATTCTGTAACTGCGGGGGAGCGATCGCAGGTAGCCGGAGGATATTGAGTCCATCCTACACGCTCCCTGGCTCCCCCGCTACACAGTGAGCACGTGAGCGCGCCTCCGGCAGCGCATGGGCGCCCACGATCCACTGTCTCGCAGCCGCCATCAGTTTGCTATATCGAGCCAAGTTGCCGCCGTCAAGCCACCGCAGGTGGTTGGCAACTGGTTAAATATTGCATTATTTTATTAGAGGTTCATATATCGGATCAAAAGGAGGGACAACTGAGGAGGAAAGAAGGACAAAGGAATTTAGTTCCAAATGAGAGACAGTTGGGAGCTTTTTTATCATCACAAAAACTGAAAGTTACACCTTAATATGAATGCATCCAATGGTGGTAAAGGATACGCCATGATGTATCAAATGCACAAACAAGTAGCAAAAGAGGGGTGGAACATATAAGGGAAAAAGGAAGAGAAAGTATTAAGGCAAGGTCCAGTCCAGAAATGCGTCCCAATTTGAATATTTTCACTTTAGCCATTTGGTAGCCAATGACCATGGCACTTCTGCATGTATATTGGGGTGCTGGGTTCTGTTGGTTTCATTCTTGGCATTCTGCAAGTGCCTTGAGTATACAATGCATTGCACATGTGCCTCAGACAGTTCAAATAAACAAAAATAACTGTTGGGTGAAAGAGTAACATTTTTGGCCTACATGTACAATAGAAGTAATAGTTGATTCCAATGGACCTACTGTAAATTGATTTTTCCTTCAAAGAAGCAGATCTGTTGTTTAAATATAATATAGGTGGACACTGTTCTGGTCTTAGGCTGCTACCTCTCTTTTAGTGACAAAGGAAGCACTGGCCAGATGGTAAATTATTGGATGTGTACTGAGGAGTGCCATTTAGTGGTTAAGAGCATCAAATATACCCAATGCATTTCGGGGGGGAAAGCCTCACCCTTCTTCAGGGCTAATGTACAAAAAGACTGTAAAATGTTATAACCACTGCAATTATCTCATGTAAACAATATAATAGAAAAACCTATATAGTGTTAAAGTATACATAAAAATCATTTGTCAATGGATTGACTACCATTTTATTAACACAGAAATATGACACATGAAATATGAGCAAAGCATATCCCTCTATATCATGTACTTGTCTCTAATAAGAGCACTAAGTGCCATTTCTGTCTGCTGTTTCATTCATCTACTATCTGCATGAGTCACTTGTGACAAGTTTTCCTGACACCAAGAGAAATAAGGTGACAGGGGAGGGATCACCAGCTGATTGACAGTCTCAGCTCTGTTTCTGTGTTCCTTTATGGATTACTAATTGTTTCCTTCGGGAAAAAGCTGCCTGGGTGAGTATTGAGTATTAGCTATCAAATAAGCCTTTGGTTTCACATTCGTGAAGTGGTGCTCTATTTTAAAAAGGGAACAGACTTGTTGCTTTTGCATAGCATACAGTACTTGGGTTTTGTGGTCCCCCTGAACAAATGCTATAGACCTTGCGGATGATGAGCTTCATTATACTACATTTATGTAAGTTTTATACCGTGTTTAATAAACCTCAATAAGGATTTTATGCTATGATGAGACTTTGTTGTTTGCATGGATGGATGAGCCACTATCTGTGGTGACCTGAAGATCATACTCATGGTGTTAACAACCCTTATTGGGTCTGGTAGCCCTTTCTCTTTGAGAGTTAGCCTTAGGCTGGTTTCCGGTAAGTGTTCATTTTGCTTGGTGGTGGATAATGCTGACTCACCTGCTTGCAGTTACTGGCACTCCCAAGAAGATTTAACATTTGCACCTACTCCTTGGATCACTATGTGGGACTTTTTATCTATTTCTCTCCTGTTTCCCTCATTTATGTGAACTGTGTAGATCGGAATCCAGGATATAATATTCATTACTTACTGCCATCTAGAGGGTTTGGTTGACCTTGATGTGTTTAGCCAATTTTTGCCTATTGGCACTTTAGTCGTATACTGAGTTCACCAACCCTAATCATTACTAAGTGTTCTATACACCTAGTCTGTTTTTTGCCTAATAAAAGAAAAATATGTAAAACGAAAGGAAAATGCATGTTATTTCAGCACCGTGCTAGGACAGCTTTTCATGAGATCTAGACTTCTTAGCTTTCGCAGGATTCCAGGGGACCTGCATTTAGGCACGCATACTGGAAGCCAGGTGTAGAGTAATTCATTTTACTTTTTTTCTTATAATATTTTAATGTTTTTTTCTTTTTCTTTCAATTAAGTGATTCTAATTAGAGAGTTGGGGGTACAAAAGAAGAATGAAAATGCAGAGTCTGCTTTAATGGTTTGAGCATGGTATTATAGCATTCTTTTGTTTCTTAGATTCTTCACAGTTTCTATGTCTATAGAGGCTTCTAAAGGCCCTTATGCTAATGATCATCATAGGCCTCCCCAAACATAAACCTTGACTCCTGGTCATGGTTCACTAGAGAGAAAGGCTCAAAAGCTGAGGAAATAGCAATAGGCAAAAGCAACACGTCTGTTCCCTTTTTAAAATGGAGCACCACCTCACGAATGTGAAAACCAAAGGCTTATTTGATAGCTAATTCTCAATTCTACATCTTTTGACATTGTTGATATTACATATTAAAAATTAAAGTTAGAGATTTTACTATGTTCTGGTATGCACCATCACCCAGGCAGCTTTTTCCCAAAGGAAGCGATTAGTAATCCATAAAGGAACATTGTTAATTTCAAGTTTGCAATATGTTTTGGTTTTGGTTTTCAATAGGGAGATAGTAGTCTCCATGCAAACCAGACTGGAATAAGACAGGCAATATGATGTTGACTCTTGATTGCAATGGAATGAAGATAGCCAAGTATAGATGTAGAAAATAGTATGGAAAGGAGCTCAGAATTTATATTAGAATGTGTCTTGGCAATCTTTTGAAGTTTTACTGATAAGACTGCGCAGAAATATTCAAGAGTGTGGGAACAGAGGACTTTTTCCATTTGAGATCTGAAGCGTTACTGCAGACAAATCCTTAAAAGCTTTCACTTAGTACTGTTAAAAGGCCTTTATTTGATGCAGGGCATAAAGATACACAAGAAACGCCTTGTAATTATAGTGACATTACTAGCACCGTAATGCCTTTTTTCAAAGACTACATTTATTCAACATCCGAGTGAAACCATTTAAATATCAAAGAGATCTAAAATGAAACACTTTAGCCAATCATCCCTCTGAGATTCAAATTAGAACAGCCAACTACATTCTGTTGCATACTGCGCATGCACTGCTGAAGGAGGCCTGAAAAAAGACTGAAAGCCTTTCTAGAAATTCACTGCATGGGCACCGATTAAAGTGACAGGTCTTCTATGATGCAACCGAAGGACAAAGCTAAAGGTCTTCAACATGGGAAGATTTGTGTCATGTAATCACCATTCACCCTTCAGGTTAGGAGCTTTTCAGTTATATGGACATATACAACAATAACACAATTAAAATATATACAAATATAATGCATCTGTTTCAAATAATTACAGCTCACACCAATGGCTAGGTGCTCATCAATCCCACTATAGAACACAATGAGAATACATTCAAAAATGTACAAAATAAACAGATACTTCATCACATAATCAATACCCACACCAGTGCCTAGGTGCTCTTCAATCCTACAAAAGGATGCAATGAGAACGCATTCAAATGTGTACAAAATATACAGATGCTGAGAAAGATGGAAGCCTTTTCTTATGAAGAAAAACATCCAAGCCCGGCTAAATTTTGCAAAAACACATCTGAAGTCTCCCAAAAGCATGTGGGAAAATATGTTATGGTCTGATGAAGCCAAGATTGAACTTTTTGGCTATACATCACTGCACATCACCAAAAGAACACCATACCCATAGTGAAGCATGGTGGTGGCAGCATCATGCATTGGGGCTGTTTTTCTTCAGCTGGAACAGGGGCTTTAGTCAAGTTATAGGGAATTATGAACAGTGCCACATACCAGTCAATATTGGCACAAAACTTTCAGGCTTCTGCTAGAAAGCTGAACATGAAGAGGAACTTCATCTGTCAGCATGACAACAACCCAAAGCATATATCCAAAACAACAAAGGAATGGCTTCACCAGAAGAAGATTAACGTTTTGAAAAGGCCCAGCCAGAGTCCACACCTGAATCCCATTGAAAATCTGTGGGGTGATCTGAAGAAGGCGGAGCACTGGAGTTGCCATCACAATCTGCCAGATTTGGAATGTATTTGCAAAGAACAGTGGGAAACAAATATTTCCAAGTCAAGATGTGCCATGCCGATAGACTCATACCCAAAAAGACTGAGTGCTGTAATAAAATCAAAAGGTGCTTCAACAAAGTACTAGTTTAACCACTTTAACCCCAGAAGGATTTCCCACTGTAGGACCAAAGCACTTTTTGCGATTTGGCACTGCGTCGCTTTAGCTGACAATTAGTGCGACGGACATGCGACATTGTACCCAAACAAAATTTGTGTCCTTTTTTCCCCATAAATAGAGCTTTCTTTTGGTGGTATTTGGTCGCCTCTGTGTTATTTCTGATCACCGCTATAAACAAAAAAAGAGCGACAATTTTGCAAAAAAAACCAATATTTCTGGCTTTTTGCTATAATACAAATAAAAAAAAAAATAGTCAAGGGGTTAACCTGCAGGGGGAGATCTAGGGGTTAACTATGTTCCCTAGGCGTGTTCTAACTGTTTGGGGGCTGGGCTGTCAGTGGCATAAGAGATCTAACTGATCGCAGTGACAGGGATCAGTAGATCTCTTACATGCCGCCTGTCAGAACGGGGAACTGCCGTGTATACTTTGGCAGTTCCCCGTTCTTTCCCTCTGGCAACTCATTGCGGGTCACTGGCGGACATCGAGTCCGCCCGAGCCGCGGGCACACTCCTCCAGAGTGAGGCGGACACAAGCACGCGCCGGCGGCAGCGCGCTCGGGCCCCCTAGCTGCCTGTCCGTAAATCGCTGTTGATTCGCGAGACAGCTCCACATTGCCATAAATATAGTGCGCGCAGTGTGGAAGTGGTTAAGGGTGTGCACACCTATGCAACCATATTATTTTAGTCTTTTATTTTTACTTCCCTCCACCTAAATTATTTCAGTTTGTTGTTCAACTGAGTTGTGCAGTTTATAGGTCACATTAAAGGTGGAAAAAGTCCTGAAATTATTTATCTTTGTCTCATTTTTTTACATCACAGAAACCTGACATTTTAACAGGGGTGTGTAGACTTTTTATATCCACTGTATAAATATATATATATACATATATATATATATATTGTATATATAGATTCAGCATTTCACCATAGACTTTGTTGGACATTCATGTAGGTCACCTCCAAGTCACCCAATGCAGTGTTGGGCCATGCTGGATGTGCCCTACTCCTTAATATCCCCCATATATGCCAAGCCAACTCCCTGATGCCTGGACCCAGGTGGCTGGCAAAATACCGAGGCATCAGCTGCATCTGATTGGACAATTTCTACCCGGCTCCTTTGATTTTTCAATTAAGTGTTATTGGATGGGAAGTGGTGTTCATCAGGAACCAGGCAAAATTCATTTAGTGTTTGACCAGCTTTATTTTGCTCATGACAATAAATGAGGCTAAATGTCTTTTATTTTTTCTTCAATTTTGAGAGTTTGCGTAAAAGCATTCTCTGTCAATGTAGAAACACGCTGGATTATTTTGTATGAGAAACAAAATAATTTCACAGATCACTGAATTGAACCTTAGCATGAATGCCAAGTACGAATTTCCATCTGAATATCCTCCTTCCTCCTTCTATTCATCACTGGAACAGAAGGCGGCCTGTAAGAAAACGTTGCAGTGTTGGGAAAGTGTTAAACATGTCAGTAAATTCACTTTGCGTTTTGCCTATTCACAGAAATGTAGTACCAGAAGTGAACATCATTCCACAGTCTGTATCTTTAGTATGTACATATAAGACAAGTCACGCACAGTAGGTTTTTGAAACCTGTAGCTTTATGCACATTTTGGATCTGCAGCTCAGTTTGATCTGAAACAGGTCAGTGGTTTCTGTGATAATGTCACAAGCTATCAAATAGACTTTGAAGGGTGTGAAAAAAAAGGTGACCTATAGGCATGTAATGAAAGTCATCCCATCCAGCCGGATTTTAGTCTGACAATCCAACAAGCTCATGTCTATAGATGGCTTCTGAGCCACTATGTGGGGCAATGGAAAATCCAACTTTTGCTTCTCCTGCTCGGTCTCATCTCATTATTCACTAAATCAACCTGAAAAACCAGCCAGGTCCTGAGTCATTGGGATGGATTTACTACAGGCAAATAGACTATTCACTTTGCAAGGGAAGTTTCACTTTTCATAGGAATTTCCCAGAGCTTAGTGAATGAGGTGAAGCTCTGCTGATTTCAGCATTTCATTCTTTGGAAAGTGCAATTTTTCCAAATTCACTATATCTCTTCTAACAGGAGAAGTTCCCCATGACTGGCGAATAGCTAATATTGTACCTATCCACAAGAAGGGCAGCAAGGTAGAAGCTGGCAATTACAGGCCAGTGAGTTTAACATCAATTGTAGTCAAGGCAATGGAATCACTCCTGAAAAGAAGGATCATTGATCACCTAAAAATACACAGCTTGCTGGACCCAAAGCAACATGGCTTTACTGAGGGCAGATCGTGCCAGACAAATCTGATTGAATTCTTTGACTATATTACCAGTGTTTTGGACCAGGGTGGTGCTGTGGACATAGTGTATCTTGATTCCAGCAAGGCATTTGATACAGTTCCACATAATGATCTAATACAAAAGTTGTACAAGCTGGGACTTAACCCTTGGGTGGTTCAGTGGATATGCAGTTAGTTAAAGGATAGATCCCAGAGTGTGGTTGTAAATGGGATTCACTCAGAACAGAGACCAGTCACTAGTGGGGTACCACAAGGCTCTGTACTGGGTCCTGTTCTATTCAACCTCAGAGGTGACGAAACTGGTTAGAAGGTCGTTACGGTTTAGTACAAGGTACAATGTCTGTGGAGGTCCCTATAGTTGGGATAATGTGTGGAAACATAGTAGTCGTTTCTCTGTATGTAACGGGTCGTTTGGAAAACAATATAGTGAATGTATCTCCAACTTATCTTGTCCTGGGTCATGTCTCGGAACACCATGGGGTGATCACTGACCAGAGACAAGACTCACTTAGGGTAAATGTTGGTGTGAGACCCTAGATAGGAAATTGATTGACGTATAGGTGACTTGGTGGGTTCCCAATTCAGGGTCGAACATGTTGAAAACATAATCTAGTAATACACCTTGACATAGTTTACGGAACGACCTTAGTTCTATGTGATACAGGTGTCGTGGTGGGACCAGGTTTTGTGACCATTATATCAGTTTCTTAAGTTAGTCTAAACAGACCGTGCTAGACGGGAGTCATTTCGGTACAACGAAACCCAGGTCGTTCGACACATAAAAATCCACTAGTTACTAGGAAGAAA
>BLSH010217287.1:63162-82615 GCA_018402905.1 Glandirana rugosa | reverse complement strand
TTTTTTTTACTAGTAATGGCGGCGATTTGCGATTTCTAGCGGTACTGCGATATTGGGGGGGACATGTCGGACCATTTTGACACTTTTTTGGGACCAATGACATTTATTCAGCGATCAGAAATTTAAATGTCCACTGATTACTGTGTAAATGTCATTGGCAGTGAAGGGGTTAACCTGCAGGGGGCGATCTAGGGGTTAACTGTGTTCCCTGGGTGTGTTCTTACTGTGGGGGGGTTGGGCTAACATGGGCATGAGAGATCTAACTGATCCCAGTGACAGGGATCAGTAGATCTCTCATGCCCCACTGACAGGGCGGGGAACCGCCGTGTTTACATCGGCGGTTCCCCGTTCTTTTCCCTGTAGCCGCTCATCGCGGTTCGCCGGCGGACATCGGGTCCGCCCGAGCCGCGGGCACACTCCCCAGGAGTGCGGCGGGGGCGCGCGCGCCCCCTGGTGGCCAAATGCGAATCGCCGCTTATTTACGGCGATTCGTGCAGGGCTCCCCGACTGCCGCCGTGAAAAGACGGCGCGCGGTCGGGAAGCAGTTAAGGTGTCAGCATACCAAGACAATTTGGGCAATTTCATGCTCCCAACTTTGTGGAAACAGTTTGAGGATGGCCCCTTCCTGTTCCAACATGACTGCACACCAGTGCACAAAGCGAGGTCCATAAAGACATGGATAAGCGAGTTTGAGGTGGAGAAACTTGACTGGCCTGACTTCAACCCGATTGAACACCTTTGGGATGAGTTAGAGCAGAGAATGTGAGTGAGGCCTTCTCATCCAACATCAGTGACCTCACAAATGTGCTTCTGTGAGAATGGTCAAACATTCCCTGTAAAGTTAGGTGTCCCAATATTTTTGACAATGTAGTGTATTTTAAAGCTTGAGGAGCATACCTTTAAAATGAATAAAAATGCTAGTGCCGGTTGAGTCTTTCTTCTGTGCAGTGTTTATTATTTTTTAGTACAAGCAGGAAAACTGAGGAGAACTGACAAAAATAAGACAAGTTTGAAAAAGTTTAGAGAACACAAATAAGCAAAGTTTAGAAGCCCAGTGAAACCAATTAGACTCCAGCTGACCAAAGTCAGATCAGGTAAAAAATATATTTTGGTTTATTCTGGTTGCAATCGGTTATCACACGCTGCATATTGTTCAGATTGTTCTTTGCTTCACTGAATGAGCCAGTGGGTGCAATTAGTCCCAGTTTACCTGAATCTGCAGAGTTCAGTCATTTCTTTTATTGAAGCAGGAAAACATCATGATCCCTGGATATTTCAGGTGCATACTGAATAGGAATAATGGATTCTAGAACAAAACCAACTTTCACTTTTTTGACAATTAGATAATGACAAAATTGACATATGACTTTGTGCTTTCTGACTTCATCTATTACTAGGTCTCAATTAATTATTGTTTAATACTAAACTCCAAGCAGCTAAATAAACAGAGAATATGCATAAATGAGACCCATTTTACATAACAATGGATTTGTATTTTTGTCCATCCAGTCCGAAAATTTAGATGACAGAGTAAAAACAAAATAAAAAAACAAATAAATCATGACAAAAACGTTAATCCTAACCTACTCTGTCTAGAAACTATTTTCTTCAGACTGTCTTTGTATAAATGAAATTCTGGATTGTACAAGGCTGAGAGAGCGGGAAGAAAGGTGTAACTTACTCCTCTGATTCATTCAGCTGCATAATCTAAGTTTCAGTTATTGAGGTCTGTAAACAAAGAGCTTTCTTCTGCAGAACAGTTAAAGCTGATCTCCAGCATCTTCTCCCCTGCACTCCAGCAATCTAAGATCCCCTGACCTCTTCAAGACGGAGGCAGAAGCCATAGCCCTGCATAGGACATGAAGATTTTGACATGACATGAAGAGGAGGTTCAGACCACCCTGTGCAATATTATTGCCCACTAGACATGTGCAATTAATTTCGGTCCGAATACAAATTCGGACAAATTTTTGGTTATTCAGATATTTGGATGTATCCAAATCTCCCAATGAAATAGTAATGAATAGTAATGAATTTAGTTGAAATCCGTTAAAATTTGCTTTGTTTATTCATTTTATAATGAATTCAAACTTTTCACAACGATTAGAATTCAGATCGGTTTAAAAACGATCGACCAATTCGAATTCTGTGTAAAGAATAGCTGGTTGTTAAGCAGTGGCCCGGGAAGTTGGACACCAATGTCCTTAACAACCATGACTCATCATCTGTCAGTGGGCTTCCCCACTGACAGATGCATGTAAAAAAAAGAATGCAAGCAATTGCCCGGTAATAGAAAAATGTTTAAAAAAAACAGTGTGGGGTCCCCCACAAAATCCATGACAGACCCTTATTTGAGCATGCAGCCTGGCAGGTTAGGAAGGGGGGGAAATGAGCGAGTGCCCCCCTCCTGAAACCTACTCGGCCACATGCTCTCAAATGGGGGTGGTGGGTGCTTTGGGTGGGGAGGGCTCTGCCCCTTCCACCCCAAAGCACATTGTCCCCATGTTGATGGGGACAAAGGCCTGATCCCCACAACCATAGCCAGTGGTGGTGAGGTCTGCAGGCATGGGGTTTATTGGAATCTTAGAAGCCCTCTTTAACAAGAGGGCCCCCAGATCCCGCCCCCCATGTGAATGAATATTGGGTACATAGTACCCCTACCCATTCACCAAAAAAGTGTCAAAAAGTAATAAAAACACAGACGGTTTTTGACAAATCCTTAATTAAAAAATAAAAAACAGTGTCCCCCGATGTAAATCCACGCTACCCGCCGCACCCGAAAGGAAAAAAGGGCCGGTGTCATCAGGTGATGTAGACAGGTGGTCCCGCCCCTTACCTATATAAGGAATGTCAAACAGGGGAGCCTGCAGTAGGCAGGTGGCTTCCGTGACAGCAATAGCATCTTTTTCTTTTCTTTTTCGGGTGCGGCGGCTGGCATGATTGACGATGGCTCTACATCGGGAGACATTGTTTTTTATTTTTAATAAAGGATTTGTCAAAAACTGTCTCTGTGCTTTTATTACTTTTTGACACTTTTTAGTGAATGGGTAGGGGTACTATGTACCTGATAGTCATTCATATAGGAGGGGGGACGGGATCTGGGCACCCCTTGTTAAAGGGGACTTCCAGATTCCGATAAGCCCCCTGTCCGCAGACCCCTAGAGCCACAGGTCACAGTTGTGAGGATGAGGCCCGGGACAAGGTGATTTGGGGTGGGAATTTGGGGCAATTTGGGCCCCAAAGCACCTTCCCCCCATGTTGAGGGCATGGGGTCTGGTATGGTTTAGGAGTAGGGATGCTGACTCGCCCCCCCTTCCTTTCCGGCTTCCTGGCCTGCTGCTTAACAACCAGGAAATTTAACCCCTTAAGCCCCGGAAGGATTTACCCCCTTCCTGACCAGAGCACTTTTTGCGATATGACACTGCGTTGCTTTAACCGACAACTGTGCGGTCGTGCGATGTTGTACCCAAACAAAATTGACATCCTTTTTTTCCCCACAAATAGAGCTTTCTTTTGGCAGTATTTGATCACCTCTACGGTTTTTATTTTTTGCGCTATAAAGAAAAAAAGAGCAACAATTTTGAAAAAATAACAAGAAAAAAAAACATACTTTTTGCTGTAATACATGTCCAAAAGAAATATAAAAAAAAGGAATTTATTCATCAGTTTAGGCCAATATATATGCTTCTACATATTTTTGGTAAAAAAAAATCGCAATAAGCGCATATTGATTGGGTTGTACAAAAGTTATCGTGTCTACAAACTTTGGGAATTGAGTTATGGCGTTTTTATTTATTTTTTTACTGGTAATGGCGGTGACCTGCTATTTTTATCGGGACTGCAATATTGTGGCGCACACATCGGACACTTTTGACACTTTTTTGGGACCACTGACATTTATACAGCGATCAGAGCTAAAAATAGCCACTGATTACTGTATAAATGAAACTGGCAGGGAAGGGGTTAACGCTAAGGGGGCGATAAAGGGGGTTAAGTGTGTTCCCTCACTGTGTTCTAACTGTGTGGGAGTTGGGCTAGCAGGGACATAACAGATCTCACTGATCCCGATGATAGGGATCAGTAGATCTCTGTTATGTCCCCTGACAGAACAGGGAACTGCCGTGTTTACATCGGCGGTTTCCCGTTCTGCCTCTCTATTAGGCGATTTCGGGTCGCCGGTGGACATCGTGTCTGCCCGACTCGCAGGCATGCTCACGCTGTGTGCGGCGGGTGTGAGAGTGTGCTGGCGGCGGCCGTGAGGGCGCACGGGGAGCGCGCAAAGGGGAGGATATCAATTGGCGGCTCCCCGGCAAAGCAGGTCCGTGCTGTAGTCGTCAATCGTCTATAGCGCGGATCTGAAGTGGTTAATGAAAACAAAACAAAATCAATTCCATAAGGAAACAAAATTAGTAATGTAACGAATCTATCCAAAACTAAACAAATTTTTCCATTCGCACATGTCTATTGCCCAAAGCAGGAAAGTATAACATGTTTATTATTTTAATTTAAAAAAAAAAAAAACATGCCTTTGCAACTGCTTTCAACATTATATCTTGCTTCTGAACATAATAGACAAATTAAGAGAATATACAGTATATACAACAACTATACAATCCCTTTAAAATGCAAATAAGTCATACAGTTACACAGTTGGTGATGTTGAATAAAGACATTAGCCCATCCAGTTCAACCTTTGTGGGTGTAGGTATATGAGTGTGTATGTATTTATAGTACCTCACATTTTTGAAAATATTTTATTATAACTTTTCATGTGACAACACTGAAGAAATGACAATATAAAGTAGTGAGTGTACAGCTTGTATAACAGTGTAAATTTGCTGTACCGTCAAAATAACTCAACACACAGCCATTAATGTCTAAACCGCTGGCATCAAAAGTGAGTACACCCCTAAGTGAAAATGTTCAAATTGGGCCCAATTAGCCGTTTGTCATGTGTCATGTAACTCATTCGTGTTACGAGGTCTCAGGTGTGAATGGGGATCAGGTGTGTTAAATTTTGTGTTATCGCTCTCACTCTCTCATACTGGTCACTGGAAGTTCAACATGGCACCTCATGGCAAAGGACTCTCTGAGAATCTGAAAAAAGAATTGTTGCTCTACATAAAGATGGCCTATGCTATAAGAAGATTGCCTAGACCCTAAAACTGAGCTGCAGCACATTGGCCAAGACCATACAGCGGTTTAACAGGACAAGTTCCACTCAGAACAGTCCTCGCCATGGTCGACCAAAGAAGTTAAGTGCACGTGCTCAGCCTCATATCCAGAGGTTGTCTTTGGGAAATAGACGTATGAGTGCTGCCAGCATTGCTGCAGAGGTTGAAGGGATGGGGAGTCAGCCTTTCAGTGCTCCGACAATATGCCACATACTGCATAGATGTCTATGGAAATTGCACCCCAAAGTCACCAAAAGTAGTACAGAAACTACTTTTGGGAATCGGTGCAGCACCGCAAGTGCGGCGTAGTACCGATTCTGACGGTTCCATTGCCGGCAATTGCCGCAGATTTATCATGCGATTTGACATGTCGCATGCCAAATCACTCCAAAGTGAACCTAGGCTAAGAGGTTTTTTCAAATTAATAGCAATCTCTGCTGACACCACCAATTGTGAAAGGCCCTTACCGCTTTAATAGTAAAAAAAACCCTACTTAACTAATGGTTAAACTGGTTCCCATCCAACTTCATTGAGTGCCTTTTGAAGCGACCTGAGACTGAGTAGTTTTTCTTCTATGCTAGAATCACCATTTAGATATTTGTATTTTGCAATCATATCTCCTCTTAAGCATTTCTTCACCAGAGAGAATACTTTAGTTTTTGCAGCAACTCCTCATAACTGAGATGATCCTGCCCCCTTATTAGCTTTGTTGCCCTTCTATGGGCTCTCTCCAGTTCTAGCACCTTCCTCCTGAGGCCTGGTGACTAAAACTGGATGGCAAACTCAACATGTGGCTGAAGCAGAGTTTTGTACAGGGGTAGAATTGTAGTTTAACCACTCCAGATCCGCGCTATTGCCAAAGTACGGCTCCAGCGCGGATCTGAAATGCCCGGACGACGTCCATGGACGTCGTCCCCTGTGCACGCTCATCGCGCGCCCCCTGGTGGCAGCGGCGGCGAGCGTGCCCGAGGCCCGCCGATGTCTTTTAGCAGCCTCAGAACGGGGAACCGCCGATGTAAACACGGCGGTTCCCCGTTCTGTGACAGGGGACATACCAGATCTACTGATCCCTGTCACTGGGATCAGTTAGATCTGTTATGTCCCGGCCAGCCCTGCCCCCCCAACAGTTAGAACACACCCAGGGAACATATTTAACCCCTTCACTGCCCCCTGCAGGTTAACCCCTTCACTGCCAATGACATTTACACAGTAATCAGTGGATATTTAAATTTCTGATCGCTGTATAAATGTCATTGGTCCCAAAAATGTGTAAAAAATGGCCGTCATTTCTGCGGCAATATCGCAGTTCCGATAAAAATCGCAGATCGCCGCCATTACTAGTAAAAAAAAAATAATAATAAAAACGCCATAAATCAATTCCCAGTTTGTAGACGCGATAACTTTTGCGCAAACCAATCAATATACGCCGATTGCGATTTTTTTTTTTACCAAAAATATGTAGAAGAATATATGTCGGCCAAAACTGATGAATAATTTTTTTTAATGGATTTGTACTTTAGCAAAAAGTAAAAAATATTGTTCTTTTTGCAAAATTGTTGCTCATTTTTTGTTTATAGCGGCGATCAGAAATGACGCAGAGGTGATCAAATACCACCAAAAGAAAGCTCTATTTGTGGGGAAAAGACGCAAATTTTATTTGGGTACAACGTCGCAGGACTGCGCAATTGTCATTCAAAATGCGACAGCGCTGAAAGCCAAAAATTGGTCTGGGCAGGAGGGGGGTTTAAGTGCCCAGTAAGGAAGGGGTTAATCTCTTGAGTAGATACCCTTTTTTAATGCATGCCAATATTTTGCTAGCTTTGCTTGCTGCAGCTTGGCATTGCCTGCCATTGGTGAGCCTTTGGTCTACTAGGACCCCAGATACTTTACCATCTTAGATTCACCCAGAAGTCGTCCCCCCCCCCAGTGTGTGACTTGCATTCCTATTTTTAGTCCACAAATGCATTAACTCACATTTAGCAATAATAAACCTCATTTGCAATGCAGTTGCACACCCCTTTATCCTATCAAGGTCTTCCTCAAAGGTTGCTATATCCTATTGTGGGGTTATTACCTTGCTCAGTTTTGTGTCATCAGCAAACACTCATATTGAACTATTTATTCCAAACTGTACATAGTTTATGTACAAGTTAAACAGAAATGGTCCCAGGACAGAGCCCTGAGACACCCCGCACACAACTCCAGACTGTTCAGAAGATATGCTATTGATCACCACCCTTTGGACACGCTCCTGTAACCAGGTTTCTATCCAGGTACATCTACTATTGTCAATGCCAAAAGACCTCAGTTTGTAAATTAAGCAAGTATGGGGTACTGTATCAAAATCTTTGGTGAAATCCAAATACATCATGTCCACAGGCCTTCCTCTACCCAAATTACAGCTCATTTCCTCAAAGGTTTGTCTGGCAAGAACGATCCTTCATAAATCTATACTGGTTACTACTAATGATACTATTTTCCTCAGCAATTTCTTGATCCCTTATCATATAGTTTATCAATAGTTTACATATTATTAATGTTAGGTTGACTGGGTGTTTCGCTTTCGTCTAGATAGCAAGGTTACTTTGCAGTATAAGCAAGGAAGTTCAGACCGGTTTTGTGTATTAATGAGCTTTTTACTGAACAAAATTGCTGTACATACAAAACTATTACAATATTAGGAATACAAATCAAGACTGACAGATTTCTATAGCAAATTAACAACCTAGCAAACAATCAAACTATAGTCTGTAACAGTAGAAATACACTTAAATGTTACTTAGCTTCAGTTACTGTGTTCGTGATCTCCGTTGACAACGATTCTTCTGGAGACCAGGCACTTTCCTTAGTTTCACAGATGAGTGCTTCGATGTTAATCCATGGTGAGAGTCAGCTCTTCTGCCCTGAACTTATCTCTGGCAACACTTATATGGCTCAGTTCGTTTACAATGGTTACCTTAACGATGTAGTAACCGAAATGACTTTATTCCCAAATTCTACCTCAAGATGGCACTCTGCCATAACAAATATATAATTGTTTACAGTATCTATAGAGACAACTGTCAAACTGTAAAACAACAATGGTAACAAACTCATTAAGCTTAACAATCAACTGACAAATGTCCCATTGTTTCAGGACAGCCTGTGTTACCAATAATTTGTTTGAGAAGCATCCTCAAACAAACCTGATCTGTTAAAATGAGTCTGATAGATAAATCATTTGTTCATATAAAATATATTTTATATCAAACGCAACACATTCCGCCCTTGATTTTTCTCTCAGACTCCACATAGACTAATAACTCATACTAAACATTAATTTTCTTGAATGCAACCCCCTCCCATATTTCTGTCACCGAGAAGGTGTTTCAGTCATTGGCTAAAAGGTCATTAGAACATCCATTCTAAAGTTCTTTAGAAACAAGTCCAGGCTTGTAATACATCAAAAGCCTTGCTCTCCACAGCTCTTGCGGCCTTCCATCATTCTGTAACCACTTTTCTTTGGTCTTCCCAGGTATCAAATCAGAGACAGCCTGTGGAGTGGAAAACAAAGTGGATTATCTGTTCCTTCTAATAATACATAAACAGTAGACCCCGGCCCTTCAGCTACAATCTCTCCTCTAACTAGCTTCTTGCCTGGATCTCTGACCAACACTTTGCCACCTGCCTGTATTAACTTCTGACCCTCCCAAAGAACCTCAATAGGGAGGAGAGGAAATATACCGATATTTCCCAGAAGATCACTGCTGTTTATTTTGGAAGGTTTGATGTTATACAGCCTCACTTTCCACTCTTGCTGAGAAGTATCCACTAACCAATCAGAGTCCCAGCCACTATTCTGAAGCTCATCTGCCAATGCAAATATAACTTCAAACCTTCCTGCCAGATTCCCTCTCTTTCCTAGATAGGCTTCAGCTTCAGATACATCACTCTTGGTTTCTATGTCAAGGGAAGCAGTAACATGGTACCTGTTAAGCCCTGTTCTTTCAGGAACCTTATGTAAATACTGCACTCTGCATTCCAGCGGTGGAATCTGCACCTCAGCCCCTACCATCCTCTCATATTGTGTGCTTTTGGCTATTGGCCTAGAATTTCCTGTGTGAGGACCCGATCCCATCCCCTTAGTGTATGTGTGGGTGTATCTGGTCCTTCAATAGCCCGTTGTATCTTTCAATCAAACCAGCTGCCTGTGGATGGTATGGGATGTGGCACAACCAGTACACTCCAGAGTCTTTTGCCTATTGCTGTACTGTTGATCCGGTGAAGTGTGAGCCGTTATCACTTTGGACTTGTTTTGGACAACCATAAGCAACGATAAGTTTCTGGAGCAGTTGAAGCGTTGCAGCTTGATCTGCATGCTTGCAAGGATGAACAAGCAAAAGTCCTGAATAGGTGTCCACTGCAGTGCAACAATATCTCAGTCCATTGTTTCCTCGGGGCAGGAGACCGATGAAGTTAATCTGCCAGATCTCTGCAGGCCTCTCTCCCCTTTTAATCAACCCAGTGGAGTACTTTTGCAATGGCCATTGTCGGACTTCTCCACACACTGTACAGTTCCCTATTACAGTCTTTATCATGTCCATGGATATAGGCAATCCTCTCTGCTGTGCCCATTCATATGTTGCTTTCTGCCCCAAATGTCCAGATTGCTTGTGGGCCCAGTTGGCCAAGTTCATCAAAACAGGATCAATTGGCACAACTGCTTTCACTTTGGCAATTTCATCTACCACTCTGTTATAGTTCTCAAAGTCTGGGACCAAGGGCACATGTGCGTCAACATGCCCCACTTTTATGGTGCGGAAGTAAGCTTCCTTCCAGATGTAGTCCCAGACTTCCTTGCCTCCCCACACCACCTTTCCTTGAATCATCCAATCATTTGACTTCCACGTGGGCATCCAAGTTGTCAGTCCTTTAAAAACCGCCCAGCTGTCAGTGTAGATAGTGACATGGGAAGAAGGATCCCCCTGAAGAGTCATCACTACAGCTTCCAACTCTGCATACTGACTGGACCCTCCAATTCCGGTCTCCTGCAGGACTGTGTCTGTACTTGGGTTGTAGGCTGCTGCTGTCCATTTACGCCCAGACAAGGCGACTATGGCTGAACCATCAGTGAACCATGCTGACTCCTTCATGTCTTCTGACAGAGACTCAAAGGGTGGAGCCTCTTGAATGAGGGATGACTGCAGCATAGGAATTTATTCTTCTGGCTGGGTGCTGGTATAAGTAACAAGCCCTGTCAACTGTTTTGAAATGTCTCTGACATCCCCAGCTGCAATGCCCCCTCTTTCTTGAAGGTACCACTTACATTTCATCAGTGTCTGGTTCTGGGCTACAGCTGCCCTAGTGGTCAGTCCATTATCTCTCACCCAGCCTGCTATTGGAAATGCAGTGTGGATGGTGACTGTGTCCTTTCCTGTTATTGTCTCTACATGTTGAAGTGCTATGTAGGCCCCAAACAGGTACTTCTCTAGGGGCGTGTATCTCTTCTGTGCCCCTGTCAGTTGTTTGGACCAAAATCCAATGGGTATTCCTCTCAGTACTTTCTTTTCATTTGGCTGCCACAGACTCCAAGATATGATACCATCCTGCTCCACTACATCCAGCTGAAATAGTACTCCTTGTCTCACAGGTCCTAATCCCTGATGCTGCAAAATGGCTTCTTTAGCAGCAAGGAATGCGGTCCGCTGCTCTGAACCCCATGAGAACTCAGTCTTTTTCCTTGTGACATTGTATATAGGCCTTAGAATAAGTCCAAGATGTGGGATGAACGATCTCCAGAATCCCACAACTCCAATGAACTTCTTTGCCTCCTTTTTGGTAGTAGGGGGCGACAGCGCCTGGATAGTTTGCACAACTGTCTCTGGAATTTTCCTCTGCGGCCCAGTCCACATCATTCCTAGGAACTTCACCTCTGTAGCAGGTCCTTGGACTTTGTCTCTGTTGATAGCCCGCCCTCTGTTCTCCATGTGCTGTATCAGCAGGTGCAGTGCTTCAGTTACATCTTCTTTTGTTCCAGAGATCATGATGTCATCAATGTAGTGAAACACAGCGACTTTCAAATCCAGCGTACTTAAATCTCGGGCAATCAGTCCATGACAAATCGTTGGAGAATGAAGATAGCCTTGCGGAAGGACAGTGAAAGTGTACTGGCGGCCATCCCACACAAAGGAAAACTGGTCCTGACACTCTGTGTCTATCAAAATTGAAAAGAAAGCATTAGCCAAGTCTATCACAGCATGATATTCTCCTGCCTCTTTAGCAATTTTTTCAACAATTGAGATCATATTCGGTACAGCGGACTTCAATGGAGGTGCCACTTTGTTTAGACCTCTGTAATCCACAGTCATTCTATATGTCCCATCAGGTTTCTTTACTGGGAACACAGGAGACGAGAAAGGACTTACAGCAGGTCTGAGGATCCCTACTCTTAACAGCTCTTGAATAGTATCCCCAATTTCTTTGTGGCCTCCAGGAAGTCTGTACTGCTTGAGACAGACTGGCTTCTCTGGTGGAGGAATGTAGACAGGGGTCCATTTCGCATGACCTCTGACCACAGCCTTCACTGCTCTAACCAGATATGCTTTATCAGGATACCCGAATGTGAATGTACCCTGTTCAGTCTGAATAGACTGACCTTGAAGTACATCCATCCCAAGAATATTTTTGGGTAACTCTGATACCAAAACATTTGTCCAAAATCCTAGTCCCTTGCCAATAGCCAATTTCACCCGTATCCTAACTGCTGGTGTGGTATGCCCTCCCAAACCTTCTACATAAATCAATTCTCCTTTGTGATGGGAAGGATTTCCTTGCAAAAGTGTAACTTCAGCTCCAGTATCAACTAAAGCCATCACATGTGTAGGCGAAGATGACTTCCCCCACCATACAGTGACAGGTGCATATGGGCGTCGGTCTCCTGCTGTCACTGCCCTCACTGCTATAACAGGAGACCCACCTTCCCTTCATAAAGAACAAGTAACCTCCCAATCCCCTTTTCTGAGTCTCTCTAACTCCTCCCCAGGATAAAGGTATTTGGGTTTGGGTTCATGTGCAGTTTTGGGAATTGGTTTGGGGCTAACAGGAGGGGTCTGTTCTGTTTTCTCCAAATCTAGGCTGATGTGATCCTCACTAGGAGTAGTGTTTCTAACTCTGACAATTTTCCCCACTAAATGTTTCCACCTCTTCAGCATTTCTGCAGTAGAAATCCCATCTATCTCATCTATAGGTACTCCTGCCTTTAGTAGGTCCATCCACATTTGTTTCCTAGAGATAACTAGCCTGGTTTACTCTTCACCTCCTGTCTTCTCTACCCCATTCCCTTTCTTCTCTGTTCTTTTTGGCCTGTATTCTTCCTGTCTGGCCTTTACCTTATCTACTGCCCTGACAGGTTTTGTTTTAGTCTCCTCTAGCTCCCCCAACTGGCTTAAGAGGGTAGTGGCTTCATGAATCTTGCTGTTTAATCCCAGGCCTCCCAGCAAAGACAATAAAGGAGCCCTGAGATTAAATTTTCGCAGACTTCATCAGCTTAGAGCGCAGAGCAGACGTAAAGGGTTCCATATCTGGACCCATCCATTCTGGAAACGTTTTTAATCCGGTTATACAACCCATCTCACGTAACCTGGAAATACCTTCTCCTATTGATCTCCAGGAGTAGGTATTTTCCAAGTCAGTAGGACTAGCGTATACTCGGACTATTCCATCTCTCACAAGGTCTAGCAGTGAAAAATTTACACTAAACTCTCGAGCTTTTCGCATTGCCTGACGCAATTGTGGATCATGGGTTAACACTCCCATAGCCACTGCTTCCTTACCTGACAAAACAACACTGTCTGCCCCTTCATCTCACAAACGCAGGAGCCAACTCAATAGGGGTTCTCCAGACCTTTGTTTGTACTGTTTAGCCAGTTCATGGAGTTCAGTTTGTGTAAACTCCCGAATTTCTTCAAATTCGACATCTCTGGGGTTGCGATAATGCCCCTCCCCATCTGCCATACCCTCTCTATCATGTTGCCTTTTCCTATGCTTAGTAATGAGAGGTCTGGCACACCTTTTCTTTCCCACTAGCAGATCATCATCTGACATATAAAACTCTATCTCCTCATCCTCACTATCATTTGAGGAGAGCACATCCTCACAATCCCAGTTTTGGGATGTGACAATGGCACGTACCCTGGCTTTACTAACAGGTTTACGGCCTTTCCTTTTCCTTAAGGCATTGATTCATTTGGTCATGAGGGCTGCACACCTTTCTTGCAAATCATCAGCCCGACTAGCAGTTGTACGAACACACTCTGAAGCAACTGCTAGCTGGTCTTTTAATACCTTAATTTCTGTCTCTGCCTTCTCCCTTCTCTGTGATTCAGTATAGAGAGCATGAAGGAAGTACCAACCCACTGTGGACACTGTCCTCTTCTCTTTTTTATTTACTTTTAATCTTTTTTATTAATAAAGAAAGAGTTGTTGTATAGTCATGTAGAATACAAACCGATGATTACATAGTATTGTACAACCAATAGGAATGTAATATGAACGTATATTATTTCGTAATGACCACGACATCAAAAACATAAGGTCTAGCACTAAGTCCCATGGTAGAAGTCTTCAGATGATGAATTCGGAGCATATGATTAACACGACCCTAATAGAAGCAAACTACAAAACTCTCTTGCAATGGTATCTAGTCCCCACTAGAATTGCGAAAATGCACTCGTCAGCATCCCCCACTTGCTTTAGACAATGTGGTCAGCTGGGTACCATGTACCATACATGCGTGGGCGGCACAGTGGTGTAGTGTATGGCACTTTCGTCTAGCAGCAAAAGGGTCGCAGGTTCGAATTCCGACCATGACACTACCTGCCTGGAGTTTGCATGTTCTCCCTGTGCCTGCGTGGGTTTCCTCTGGGTACTCCGGTTTCCTCCCACACTCCAAAGACATGCTGGTAGGTTGATTAGATCCTGTCTAAATTGCCCCTAGTATGTGTATGTATGCATGTGATTTAGGGACTTTAGATTGTAAGCTCCTTGAGAGTAGGGACTGATGTGAATGTACAATGTATATGTAAAGCGCTGCGGAAATTGACGGCGCTATATAAGTTACTAAAATAAAGAAAAATAAATAAATAAATAAATAAATATGATGTAATGGATGTGCCCCCAGCACAGAGACCTTCTCTCCATCCAACAACTGGGAAGGGAGTGCCCCCGGCCAAAGTGTAGATAATACAAAAGAGTCAGCGCCAGAGACAAACATGTCTTCTATCTAACATAAAGACCAATCGGCTACTGCCCCAAGGGCAATTGGTATCTAGTTAGGTTCATAACGTTGAAGAAAAGAGAACCAAAACAGGCGAGAGAAAGAAAAAGAAAAGGGAAAAAAGAAAAAAAAAAGAGAGGAGAAAAAGAAAAGAAGAGGTCAGCCAGTAGTAGGGGAATCTGCTGAAACATAATGTATCCAAGGAGCCCAAATGTTATCAAATTTCTTGCTAGTGTTGCGAAGTGTGCAGGTGAGCTTGTCATTAACCATGATCCAGTTCAATTTATTTTTTATTAACTCAATTGGGATCACCGACTGTTTCCAGTGTCTGGCCACCGCTATTGTAGCTGTTAATAATATATATGTTGTTAGTTTCAAGGATTTTTTGGGTAAATCTTCAGGAAATTTATGGAACAGTGCCACTTCCGGGGCTCTGCGTAGATTTACCCCTGTCACAGAGTTTATCAAATTAAATACCTATATCCAAAATCTGCCCACCTTAGGGCATTGCCACCAAATATGGTACATGGTACCCAGCTGACCACATTGTCTAAAGCAAGCCGGGGACGCTGACGAGTGCATTTTCGCAATTCTAGTGGGGACTAGATACCATCGCAAGAGAGTTTTGTAGTTTGCTTCTATTAGGGTCGTGTTAATCGAAATCTTGGACATCCTAGACGCAAGTTCCTGCCATTCAGAAAGCTCAAAGGTGGTCCCCAAGTCCCTCTCCCACTGGACCATGTAAGGGAGTTTAGATAGAGGATCCATCCTGGCCGCCTATACCACAGATATTCGCCCCGTCCGCATCTGCCCGCCTGGCAAGATATTTCAAAGTTAGTAAGTGTGTTCGGTTCATTTAAACTATTGGGTTTTGATCTAATAAAGGAGACAAGTTGGTTATACCTAAATAATTCAGTAGAGGGCATTTGTAGTATATCAGTAAAGTGTTTGAGAGAATGGAGTCTATGTCCATTTAAGTAGTCCCCTATCCTAAGCAACCCCTTATTGAGCCACCAATGGAACAGGCACTGGGTCAAGCCTGGTAAAAATTCAGGATTACAGAACACAGGGGCTAGAGGAGTGTGAGGGTGCGACACCCCGGTACGTCGCCACACCCCATCCCACACCGCCAGTGAGTGGGACAAGGTGGGGCAAAGCACCGGGGGGCCGAAGTCCACTAGGAATCCACATAAGGGAGCCAATAGAAACAGGGTGGCAGGATAAAGCTTCCTGAGAAACCCATAAAGGCGGAGGGCCTCCAACCATGGTATAGGAAAGTTGTGTTACTTGGGCCGCTTGATAATAGGCCTGCAGATTGGGAAGTCCCAGTCCACCGCATGATTTAGGAGTGTAGAAGGTCTTTTTATTCATTCTGGGCCGCTTATTATTCCACACAAATCGAAGGACATCTGATTGAAGTTGTTGTAATTCTCTCCTCGGGATCGCTACTGGTAGGGCCCTAAAAAAGTATAGTAGTTTAGGCAAGAACGTCATCTTGATAGAATTAATTCTCCCAAACCAAGGTAGTTGATAGACCAACGGGATAAGTCAGTTCTCAACTGTTTAAAAAAGTGGAGGGTAGTTAACACGGTAGAGGTCTGAGATTGGGGGAGTCAGCTGGACACCTAAGTAGGCTAGGGATTTAGAGGCCCATTGGAATTTGAATTTTTCCTTCAAAAGTAGTAATATATCGGGAGGAACGTTTACATTAAGAGCTATTGTTTTTTGAGTATTCAAAGACAGTCCCGAAACATGGGAGAAGTGGTAAAGCAGTTTTAATAGGTTGGGCAATGTGGTAAGCGGTTTAGCGATGTACATAAGCACATTGTCCGCAAGCAGAGAGCACTTGTGCTCTTGCGGTCCACAACGCATTCCATGAATGTGTGTATGAGATCTGATCGCCAAACCCAAGGGTTCGATTGCTATCGTGAATAAGAGAGGCGACAGTGGGCAACCCTGCCGTGTCCCCCTCCGTATTGGGAATACTCCTGATTTAAATCCCCGGATGATTACTTGGGCTGATGGAGTACTATATAGAGTTTTAAGTAAAGTGAGGAAAATGGTGCCAAACCCAAATTTCTCTAACGTACCAAACAAGTAATCCCAATGTAAGCTATCGAAGGCCTTGTGTAGGTCCAAAGATAGCAACAGCAGCTCTCTTTTTGTGGTATCATCAGTGGTATCCCAGTTAGTCTTTGTCACCGAGATCAGTGAGATTGCTCTTCGAATTTGGTCAACCGTTTGTCTTTGATTAATAAATCCCGATTGATCCCTATGTACATATTGTGAGAGAAAAGTATTGAGACACGTGGCCAGTAATTTCGTCAATATTTTTAAATCACAATTCATTAGGGAAATAGGGCGATAATTTAGTATGTCCGAGGGTTCCTTGTGTGGTTTAGGTATAACACTAATAAAGGCCTTATTTTCATCATGGGGGACTATTCCACCCTCTCGCAAAGAATTAAAATAGAGTGTCATATGGGGTATCAGTTGTTCCATAAATTTTTTATAATACAGGTTAGGGAGGCCATCTGGGCCCGGGGATTTATGTAAAGATAGCGTCTTAATGATTGAATGTATTTCTTCGGTTGTGAAAGGTTGGTCCATCAGATCACTATGAGCCTTCGTTATGGACGGTAATGATAGCTTAGTCAAAGATGGTCGACGGTGCATGAGACCCAGTCGGATTATATAAGGTAGCATAGAAATTTTGAAATTCTTCAAGAATTTTGTGGGGGTGTTGGGAAAGGACTCCATTTGACAGGGCCGTGTGTGTATGTTTGGGAGTGAGTTTTTTTGTCAATAGTGAACCCGGTCCATCGCGCCACGTAAAGAACTTATGATTGGTCCAACGTAAGCATTTTTCTGCCTGTGTAGTCAAACATAAATTGAGTTCTGTCCAAGCTTGTTCTAGTCTCGCCAATGTGTCAGGTTGGGGGGACCTTTTATGTTGTGTGACTAGTTGTTCGTATTCCTCAGTCTTGGACCTAATCAGGTCAGTACGGACCTTTTTGAGTCTGGAAGCTGTCTGAAACATGAAGCCTCTAATCAAGGCCTTGTGGGCCGCCCAATTAATCACTGGGTTGGTGTCGCTTGCTTTATTAAAGTCGAGGTACATTTTCAGATGATTAGCAATATCTGCACAGTAAGCTTCATTGTCCAATAACGATTCATTCAGCCTCCAGGAAGGCTTAGCAACCCTAATCGACAAGTTGGAAAGTGTGACCATTATAGGGTCATGATCGGACCAAGGCGTCAAATGTATTTTGGCAGAGTTAAGCTTGGAGAGCGAGCCCAAGGAGAGAAAAGCATGGTCAATACGCGAGTATCGGTTGTGTGCTCTAGAAAAGTGTGAGTAATCCCTAGTAGTAGGGTTGGCCTCCCTCCAAGCATCAACTAAATCGTTGCGATGTAAAACTCTTTTTTACTTAAATCCAACCCCTTAAGGCTAAAATCTACAAAATGATCTGAGACTTTTTTTTTTTTTTTTTTTTTCCACTTCAGTCTTTCGCCAGGTGTGAATTATTTCATTCTGGTTTTATCATCCCAGTTCTGGCTACTTCACATCATTGTGGCAACATATTTAATTTCATTTTTGTATTCCTTACCACCCTCCATTCGTTTCACATTCCTCCCCTTGCCTACCCCATTTCTTCCTTGTGCCTTTAACCTTTTTTGCCCAGTGTCAAAAATTCAGGGGTCGTCCGGTAAGGAGAGCCACCCTCCCCAGTTCACTCATTCTTCCATCCACTCCGTTTACTCAGCTCCAGATAGAACACTCCCCTCCTGTCCTAAGCTTTTTATTTTATTATAACCATTTATTTTATTTATATGCTCCCTGCTATTTCTCTTGTCCAGGGGTTCCACCTCTAGTAGTGCTGCTCAATATTGCCTCTCCTTCTCATTATGTGTTCCTCGTTTTTCACCGTTCTTTCCACTTCCTTAGCCCATTCTTTAACCTGTGGGGGGTTTGTAGTCACCCAGTGTTTTGCGATTGTCTTTCGTGCAATGAATAAGCATCTTATTATTGGGGTTTGTTTTTTAGGTGGGATCTGATCTTTTGCTAAGTAGCCCAATACACATGTCGTTGGATTCTTATCTAATTTGGTCTCAAATATTTTATTTATTGTTTCATGGATTTCTGTCCAATATCTGTGCAATTTCGGGCATCTCCATAACATGTGTATTAGGTCACTGTTCTCCTCTCCACATCTTGGGCACCTTGAGTCTGGTCTATAACCAAATCTGAACATACGCACCGGTGTATAATATGCCCTATGTATTAGCATCAGATGTGACACTCTTTGAGATGGAGACATGGACACCAGCGGACACATTTCTAATATTCTCGTCCATTGTTCTTGCGTGATTCTTCCTATATCTCTTTCCCATTTCTCCTTGCACTTTAGTTCCTCGGCTTCCTTCATGGTTGCCTCGCTTAGCTCACTATATATTTCTGATATGATGCCTTTTGCCTGATTTTCTTTTATTAATTTATCCATTTTATTTAATTCGCACCATTCTGGAATCCCCTTGCCGAATTGTCTCTCAAGGGCATGCCTTAATTGCATATACGTATAGGAAGATTTGTTAGTTAGACCATATTCTTCTCTTAATTCTTGGAATGTTTTGATTTTATCTTTCTTATATAGCTGAGTTAGTCTTAGCACTCCCTGAGCCTCCCAATTCTTTCTATTTTAGTTTTGTAAGGTTCTTAATTCTCTTCTTATACCAGATTGATTGTTTAGAAGGATATGCATATACGTTAATTCCGTACGGGAACTCTCTGTTAAGCCGTTCCCCTAAGGTCTTACCACGCTTAATTTATTTTACCTATTTAATTATTTTCTTTTAGTCCGTTTTCCGTAGTATAGTCTTTATATATCACTCGATTCGCTCCGTTGGTACTTCCTTCGGCTCCTTGATTTCACGTTCCTCTTTACCCTTTCTCTATATCCTTCTTAGTGCGTTCTTGTTACCTGCTCTTATAATCTTTACACAGGCGACCACAGGTACAGAGGTA
>BLSH010217287.1:23028-34685 GCA_018402905.1 Glandirana rugosa | reverse complement strand
AGGTAAGCCTAGAATAAGGCTTACCTGTAGGTAAAATGAATATCTTCTAAACCTGTATGGTTTAGAAGATATTCCCTTTCCAATTTAATAAATCGTTACGGCGCATGCGCCGTGTATGTTCCGGCGCATGCGCCGTATATGTCTCGGCAAAAGCCGGCATTAGTTCCGGACCCTGCCGGGGAAAACGAGCCCCGCGCGCATGCGCGGGGGTGACGTCTCGCGGCTCCGGCCAGTCACAGCGCCGGAGCCGCGTACCCGGAAGCAAGATCCGGGTGAAGATGTCCGCTGCCACGGAGGGGACCAGGCGGCTCGGTCGGATCTTCGTTCAAGGTGAGTATTTCATAATGAGCTAGTATGCGGTGCATACTAGCTCATTATGCTATTATCTTGCAGGTTTTTATTTTTTTAAAAAAAAAAATTTGAGTAGACAACCGCTTTAAGGGAAAGAACTGGGGCTGCTGAAGAACGCATCAGTACACTAGAGGACGCAGTGCAACCACTATCGGCCACTGTTCAGACAAACAACGCTGAATTGGCTGCCCTCCGTGCAAAAATTGACGACCTGGAGAATCGCTCTAGGAGAAATAATCTCCGCTTTGTGGGGTTCCAGGAGAGATCAGAGGGCTCCCGCCCCGAGCGGTTTCTACACTCATGGCTACGGGACAAACTAGGGGTTGAAAATTTATCACACTCTTTCCTCATCGAAAGAGCGCATCGCACTCCGCCACGAGCACCAAATCCTGGGACCCCTCCATGCTCCCTGATTGCACGGATCCTCAACTTCCAGGACAAAGTGGCCATCCTGCACCTGGCAAGAGAGAAGGGACCACTCAAATATAACGGTAATACCATCTCCATCTATCCTGACTTCTCAGCGGATGTTCAGCGACAACGGCTCTCCTTCTCTACGGTAAAAAACCGTCTCCGACAGGAAGGACTGCAGTATGCCATGCTCTTTCCTGCCAAATTGAGGGTCATTTATGATGGTAAGGCCCAATTTTACAATACACCTAAGGCAGCTATGGCATGGCTCGACAACCATGTCGGCCCACAGCACCGCCGGGGGTGTACAGGACAATAGAAGTGACTAATCTGCTCCTTCTCTAGGATGTGTAGCCCTCCTGCTGTATCTTAGAATATACATGTCAAGGAGCCTTTATCGAGCTGCGACCTACATCCTCCGATAGTTATCCTTGGGGAAGAATTCTCAGCAGTCCCCTACCTTCTACTCAGCGTTCTAACCCGTGGGAGGTATAAGCTGATATAGACATAGACACTGACAGTCTCACCGTAGGTACACTCTCACATCCCAGTTGTTGTACAGGGGAGGATTGTCTGCTACCAGATGGGGTTAATCTTATATTACTCTTCTTTAATCCTCGGAAAGGATGCAACTCAGCCTAAACAATTATCTGACTGATTCAGAGTTTACACCACAATCGACAGATCCATGAGTCAGAGGTACTGTTTCAAGTTTCCCTACTAAAAGTATTACTGTCACGGATAACTACACTGGTGGTCACATGGCTCCTCCAACACATTACATATTTTCCGCAGGGGATGAGGTTATGTTTCGATGGAGCTAGCTATCCAACTCACGGACCCCATCCCAGTTTATGGCGAAGCCATGGGAACTGTTATCTATCTGCTTTTTTCTTTTTGGGTTACTAGGGGAACTTTTGAACGGTTTGGGATCCAAGCTCGCTAAGTTGGGGATGGTTGAGAGGGGTGGGATGGGTGGTGGAGGGGGGGAAGTTGTAGTCCTACTTTGGTTGGGAGAGCAGAATTCCTTTTTACTGTTGCTTTTTGTTGCTACAATACCATGTCTTCTGAATTGCTTTCTATGGACAAAAATTTTGATACCATCAATCTACCTATGGGTATATTTAGGCCAAGATACCTGGCTTGTTTTCTATATTAATGACACTCACTATATCCTGTATAGTATAAGAAATGTAGTGTATGGTGTAGATGGCTAAACCACTAAAAATTATCTCTTGGAATGTAAGAGGGGCAAACTCTCCTCACAAGCGGTCCCTGGTCTTCTCATTCCTTAAGCGCTATAAACCACACATTATCTGCCTTCAGGAAACGCATTTAGTTAAACAGCGGCTACGCTCGCTCAAAAAAGCATGGGTGACCTCCTCATACCATGCCACTCACACCACCTACTCTAGGGGCGTCTCCATCCTATTGGCCAAATCACTAACAGCCGAAATTGTATCCGTCAAGACGGATCCTGATGGCCGATTTGTTATACTCACCATACAAGTTGCCAGAAAGACCTTTACTCTGGTTAATGTTTATGTACCTCCCCCATTTGCCCCAGAGCTTCTTTCAAAAATATCTCTTCTCCTCATCGCCGGATCCCAGGGCCCGGTGCTGTATATAGGAGATTTTAATGCTGTTCTCGATCCCTCTCTGGACCGCTTGGGGGGAGGTGGCAGACCTTGCCCCTCTTTGATAGACTGGGCTGGAATGTATGGCCTCACTGAGGTCTGGAGGTGGAAACACCCCAATGAATATCAATACTCATGCCACTCCGACTCATTCCATACAATGTCACGTATTGATCTAGCGTACGCTACTCCCGATGCTCTCCCGCTGGTATCGTCTGCGTTCTATTTACCCAGAGGGGTGTCTGACCATGCACCTCTGATGGTGCATCTTCTCCTTCTGCCTACACAGGGACCTGCCATGTGGCGTATGGGCCCGCAGTGGTTGGAGGACGAGGTTGTACAGAGATCCTGCGGGAAAGACATTGTGGACTACTGGAGGACAAATAGGGGCTCCACCGACATTTCCACTGTCTGGGAGGCTTCTAAGGCTGTACTAAGAGGTACCTTTATGTCTATAACAGGTGTTCTATGTAAAAACGCTGTACAGTGCACTAAGGTTCTGGAGGAGGCAATGGTGGAGGCTGAGGCAGATTATGTGGCACACCCAGACCCCCCGAGGCGCGATTTGTGGTTATCTAAACGCAGAGAATATGAAATTAAATTACTAGATTTAACTCAAAAACATATGCTGCATGTGACACAAAAAATATTTGAACACGGCAATAAGGCAGGTCGGCTTCTAGCCTACCTAGTCAGACCGGATCATAACCCTGTCGCTATTCCCCGAATTCGCACTTTACAGGGAGGGATCAGTGATGCGCCGCAAGATATTGTGGGTGCATTCCTATCCTTCTATAATGACTTGTACACTACAAGGGCCCACTATTCAGATTCGGATCTGAATGGGTACCTTGCACAAATCCCACTCCCACACTTGATAGATCAGGAGGTGGAGGATCTGGAGGCCCCGATTACGATAGAAGAAATCAAAGTGGCAATTTCACAACTCCCGCATCATAAATCCCCAGGCCTGGATGGCTTTCCGGCCGAGTGGTATAAACAGTTCGCCCCTTTACTCAGCCCCCTTCTCCTTAATACCTATAACGAGGCTCTTAGGCAGGGCATCCTCCCACCATCTATGCGGGAAGCGCTAATTGTCCTATTATTAAAACCTAGAAAAGATCCAACATTATGCGATTCATACCGCCCTATATCCTTAATAAATGTGGATGTTAAAATCCTCGCTAAGGTGCTTGCTAACCGCATTAATCTAGTAATCGGAAAATTAATAGGATGTGACCAGGCCAGGTTCATACCAGGAAGATCCACCAGAATGAATATTCGTAGGTTGTTTCACAATCTACAATACCCCCATGAATGTACACCTACCAGAGTGGTTGTGTCCCTCGACACTAAAAAAGCATTTGATAGTGTGGAGTGGCCCTACTTATTTAAAATCCTGGAGAATTTTGGGTTTGGACCCCGTATCAGGGTTAATTTGTCAGTCACGGAGGCATTCCCGATCACCAGGGGAACTAGACAGTGGTGTCCTTTATCCCCTCTATTGTTTGCTCTGGCTATGGAGCCCCTGGCCATACAAATTCGCCACACCTCCCAAATAAAAGGCCTCCCTATTGGAACTATAGAAGAACGTATATCACTCTACGCTGATGACACTTTGGTGTACTTGGCAGACCCACAGAACTCCCTCAAAAATCTATTAGCCCTTATTAACACATTTGGAGACTTCTCAGGCTTTAGGGTGAATTGGGAAAAGTCAGTCATTCTTCCTTTGGATGAAGCGGCCGTCCCAATGATTTATGCCGGGTCAGAACTACAGGTAGTTTCCTCATTTAGATACTTGGGAGTGCTGATACAACTACCACTCTCCCGATACATCGAGAATAATATATGCCCCTTATTAAAACAATTACAGGAACACATACAGAAATGGATGGATCTCCCATTGGATCTTATGGGTAGGGCCAATATTATTAAAATGATTTACCTTCCCAAGCTACTATATGTCCTGACCAACGCACCAAGTAAGGTCCCCAAATCCATCTTTAAACGTATTGACTCTATATGCACATCATTCCTCTGGCGGGGTGGGCCCCCTAGAATAACTCTTGAGACACTCCGACTCCCCTCCCAACTAGCTGGACTGGGTTTCCCTAACTTTTACTTATATTATCTGGCCTCTCAACTGGTGTATATACACGACTGGCTACACCCCAGTGACAATAATGCTTGTACCAGTACAGAAGGGGCTATTGTCTCTTCCATGGAAATGCTTCATAATGTGGTCTATAGAAATAGAGTCCCGGATAGACCAGGGACAGCTATAATTCGCATGTCCCTTTCCTTATTCCGGACGATTAAAACCAAATTCGCTCAGGAATTTCGGGACGCGTCGCCGAACTTACCCCTATGGTATAATGGTGTTTTGGGGGAACTGGAGTCTATATCAGACCCTATAAGATGGTCATCAAAAGGAGTCAAATACCTGTGTCATATTATTGATGACGGGGGCTTTAAACCCTTCCAACAACTTCAGCAGGAGTTTGATATTCCAAACTCTTACCTATTTTTTTATTACCAATTGAGAAATGCCATTAGGACACAATTTGGTAATCTAGACAATATACTTCACATGCCCCCCTAGAAAAATTGCTCAGAGACCCAGCCAATACTAAACTTATTTCAACATACTACATGGCCCTAGCTTCAGACACTAACCCCAGATTCCGAAATGCACAAGCCAGGTGGATGAATCTGGATATACAGATCACGGAGGAGGACTGGTCAGAATTTTCTGACACCTTCAAAACATCAGTAATATCATCTAGAGACTGAGTAATCCAAATTAAAGTCTTTCATCAGTCCCATCTTACCCCACACAGACTCCATAAAATGGGTTTGCTACCCACGGACACGTGCTTTAGGGGATGTGGCCAACGAGCAGATTTCCTACATTGCTTTTGGTCATGTCCGGTGGTGCAGCACTTCTGGAGGGATATTGGCTCATTCATTTCAACAGCCTTGGGCCTCCCCAATATTATTAACCCCAGGAACTGCCTTTTGGGAATTTTTGGGGATCTGTCACTACCTGCCTCAGCAAAGAGACTCCTCCAAATCTTATTCTTCTACGTGAAGAAGTCACTTTTACTGACATGGAAGAGTGCACATTCATTAAGTAAAAACCTTTGGTTGAAATTGGTGAATGAGGCGCTACCCCTATATAAAATAACCTTTGAACTTCGAAAAGGGAGTAAGAGATTTTATAAGATCTGGGGCGGGTGGCTATCCAGTCCTCTTACACTATGCCCTACCCTATTATAGGGTGCAATGCCATTTGGTCTGCTCCGGATCAATACCGATTCATTGGGCATGCCATCAATTTCAATATGCTGCGCTATGTTTCTGTAGAACTCTATTATGTTTATTAAGATGTACCCAAATGATACTGATGGAATACTGTAATTGAGAAAGATTCTGTTAATTCTATGAAAGCGACTATCTGGTGGGACACTCGAAGGTTTGCTATTGGTTTTTGTATGTTTGTATGTTTTGATAATCAATAAAAATATCTTAAAAAAAAAAAAAAAAAAACAAATTGGAAAAGTGTCAACTAGAACTTGTGCTCCAAGTGATCTGCAAGTGTAAAACTTGCCAGTGAAAATGTGCAGCAAGTTACCAGACTTACAATTCAACACTGCCACAAATTAGTGGTAAGTTATCCTTGTTATCTGGGAGATAATTACTGCATATAGCACTGACAATTTACGCAGTGCTTGACATATAACACATATTGTACATTCACATTCTTCAAATCTTACTATGTAGGAGTATCTACAGTATGTGTAATAGATAAACTACACACAAGGTAACAAGTTAGGTTATCTATTGAGCAAGGACAAACATTTTGGCAAAAGGTGGCATAGTGATGTAAAACAGAAGTCAAAATGCATAAAATATCTTTGCAATGACAATTTCCTTGGACTTTTCATGATTTCGTGCTTGCCCGTCAGTATGTTATAGCCACTCAGGCATTAAATCTGCCTTACAGATATTTCGGAAGCAGAAAATTGTGTCGGCAGTGTGGGGTCTGTGTTGTTTAAATCAGAGTCACCACGTTTGCAGTGCTGGTTTCAGGCAAGAGGGGCTTAAGGATATTGAGAATAATTTAAACCCAACTAATTAGAATACTCAGAAAAAAAATATTGTTTATGTTTGCTGTATTTAAACTCACAGTAATGGGAATTGTGATGCCAAATACAGTAACAATCAAACTTTACAAAGTGTGGTTTAATGCTCCCTCTGGAACATGTTGACTTCAAGGCAATTGCCCGTTCTTGCCATGTTATTATCACATCCATGCTTTCAGTTTTGGTATTAATAATACATGTAGGATTTCAGCACTCATGGCATGTTATGCTAGACTATCAAGTGCCCTTGATAATGGACTTTAGCCTTTCTCCTTTCCACTTACAAATTGCACTGCCTTATAAATCTTGGTGAGTTAGATTTAAACCTGCCACCGTGCCAAGTGATATTAGTGTTTGTACTACAATTAAAAGTCTACTTCTCTATCTGCTCCTTATCTGACTGTAGGATTGTACACTATATTGAGAGCAATGGTTCGCCAATTAATCTGGGCATAATCGCTTAAATTGATACTGAAACCCCACAAGGTTGTTTTCTTTCCCCTCTTACCTGTAGTACTACATTATCGAAGGCCAGCCATACAGGGAGCACATTTTTTTCCTGCAACATTTGCTTGATTCCTCCATCAACACAGACAGTGTTGATGCGGGAACCCCTCCTGCCAGCCCATTGTCATCTCCCAGCAGGGGGGGCAAGGGCGGGTGGGAGAAGCTGTCCCCACCGGATGAAGACAGTGATTATCGCTAGTGCCTCTAACAGCAGCTAGAGATAATTGCAAGAGAATATGGCAGGCTGGTTGTAGCCAAGTTGATCAATCGATCAACTTGGTACATTCAGCCTGCCCATTAATGGCTTGAATCTTGGCGGGTTCCTGCTGAACCAGCCGAGATTCGAACCGTGTATGGCCTGCCTAAGGGTGCATTCACATTTGAAAATGCACCCTGTGGGGTTGATTTACCAATCAGCTTCCAAGTTTTTTTGTCAAAGCTTAATTGCACAAGCTGAAGTTAGGCTGGATTTACACCTATGCTGTCAGGTCACATGGGGTCAGGTGACAGATGCACACTGTTGGGATTTGAATCGCACCGCTGAAGTGCTAAGCACACCGCTAAGCTTGCGAAGCACACCGCTAAGGTTTTGAACCCTTAGCTGACTGCTGCGACTAGAGATCAGGATGGTGCTGGGACCCTGACACAGATTGCACAGGGAGCTAGAGTGTAGGTTTCCCCAGGGCGCGGAGTCTAAGAGCCAGTAGGTGTTCACCAGAGCCTCTGGTGGTGAGGATGGACTTGGCTACAACTGGATCCAGGTCGCGGCCCCTGGGGTCCCCCAGCTCCCGCTCCCGGCAGGCTACAGATGAATGGAGAGAAAGCAGCAGTGCAAGATAGCAAGAGAAGGTCAGAGGAAGAGCCAAGGGTCAGGGCTACAAGCAGACAGAACAGACAGTAGGCACGCCAAGGACGGGGTCACTAGCAGATAGGGAAGGTCAAAGAACAAGCCGAGATCGGGTACACTAGCAGACAAGGAGGGTCAAGAATACGCCAAGATCAGTGCAGAAGAACAAACAAAGAGCACACGGCAGGAGCAAACACACAAGCCAAAGACACAATATTGATCGGCAATGAGGCTTGCAGCACATGGAGTTAAGTACTCTTTCCTGTGGGCGGAGCCATGCTGGTAGGAGATTACTTAATCATTCAGGTTTGAGGGCTCGGTCCCTAAGCTGAAACACAGAGCAGAGAGGTAAGCAAACAGACAGGACCTGAATTGTTAGTGCAGATCCATAATGACATATGCGTTTTTAGTGCTGTTTGCATCTTGCAGATTTGCACTGCAGAATGTGTTCCATAGGAAACCATGTAAATGGACTGCAGTGCAAATCTGCAAAATGCAAAAAGCACTAAAAATGCAAGGTGTGAATCCAGCCTTAGAAGCTGATTGGTTACTATGCACAGCTGCAGCAGATTTTGCAATCTCTAGTTTTAATAAATCAACCCCTGTGTATGATCAGCGGCGAGAACCCCATCGGGGTGTTCCACAATTAGCTGTGAGTAGGCTGTCCCATTGAAAGCAATGGGAGGCTGCTAATTGTGCCCACTCAAATGTAATCATTCAAGCAGTGATCACATGTGAGTGATCGGCCCTGAATGTAGGCAATATGCTTCTAGGGCCAATCACTGCATGGGTGATTACATACGGGTGGACACGATTAGCTGTGAGAAACGGCAGCCTCCCATTGCCTTCAATGGTGCTGCCTAGTCGCAGCTAATCGTGGAAACCCCCTCTGGGGTTCTTGCAGCTAATTGCTGAGAGGTTGCATTTGCAAATGTGAATGTAGCCTTAAAGGAGTTGCAAAAGCTGAAGGTATTTTATCATAATGCATTCTATGCATCAAGATAACAAACCTTCTGTGTGTAGCAGCCCCCCCCCCCCCCAGCACCCCCTAATCACTTACCTGAGCCCCATCCCTCTGCAGCGATGTCCACGAGTGTCTTAGCTGTACCAGGCACTCCTCCTGATTGGCTGAGACACAACAGCGGCGTCATTGGCTCCTGCGGCAAAATCAGTCAGCCAATCGGGGGGGCAGGGGCCGGGTCGGGGCTCCATGTCTGAATGGATACTCGGAGCTCTGACTCGGCTCGGGTGCCCCTATAGAGAGCTGCTGGCTGAGGGGGCACTCACCAGAGGGAGGGGCCAGGAGAGCAGAAGAGGGACCCGAAAAGAGGAGGATCCGGGCTGCTCTGTGCAAAACCAACTGCACAGAGCAGGTTAGTATAACATGTTATTTAGTTTTTTTTAAAAACGAACCTTTACAATTACTTTAAAAACTCATACTTACCCACACTGCGAATCCACTGTTGTCCCGCTGCAATCTGCTGTTCAGGTGACATACACCTGGTCCCATGCTGCAATTTTCATCCTCTTCAGCTGGCTGCCTCCTTTGGGTTCAGGAAGTCAGCTACCGATGACACGCCAGGCCTGCCCCCTGGCCGCTCTGTATGCCCAATCATGTTGCCTCCTGGGATGTAACATAAGTAACCTAGGAGGCTACAGGACCACGTACATGTACCAGGTACAAAAAAGCCTCACAATTCTACCTGTGGGGGGGTGGTGGAAGTTTAACCACCTAAGGATTGGAAGGATTTCCCCCTTAATGACCAGGCCATTTTTTGCGATACAACACTGCATCACTCTGACAATTGCGCAGTCATGGGACGTTGTACCCAAACAAAATTGACATCCTTTTGTTCCCACAAATAGAGCTTTCTTTTGGTGGTATATGATCACCTCTGTGGGTTTTATTTTTTGCGCTATCAACAAAAAAGAGTGACAATTTTGAAAAGAAAAACATTTTTTTTTACTTTCTGCTATAAAACATTTCCAAAACAAATGTAAAAAAAACAAAATTTATTCATCAGTTTAGGCCAATACGTATTCTGCTACATATTTTTGGTAAAAAAATCGCAATAAACGTATATTGATTGGTTTGCGCAAAAGTTATCGCGTCTACAAAATAGGGGATAGATTTATGGCATTTTTATTTATTTTTTTACTAGGAATGGCGGCGATCAGTGGTATTTAGCGGGACTGTGACATTTATTTTGGAAATCTTTTTTTCATTGACATTGTTTGTTTTATATAATCTTATGCAGTAAGTAAAGTCCTAACCTTCATGAGTACATTTTCAGTTGTTAGTACATATTTCTATCATGTCAAATACATTAGTATTATATCACCTTACTTTCTTATGGAAAGCGATAGTACAAAAAAGTGTATTCTTGTATCTCGGTTTAACAACTGTCTAATGGATTTTTATAGATTAAAGATTCCTTTACGTCTTAAGATATATTAGGTATCATGATCTACCTCCAATATTGACCCTGTCTAGAGTTTCCCCCATGAATCAATATTGGTCCCCTTGATGGTTAGTTTGAATCAGACATCAAGAATGGAGTATTGTAAAGAGAAAAAACGAAACAGATAAGATGTAGCGGTGAGGTGGGTGGGGATGGAATGGAAGAAGGCAAGCCTCTCCCATCATTAGCAGCATATGTTGTCTTAGATAATCAAGACTGAGTAGTCGAAAAGATCTGGTAAGAAATAGAAACCAAGCCATTTTTGTTATTACCAGTTCAGCAAACCACTGAGCTTTCATAATGATTTGCTTAGCCACTGCGAAGATGTGAGTGATCAATTTAAATCATTTGTTAGTACATCTATCAGGTTTTAGGTTTGAAATCTATGCCCAAGATGGTATAAATACGTTGCTGAAACTAGACCAGAAGCATCTGACCTTGGGACAGTCCCACCATACTGTATATATTTAGGGGAGCCTATAGTACTACAACCCCTAAAGCAGTTAAGCTCCTGTCCCAAACTTCGCTAGCCTTTGTAGTACCATATTCCACCCAGGTAGTAGTTTATTTCTAAAGCATTTGACCTTATTGAGAAGCAAGCTGTTGTGTGCCATACTGTATGTCTTCAAGCCTCTGGCTCCAATGTTACATAGTTACATAGTTGGTGAGATTGAAAAAAAAACAAGTCCATCAAGTCCAGCCTGTGTGTGTGCTTTTGTGTCAATATTACATTGTATATCCCTGTATGTTTTGGTCGTTTAGGTGCCCATCTAATAGTTTTTGAAATTATCTATGCTCAGGGGAGGGCTGGCAGCCTTAGACCTGGGGGGCAAGTCCAGTCAAGTGGCCCATTGAACCACCGAAGCAGCTCCCCATCCATGTCCACCTGGTTTTAGAACGGATATTGATGTTATGAAGCAAGGCAAATATGATACAATGTGGTAACATAATTTAATGTTAATAGCAACAAAGGAGGTTTAACAAAAATAATGCATCAATGCAGCTCATCAGTGCCCACCAATGCATCCACACCAGTGTCCATCAATGCAGCCTCGCCAGTGCCCATCAATGCAGCCTGACCAGTGCCCATCAATGCAGCCCGATCATTGGCCATCAATGCAGCCTCGCCAGTGCCCATCAGCACAGCCTGATCAGTGCAGCCTGATCAGTGAGCATCAATGCAGCCTCACCAGTGCCCATCCAATGCTGCCTGCAATGCAGAGAGAGGCGAGCCACCGGATTACACACAGCGGGGATCTCCCGCTTACCTGGCACGGCCGCTGTCATATGAAGT
>BLSH010217111.1:242071-281986 GCA_018402905.1 Glandirana rugosa | reverse complement strand
GGGTCAGATCGGGAGGAGGAGACCTTGGGGGCCATTCAACTGGATATGCGAAATTGCTACATGATGATGTGTTTCCCTCTTTATGCACTGAAGCTGGCACGTTCCCTGAGTTTTTCCAGCAAGATGGTGCACCACCACATTATGGGTGTCAGGTCCGAGCATTCCTAGATGAACAGTTTCCTGGAAAGTGGATTGGTCGTCGTGGGCCAGTTGAATGGCCCCCAAGGTCTCCCGATCTGACCCCCTTAGACTTTTATCTTTGGGGTCATCTGAAGGCAATTGTCTATGCTGTGAAGATACGAGATGTGCAGCACCTGAAACTACGGATACTGGAAGCCTGTGCTAGCATTTCTCCTGCGGTGTTGCTATCAGTGTGTGAAGAGTGGGAGAAGAGGGTTGCATTGACAATCCAACACAATGGGAAGCACATTGAACACATTTTATAAGTGGTCAGAAACTTGTAAATAACTCATGAAAGAATAAAGTTACGTTAAAACTAAGCACGTGTCCGCTGCAATATCGCAGTCCAGATAAAAATCGCAGATCGCTGCCATTACTAGTAGTAAAAACAAAATGTAAAAACGGCAGTAATGAATTCTCATGGTTTGTAAACGCGGCAACTTTTGCGCAAACCAATCTATAAACGCCCACTGCGATTTTTTTTTTTTTTACCAAAAATATGAGGAAGAATATAAATCGGCCAAAACCGATGAATAAATTTGTTTTTTTATATTTTTTTCGGATTTGTATTTTAGCAAAAAGTAAGAAATATTGTTTTTTTTTCGCAAAATTGTCGCTCTTCTTTTGTTTATAGAGGCAATCAGAAGTGACGCAGAGCGGATCAAATACCACCAAAAGAAAGCTCCATTTGTGGGAAAAAAAGGTTGCAAATTTTATTAGGGTACAACGTCGCACGACCGCGCAATTGTCAGTTAAAGCGATCCAGTGCCGAATCGCAAAAAGCGCTCTGGTCCTAAAGTGGGAAATCTTTCCGGGGCTGAAGTGGTTAACCGCTTCACCTCCTGGAGATTTTACTCCCTTCACGATAAGGCAATTTTTTGCGATACGGCACTGCGTTACTTTAACTGAAAATTGCGCGGTCGTGCGACGTTGTACCCTAATAAAATTTGCGACTAGTAATAACATTTTACTAGTCATGGCGGCGAACAGCGACTTATAGTGGGGCTACGACATTGCGGCGGACAAATCAGACACTGAATGCCCGGTTCACACTTGTGCGACGCAAGAACCCTACGAATCCCGTACGGTTCCCGCATTGCGCCTGCAGCGCACACTGGGTCACACTGAGATCTGCAAATCACTGCGGGTGTCAATACAAAGTTAACAACACCCCCAAATTGGTTCTCAGATCGCAGTGCGAATTGTGAAATGGTGCAGGTATCGGATCGCATATGTGTGAACACCGATTCCAGTGGGGACCCCAAAAAGGGCCCAACGCCATTTTCATGTGAATGCGATTTCTGCCATACAATTTGTATGGCTGAAATCGCATCGCACAGACATCGCATGTAATGTGAACAGCACTGCGGTGCGAATTACATGCGATGTCTGTCATCGCACTAGTGTGAACTGGCACTTAAGTCCCTTTCACACTTCACGTGTGACGCAATTTTACCGCAATTTTCTTGATGCACTTTTGCCGCGATTTGGGATCGGTATAACTTTGGTCCGACTTTGTTGCAACTTTGGCTCAATGAAAACATATTACAAGTCGTACAGAAGTAGTAAAGAAATCGCATCTATACTATTCAGGTGCGATTTGCATGAGACTTTGAGGGTTTAACATTGAAGTCTATGGACCTCAAGTTGCATCAAAGTTGGACCAAAGTAATGCAGGGACTACTTTGAAGTCGGCACGACTTGAAGTCATACAGATATGAACGGCACTCATTGGAAATAATGGGGAAGGACTTGTCATGCGACTTTGCAGTCCCAAATCGCAGGACAACTCGCACAAGTGTGAAAGGGGTCTTAGTGACACTTTTGAAACTTTTTTGGGGACCAGTGGAACCAATACAGTGATCGGTTCTAAAAAATATACACTGTCACTGTACTAATGACACTGGCTGGGAAGGGGTTAACATAAGGGGCGATCAAAGGGTTAAATGTGCCCCTAGGGAGTGCTTGCTAACTGTGTGGGGGAGGTGCTTTAACTGTGGGAAGACAGAGATCTGTGTTCCTGCTTAACAGAAACACAGGATCTCTGTCTTCTCTACTAACAGAACGGAGATCTGCCTTGTTACATGGGCAGACTGCCATTCTGCCTCTGTCAGGAACGATTGGCGGGTCTTGGCGGACATCGGGGTCGGCCAGACCCGCTGATTGGCTCCCGCTGTGATTGCGAGCCGACGACCCAGAGGTGCAGAATCACATACCTGTACCTGATTTTGCGCACAGGAGCCGCAGTAAATGTAAACACTCCTGTAACATCTCTGGATTAAGATGGGCTCAGGTGAGTATTAGGGGGGCTGAACAGAATGCATTCAGATAAAAAGCCTTCTGCCTTTACAACCACTTTAACCCCTTGATCACCCTACATGGTAACCCCTTCCCAGCCGGTGTCATTAGTACAGTGACAGTGTATAGCATTATCACTGATAACTGTATAAATGTCAGCGGTGATGTCAGTGGCAGCTAGTCAGGTCCCCCACCCCCCCATCAGTTAGTGTCAGATTGCCCAACGCACTATTGCAGTCCCATTATACGTCATTAATCACTGCCATTAGTAGACATGTGCAATTCATTTCTTTCCGAATTCGTTTTTTAACGAATTTCGACAAATTAGTTAATTCGGAACTATCCGAATGAACGAAAACCCGTTTAACTAATCTTTCAGAATATTTCCTCAATTTGAATATTTGAAAATTCATTAAAGTCGAAAATTCATAAATTCGTGAATTAGAAAATTAGGAAATTCGGAAGTACGAAAACCCTAAAATGTGAAAATCTGAAATAATAACTAACTTATAATAACTTAACTATTACTAACTATGAAATTATAGATATTGGAATTTCCTTCAACGTATCATACAGTCCTAACCTTGTTTAAGGGCCCTTTCACACGAGCTTCTCAGCGCTGATCCATCCCCGCTGAGCTGGCGGATGACAGGTCAGTCTCTGCACTCCATGCAGAGACTGACCTGTCACAGCTCCATTCTCCTCTATGGAGGATCGGATGAACACGGACTGTCTGTCCGTGTTCATCCGATCCGATAGATGGATTGAAAATAGGGTTTCCATCCGTCTGTTTTTTGGCGGATCGGAGCGGATTGGATGTCAGCGGACATGTCACCGCTGACATCCGTCGCTCCATAGAGGACAGTGGAGCGTCTGATCGGGTCCGCCTGAAAAACTGACCGGTGGACCTGGGCGATCCGCTGGTGTGAAAGGACCCTAAGGGTCAGTTCTCACCACCTGCAGCTCAGTGCATTTTTTTCTGCATCAAAAACGCATGGGAAGTAGGTTATGTGGTTTTTAGTGGCATAGGTCACACCAGTGCTTGCAGTTCCAGCAAAAAAGTAGAACATGTTGCATTTTTCCTGCCCTGGACTGTACTAAAAAAAAAGCATGAAAAATGCACCAGAATGCACCAAACCGCACGGGGACACACATGTCTTTATTTAACATTAGGAAAAGAAGGGGGGAAAATACACTGGACTGCATCAAAACCGCATCAAAAATGCACAGGAACGCAAATCAAAAATGCACATGCAGAAAAGCATCTGGAACGCATTCGGACTGCGTTTCTATGGTGTGAATTGGCCCTAAAACAGTGACACTGTTTTAAAGTGTTACATGCATCCAGATGCCGGCATCCCATTTATTTGTATTCTGACACATGGCTGCACTGACACAGCTGCTATGTCCCAATATGGCATGCTGGTTTGGGTCCCTGAACTCGCCCTGCATGCATTCTGGGACCCACACCCACACGCATGGCACTGATGGATTGCTGACCAGTGGTAATTATTTAACCCCTTTGTGCTGCATTAGTTTCAGTGTTTATAAACCTCCTCATGCTGCAGCGTAAAAGGGGTTAAGTAACACTGATGGTGATACTGCTACTAATGCAGCACAAAGGGGTTAAATAATTACCATTGGTCAGTAAACCATCAGTGAGTACATTAACCCCTCCATGCTGCACATTACAAATACCTTAGTAAATTAATTAACCCCCAAACCATTAGTCAGTTCACACTGCTAAGCCAACTGTTGTGTTAATGGGTTAAGTTAAATGACTCACTTGCTGTGCACGGGCTCTCTGTCTGGCTAGAAGAGATCATATTAGCAGCATCGTGTCTTCTGTTTACTCCCACGCTCCCGGCCTCTGAATCTCTGAGTCATGACGTCAGGCCAGCCGGGACTAGGAAGCTACTGTCGGGAGGAGATCACTCTGCCTGGAAGTGACTGCTGATGCTGAGAAAGGCAGGCAGGACACACACTTGCACTGTGACACTCGCACAGTGTGTAGCGGCGGCCCTGGTTTCACCGTGGTCCACACCCCCACAGTAACGGCACCCCTCTAAATGAACTGATGGGGCCCAGGGAATATATTTTATGCCACCTGGGAGCTGCGAGGAGCCGGGGGGAAGCAGACATAAAGTCCCTGCAGAGGTGGCGGAGGGAGAAAGTCTTGGAGAATGAATCAGTAATATTTTCTGGGGGGGGGGGGGCAATTGCCCTGTTGCGCCCCCCCCCCTGGATCCGCCCCTGTATCAGAGAGCCTTGATTTGAGTAAGGTCTGCTCAGTGTGCTCTGGTGCTCATTCGTGTGGTCTGAAGAAATTTTACCCAGTCCAGTAGTGTGGGTCCCTATTGGACAGAGGGAGAAAACCTCAGCCAGTGACAGCTGACATTTGAGGGTGGTTCTGACCAGCCAGCAGGGGAGTGGTGCCCCACTGCATCTTGGGTAAACACCTTCATATAAAAAGGAGCACATGGGCTCAAGGTTAGGAGTCCCAGCCCACCCAAGCCTGAGGGGTGGAGGCGTATGTTTAGCTCTTGGCTGCTAGGCCCGAGGACCTATCCAGGAGGCTGCCGGCTGCTAGCCTTAGTCGAGGGCTATCCGGATGCTGAAGCTGCAACCCACAGTTCTTTGAAAGCCGACAGAGGGAGGACGTCCTTGGATTCGGTCTGATACTGCAGTGGCAAAGTGTTGCTTGGAGGTTGGCAGAAAGGGCTACCGACTGTCCTGGGACATGGTGTGGGTACAGATCTGTGAGAGAATCCCTGAGACTGTGTGCTAGTATTTTTCGCTGCCCTTATATCAGCTTTATTGGGTGTGCCAGCTAGAAAGGAGATACTGGAGAGTCTTGAAGAACAGAGTCCAGCTTTTGTCCTTACTGTTTAACAAGGGACCTGTTCTGCTAATGTCAGCCTGCCATAAAGTGCCTTCTCCTATACAAGTTCAACAATAAAGCATTAAAAATTCATCCCCTAGACTGGTTATTGAAGACAAGCAGGATTGTGCATGCACCTGCCTGTGTGAAAATGCTATAGTGACTGGCTACAGGATAATCAGAGGGAGGCCCGGGAACAAATATAAATTTCATTAGCAGCTTCTGCGGGCTTACCGCTACATAGTGATGAAGACAAATCCCCTTGCCCCTCAGCAGTGCCACTATGGCTAACAGGACCTTGGAGAACACGCGTGAGAGGTTGTTAGACCAAACGGAAGGCAGGTGAACTGCAAATGTAACCGGCCTAAGGCAAAACAAAGAAATTGCTGGAATTCTGCCGCTACCGGAACGTGGAAATACGCGTCTTTTAGATCAATGGACACTAGCCGGTCTCCTGGCTCGACTGACTGCTGGATAGTGTACAGAGATTCCATCTTGAATTTCTCTTTCCAGATGAAGCAATTGAGATGGCTCAGATCTATCACTGGTCTCCAGGAACCATACCATAAACAGAGCAGAGTACATGCCCTGGCCTCGTTCGTTGCCTGGAACGGGAATGACCGCTTCTTGCTCGAGCAGGAAATTTACATGGGCCACAAAGATCTGCTTCTGGACTATAGAGATGAACCTGGGCTTGGGGCTTCGTTGAAGACCCAGGTATGGCCCATGGAAACTGTTCTGACAGTTCAAAAGTCCCGAATTGCGGCTGCCCAGACATGCTGAAAGTGGCGAAGGTGGGCCCAATCTCAAAAGGGCTCCCGGTTGCCTGAGGAACCTCCTTTTGCAGACTTCTTGACCAAAGACTGTCTGGCTCTCCAAGATCTTCTGAACTCATGCCCAGATTTGTAGCTGTGCCCCCCCCCCCGTGGCATCGTTAAGCTTGTTGCCAAAGAGGGATGAACCCTCAAAGGGAATCCGGCACCAAACCTGCTTGGAAGCTGGATGGGCCAGCCAGGGCCAGAGCCACAGAGCCCGCTTAGCGGTAACTGCTGACAACATAACCCGGGCCACCAGGCGGATTACCTCAATAGAGGCCTCCTCCAGGAAGGCGGAGGCCACCCTGAGCTTGGATGGGCAAACTCCTAGCCACTTCACTAGAGAACCCTGCAAGGGTTTCTTCCACACTATCGGTCCAGACCTCCATGGCTTTTGAGATTGTTGCCAAGGCTAGGGCCGGTTTGCAGGCCATGCCTGCCGTTAAGTAGATCCTTCTGAGATCAGAGTCGATCCATCTTTCTAGAGGATTTTTAAAAGAAACTGTGTCCTCTAATGGTAGAGTCACATATCTGACCAACCTCATCAGGGCCACGACCACCAGCGGTGCTGATTCCAAGTGCTTGACCTCATCTTCTTTGAAGGGGTAAAGCTTCTGTACCTTGGGTAAGATAGAGCTCTTCCTTTCTACTTTGTCCCACTCAGAGAGAATTCCGCCCAGTTCGGTAAAAAAAGGGAAATTAGGGCTTGAAGATTTTTTTCTGTTTTAGAGGGGGCACTGCTGGCTTTTCCAGATTTAAGGTCTCTCTGACTGCTCTCACCAAAGACAGAACCAAGGCATACTGAAAGCCCATTCCTGGGTCTTCTGTGCCTAACTCACTGTCCAACAGAACAGCCGATGGATGGCTTGGTTGGGAGGAGTCCCACATGTTGTGGTATTGTCCCTCACCCATCGGTGAACCCAGGGGGCTCATGAAGCTGGCGGGCCTCCCTTTCCTGCAGGGAGCCTCTAATGACCCGCTTGACCAAAGACTCCAGCTGTTGGTCTGGGCTTTCCCTTTCCCCGGCTGCCTTGTTGTAGCAACGGTCACAAGGGGATTTGTCAGCTGGAACCTTAGCCCTACACCCCCAGCAAGATTTTTCAGCCCTTTCACTGGGGCGGGATGAGAGGGGGTGAGCAGGTTCTCTGCTATGACGTCTTAAGCTGGAGTGAGACTCATTATGTCTGGATCTGGAGGAGGAGTGCCGGTGGTGTGATTTTGATGAGTTGCTTCGCTTGTGGGAACTCTGTTGGGGATCAGACCTGGAAGGGCTGAAAGAAAAGAAAGAGAGAGAGATCAGCAGAAGGCAGAATGAGGGCTGTTACCACTAAACACCATTACTCTCCCCCAGATTCTACCTCCCCTTAGGCAACCCAGGGATACTAGCAAGAGGATACCTGTTGCGAGAGGGCTGGCCACTGGGGGGCAGAGAGGCATCCATCCCAAAAGTCTGATTACTGAGGAGAAGAAGGAAACATCAGTATCAGGCAGAGTCCAGCTATACCCTTTGACCAGCCAGTACCTACCTGGGAACCTGCTCCTGAAAACCTGGGGAAGTTGCCACGAACGCACGCAAACATTCCCGAGGCTCTACAGGTCTCCCAGAGGTGTAAAACTGGTGCCTCGTAACATCATCGCCGGCGTCCGCCGGGGCCGCTCGCGCGCATTCATGAACCAAGCCTCACTCTTGTCCCGCTGTTGTGCATGCACAAAACGGCCGTGGGACCCAGAAGGAGGAGAGCAGCCACCATGACCGGGGAAACATGCCAGAAACACAGACAGCAGGAGACAAGGAGGGAAGGCGAGTATAAAGCCAATATACCAACACATGCTGCCATAAAACAGATGTAAATCTCACCACTCCACCATGATCGCGTCAGGACAGGGCACACGCCAGACTTTGCAGATAGGACCGCTCGCTAACAGCTATGCTTTTTTGGCCAGTGCGCACTCTTCTGCAGACCACCAGGGACCCCGACTTCAGCGCTACTCTGCTTTTACACTCCATACCCCGCTAACAGCTAGGGCTTATCGGAGGAATGCAATTCCCCTGCTGCTTGGCCGATTCTTGACCGTGGTGAAGACTTTTCAGGTAGAGAACCGTCTATGCGGTCCTACGGAGGAGGACAAAAAAGTAACACGGCTGCTGGTGTGGAGCAAAGATTTATGGGAGAAGGGTAGTTATGGAGGCGGGGCCAACCCACATATATTCTGCCATGGTGTCTGTCTGGAAATTGTATTTTTTTAATTTTTCTTCGTTGGATATGTTTTTTTAGCAGAAAGTAAAAAATATAGGGTTTTTTTCAACATTTTCATCGCAAAAACTAAAAAACCCAGTGGTAATCAAATACCACCAAAAGAAAGCCCTATTTGTGTGAAAAAAAAAAAAATGTTTTGGTACAGTGTTGCATGACCGTGCAATCATCACTTAAAGTAGCACAGTGTCAAATAGCAAAAAAATGGGCCTGGCAATGAAGAGGGTAAAATCTTCCGGGCCGGAAGTGGTCCCAAAAATGCACAAACAGGCTCGGCACAACCGACTGGAACAACTTACGAACTGTAGAAGGGGAGTGATAGCTTGAAATGATGCCAGACAGCTTCTGCAACGAGCAGCAGGAATGCGGCCTGGCTGTTCCATACCCAATTGGGAGGCTTCCTAAAACGGAGGAAAGACAAAGCCCCTGTACTGTCCTCCGGAACCTTTCCTTACCTATGAACACCCTCCCTGACAGATGGGGGAACCTGTCCCTACACTATCCACAATTGTGTGCCAAAGCCCAGGAGCCCGTGTCTTACATAGACACTGACCCAAGATGGCCACCGAGGCCACGAGGGAAACCAGCATCTAATCAGACAGCTGTTCCCCTGATGACCACAGGAAATTGTAGAGGAACCAAACTCTTCACTACTTCCTTCCCCTGCTACATTGTTGCTTAGGTCAAGCACCACCTACACACTGCACCTACCTACAAGCCTTACACTGTTTACCAGTAGGACAAAGAATATTTCCTAGCACTGATGGTTGATGTGAGGAAGAATGCCAATTTATATTGGTGGATAGTAGGAGAAAAAATTCTCCCTCACATGGTGGCCGCGCCAGGGGGAGCAATCGTATCCGAAGCTTCGGATCTCGCAACAGGTGCGAACGCGCACAACACAGAGCTTATCGCCCAGGCCGTGGCTGCTCTTCTAGCCCCCACGATCACATCCACAGTGGAAAAAGCGGTGCAGGCAGGAATAGGCCAGCTACATAAGGACCTGAGGGAACAGGCAGCCAGGCTCAGAGGCAGAACAGAGAATTGCACATGTGGAAGAGGAGCTGTATCACATGCAGGACTCGGATCAGGCTCAGGACACCCAATTATGGCTAATAGTGGAGAAACTCGAGGACCTCGAGAACAGGTCCAGAAGGAGTAATTTGAGATTTGGGGTCCCCGAGTCGATCCCCCCTACTGCTCTCCGTCAATTCTGTGCAGTCAAGATCCCAGAAGCCCTAGGCCTGAGAGGCCCATTCCAGGTAGAACGGGCACACAGATTGGGCCCCCCGGGACAGACCGCACCACACCGAGACCGACCATAGCCAAGTATCTGAACTACGCAGACAAGCATAGCATTCTGCATAAATTCTGCATAAATTCAGACAAAGACTTTATTAATTGGTGGAGCGAAGATCCTTATATTCGCTGATAATTCAGCCGAGGTGGCAAAGAAAAGGAAATCTTTTCAATCAATTTGGCCTTTCCAGCTACGTTACGCCTCAAAGCGCCGTCAGGCGAACAGATGGCCATCCACGATCCCTCTGAGGCTGAACGCTTCCTGCAATATGCATCTGTGGCGGCTAAAGATTTCCACATCCAAAGCCCCTTGGACCACAGGAGCCCCAGAAAAGATTCAGCCAAAAGACTGAAAACAAACGGCCCACATCACACCTCCATGGACATCTCCACCTGAAGCTGCCGCATTAGCTGACTTTCTCATCCACATCTCCCCACGCTGAGGACACATCAGATGAATATAACACTTACTGTCTTTTTCCAGTCATGCTGCACTCTGGATATACGGTTGTGCCCACAACCTCCCCCCGGGCACTGATTTATTTTGTATATGTTTTTTTTTTCCTTTTGAATGGGGAGATCCTCTCCTTCGAAAGGAATACCAGTTGACCTTCAGAGACAAAAACCGCAATGGTTTCATCTCCTTACAAACACTTGGTCAGTCGCCAGGTAGTAAGGACATTTCATATATAGACCAGTTGTCTGTTACTAGATATAATCTCTTTGAATGTCCCCCCTTTGCCTTCTTCCACACGGACTGCCTCTCATGTATACAAGGCTAACCACCTAGTCTCTCAGCCGCAACATTAGGCCTAAGGTGACAACGTCCTAAAACAGTAATGGGGTAAATCTCCACTCTACGCTTTGATGAGGCTGTACTTTAGGGAGTCGCATTACTTGCAGTACTACCATGTGGAAGAAAGTGAAGTGCTTATCAGGTTGGCTACGTTTTGACTTTATATCTGCACTTTTCATCCTTGTTATCACACTCTTTTCCCTGCTGCATACCCTCCCTGGTTACAACACCACCCCAGTCGGTATCCCTATCCAGAACTTGTTATCTGACATCATCACACGGGGCAGCCCACTATCATATAAGAAACCAGACCATTCGCCACCTAACCCACTCAGAGCGTTTAGAACAAGCCCTGCATTCCCTACTCTTTCATGAAAATAATTTCATGGAATGTCAAGGGACTTAGATCCCCTAACAAACGTATGAAGATACTGCGGCACCTTCAACGGTTACGGGCAGACATAGTTCTACTTCAGGAGTCCCATCTACCATCCACAGATTTTAGGCGCATGAAAAAATTGGGGGTAGGTAGAGTTATAGGTTCAGGAGCCGTAGGAAGGAAAGCTGGAGTTCTAATCTTGATACTCAAAAACTTTATAGGTCAAATTGTTGGCACGGACACTGACACCCAAGGCAGAATAGCCACGGTACACATTAAATGGGGGAATAGGGAACTAAATATTACAAATATATATGCCCCGAACAACCCAGGGCCCACTTTCTACACAGACCTCTCTACTCACCTATTGAAGTACCCCCTTGCCCCTCATGTGGTAGGGGGAGAGCACTTATGAGCACTCTGGAAGATAAATCTTACCCCTCCCCTCCCCCAGCTACCCTCAAACATGCGCAAACAATGACCCCCCTGGCAGACACCATAGCGTCTCTACACTTAATCGTCATATGGAGGTTACAGTACCCAACTGATCGATAATTTACATATTTCTCACCCCTGCACAAAATATTATCTAGAATAGACTACCTATTCACCACAGAGTCCCTAGTACCCTTAACCACTTGCCGACCGCAGTCTGACGGCAACAGAGTGGCTCGTTATCGCAAACCGCCGTCATGCGTTAACTAGTGCTGTGAGCGCGCATGCGCCGCTGGAGGCGCGCTTGCACGCTCACTGTGTCCGGGGGGGCCAGGGAGCGGGTAGGGCGGACTCGATGGCCCCCCCCGCAGTGAGAGAACGGAGGTCCATGTATGTAAACATGGATCTCCGTTCAAATAGAGGGGGAAGGGCGATGATCACAGGCTTCCTGTATATGGAAGCCGTGATCATCCCCTCTCCCCAGCCAGGCCAGCCCACACACAGTTAGAACACGACCCAGGGAACACAGTTAACCCTTAGAGCGCCCCCTGCAGGTTAACCCCTTCACTGCCAATGGCATTTACACAATATTCAGTGCATTTTTATAGCACTGATCGCTGTATAAATGCCAATGGTCCCAAAAAAGTGTCAAAATGTTCCGACATGTCTGCCCTAATATCGCAGTACCGCTAAAAATCGCAGCTTGCCGCCATTACTAGTAAAAAATTTAAAAAAAATAAAAACCCCAGAAATGAATTCTCATCATCCGTAAACGCGACCACTTTTGCGCAAACCAATCAATAAATGCCGATTGTGATTTTTTTAATCACAAATATGAGGAAGAATATAAATCGGCCAAAACCGATGAAAAAAAATGTTTTTTTATATTTTTTTTTTGTATTTGTATTTTAGCAAAAAGTAAGAAATTTGGTTTTTTTTGCAAAACTGTCGCTCTTCTTTTGTTTATAGCGGCGATCAGAAATGACGCAGCGGTGATCAAATACCACCAAAAGAAAGCTCTATTTGTGGGAAAAGAAGGATGCAAATTTCGCTTGGATACAACGTCGCACGACTGCGCAATTTTCAGTTAAAGCGACGCAGTGCCGAATCGCAAAAAGGGCTCTCGTCCTAAAGTGTGACATCCTTCCGGGGCTGAAGTGGTTAAAGATGTCTCTAATATACGGATCCCAAAGGCTCCTGAACTACTCCTATTCGGCTACCTGGACCAAACATGCCTCAGTGACTTCCCCAAAGTAACAGTTACAACCCACATGCCCTGGATCCAAACAACCCTCTTGACAGCTCGCAAAGCCATATTGAAAAGCTGGACTAAACTGCCTGGTCCCTCCTTAAACATGGTAAAAAAAGACTTGGCTGCTATACATGGAAAGACTTACCTCAAACTTCTCGAACGCATCCTCTAGCCGACGTTTGCAAACCAAATGGCACCTCTTTATGCAAGCGGCTCTCCCGCCGGAGGAGGCTGAAGCCATTAAAAAAACACCCCATAGTTACTATGATGGTCTACAGCAGCTACATCAGGGGCCTTGATGGGCCAATTACCTTCTCGGGTGCAACACCTCACATACCGACACCGACTCTGCAGGGACTTATAATTCAATGTTTCTCTCTGCTTTACTATATTGTTGTACATAATGCCAGCCCCCTTTTAACAATGTCACCCCAAGGTCCATCTATCGAGGTAACCATGGTAACCACACAAATTCAGCACTACAGCCCTGGGCCCCAATTCCGGCTCAGCCTCCCCAGAACACCGCATCTCCATCCAGCCCCACATACTTTTCAGGGATCACAGCAGAAATCAATCCACACAGTGTACGCTCAAGCCCTGGGGGTTAGGAGTCACATCTCCCCGCCCCCCACCTTTCATGTTTACACATCTCAAAACACCGACATTGCCATCCTCACCCTTTCAACCACTTCAGCCCCGGAAGGATTTCCAGCTTTAGGACCGGAGCCCTTTTTGCGATTCGGCGCTGCGTTGCTTTAACTGACAATTGCGCGGTCGTGCGACGTTGTACCCAAACGAAATTTGCGTCCTTTTTTTCCCACAAACAGAGCTTTCTTTTGGTGGTATTTGATCCCCTCTGCGTCATTTCTGATCGCCGCTATAAACAAAAGAAGAGCGACAATTTTGCAAAAAAATCCAAATTTCTTACTTTTTGCTAAAATACAAATCCAAAAAAAATATATAAAAAAAACATTTTTTTCACCGTTTTTGGCCAATTTATATTCTTCCTCATATTTGCGATAAAAAAAATCGCAATCGGCGTTTATTGATTGGTTTGCGCAAAAGTGGTCGTGTTTACGGATGATGAGAATTCATTTTCGGGGTTTTTAATTTTTTTTATTTTTTTACAAGTAATGGCGGCGATCTGCGATTTTTAGCGGTACTGCGATATTGGGGCGGACATGTCGGAACATTTTGACACTTTTTTGGGACCATTGGCATTTATACAGCGATCAGTGCTATAAAAATGCACTGATTACTGTGTAAATGCCATTGGCAGTAAAGGGGTTAACCTGCAGGGGCGCTCTAAGGGTTAACTGTGTTCCCTGGGCGTGTTCTAACTGTATGGGGGACTGCCCTAACAGGGGAAGGGAAGTGATCACAGCTTCCACGTACAGGAAGGCTGTGATCACAGTCCTTCCCCCTCTCACAGCACGGAGGTCCGTGTTTACTTACACAGACCTCCGTTCTTTCACTCCGGGGGGGGCATCGTGGGTAGCCGGCGGCAATCGAAGCCGCCGCACCCGCTCCCTGGCCCCCCCCGAACACAGTGAGCGCACGCGCGCGCTCACTAGGCTCTGTATCGCGGCCGCCGTCGTATGACGGCGATTCGCGTTACAGAGCCACTCTGTCGCCGTCATTTGCCGATCAGCCGTCGGCAAGTGGTTAAATACGGGCATGTCCCCCCCCACACTTTCAACCTGGGTATGCAGCACCCTATTCCCCATCTAAGTTTTATATCCTTTTCCCCTCCCTTATGCTACACATTGGTTTGTGTACAGGGAATACAAGACTCAGGTCACTCTTAGCACTCTTTATACTTCCTATCACACACCCTTCATATATCCTGCTTCTCAGGGTGACCCTTATATGCAAAGTTGAAGGTTTTGGTTATGTTAGTCATGATGCTACCCGGTGGTCGGACATTGAACTTTACAAGAGAGATGGCCTGCATCCCTCACACAAGGGCACTGCGCTTCTTGATATGGAATTTAGCAAATTTTTGGACATGCATTTAAACTGAGAAATGGGGGCAGAGATGTAATTGTTGAGGAGAGTTTCTGTCCCCAGCAGGTTGAAACAAATGTGAGGGTTCATGTTGGTAATGACTGGGCTGATGAGGTGGTCACTTTAATAAAAAGAAAGCAGTTGAAAGTTGTGTTTGTCATGTCATGTGCACTAATGCCCGTAGTTTAGGCAACAAGCTTTGTGAACTGACAGCTCTTATGTCTAGGGATAACTTGGACCTTGTTGCAATTACAGAGACGTGGTTCAAGGATTCAAATGACTGGGAAATAACTATACCAGGGTACACACTATACAGGAATGACAGAGTAGGGAAGAGGGGAGGTGGAGTTGCCATATATGTAAAAAATGGCATAAAACTAACATTAATTCAAAAAAACAAATGAAATACTTGAAACCCTCTGGGTCTGCCTTCCAACCAGGGAGGGATCTTCCCTTAGAATTGGAATAGTATACAGACCCCCAGGACAGAGTGAAGATTATGATAACTTGTTGATTGATGAGATAACCCAAATGGCAATGAAGGGAGAGGTTTTGATTATTGGGCGACTTCAACATGCCTGACGTTAACTGGAATTCTCAAACTGCTATTACAAGCAGGAGCAGGGATGTAATGGAAGCACTGAATGGGGTTTCTCCAAAACAGTTAGTAAAAAGCCCAACCCGAGGTGATCATATTCTTGACCTAGTACTGACAAATGGGGATAAACTGTCTGATGTTGAGGTGGGGGAGAATTTGGGTTCTAGTGATCACCAATGTCTTTGGTTTGATATTAAAACAAGAACTGAAAAATCATATACAAAAACAAAAGTTTTAGGGATTAATCTCAAATGAACATCTATAAGCAATTGAGTGAGTATGGTTTTTAGAGTGAACACTAGATTTATGGATTTAAGACTTTACCTGTTGAACCTTCTGTATTGCTTAAAAAATTTCAATAAAAAACTTTTTGTGGAAAAAAAAAAACAAAAACAAATGTTTTAGATTTTAAAAGGACACATTTTGCTGAAATGGGGACATTTCTAAAGAATGAACTGAAAGGTTGGAGTAAAATGACAGGAGTAAGTAATCAGTGGGAACTATTAAAGTCTACCATCGTGGAGGTAACTAGATTATATGTCAGGCAAGTTAGTAAGAATAAACGGAAGAAAAAAACAATATGGTTCACCAAAGAGGTAAGTAGGATAGTAAAGGGAAAAAATGGCATATAGAAGATTCAAGTAAACAGGAGGTGCAGCTGACAGAGAGGAGTATAAAAATAGACAAAAGGAGGCCAAACACATTATAGGTGCTGCAAAAGCACAGAAAGAGGAGGAAATTGCTAGGTCTATTAAGTAAGGAGATAAAATCTTTAGGTACATTAGTGATAGAAGGAAAAAATACAATGGGATCACTAAAATGAAAACTGGGCACAACATATATGTTGAGGGAGACCAGGATGTAGCAAACCATCTAAACATTTACTTCTGTTCAGTCTTCTCAGAAACAGACTGCACTAATGATAACAAGTTAGGGAATCATATTGGTTCTAGTAATGATGGTTCATTTCTAGGATTTCTGGAGACAGAGGTAGCCGAGGAACTGGCTCGGTTAAAGCTTAATAAAGCAATGGGCCCTGATGGTATTCATCCCAGAGTTCTAAGAGAACTTCGCGATATAGCTGTTGGACCATTAACAAATTTTTAAATAAATCTCTTCTAACAGGAGAAGTTCCCCATGACTGGCGGATAGCTAATATTGTACCTATCCACAAGAAGGGCAGCAAGGTAGAAGCTGGCAATTACAGGCCAGTGAGTTTAACATCACTTGTAGTCAAGGTAATGGAATCACTTCTCAAAAGAAGGATCATTGATCACCTAAAAATACACAGCTTGCTGGACCCAAAGCAACATGGCTTTACTGAGGGCAGATCGTGTCGGACAAATCTGATTGAATTCTTTGACTATATTACCAGTGTTTTGGCCAGGGTGGTGCTGTGGACATAGCATATCTTGATTTCAGCAAGGCATTTGATACAGTTCCACATAATGATCTGATACAAAAGTTGTACAAGCTGGGACTTAACCCTTGGGTGGTTCAGTGGATATGCAGTTGGCTAAAGGATAGATCCCAGAGTGTGGTTGTAAATGGGGTTCACTCAGAGCAGAGACCAGTCACTAGTGGGGTACCACAAGGCTCTGTATTGGGTCCTGTTCTATTCAACCTATATGTAAGTGATATAACTAAAGGTTTGCTGGGCAATGTATGTCTCTTTGCTGATGATACAAAGGGGTGTAATAGGGTTGATATCCCTGGAGGTGTCTGTAACATGGAACATGATTTGGCATTGCTGGAAGATTGGTCAAAGCAGTGGAGACTGCAGTTCAATATTTCTAAATGTAAAGTAACACATCTAGGGAAAAAGAATCCCCTTAGAGAGTACAGCATTGGGGGCACAGTGTTGGCCAGCACTACAGAAGAAAAAGATTTGGGGTCCTTATTTCAGATGATTGCAAAATGAGCAAACAGTGTGACCAGGCGGTGGGAAAAGCAAATAGAATTCTGGGATGTATCAGTAGAGGGATCACCAGCAGGAGGAAGGAGGTTCTGATTCCTCTATATAGATCTTTAGTGAGACCTCACTTAGAATACGGTGTCCAGTTCTGGAGACCTCACTTACAAAAAGATATTAATAAGATAGGGGGGGCATGATTGAAATCTTTAAATACATCAATGGGGTGAATAAGGTTCAGGAGGGCGGTCTTTTCAATATGAAACCAAAATCAAGAACACGGGGACCTCAAACTAACTGGAGGGAAGTTCAAAACTAATGTTAGAAAGTATTATTTTACCGAAAGGGTGGTTGATGATTGGAATAAACTACCAACAGAGGTTGTGAGACAGTCAACAGTAAATGGCTTCAAACATGCTTGGGATAAACATAAATCCATAGTCAGACAACAAGGTTAATGTGAAGACAAAAACAAAAAAAATAAATAAATAAATTAAAAAAAAGGGCAGACTCAATGGACTTGTAAACAACAAAAGTTATACTAATCGACAACTTATGGATCAGCATAAACCAATGTGGTAGCGCTCAGAGCTCAATCAATTAGTCCCAGAACTAAACAGTCCAAATAAGTCCAAAACAAGCAGTCCCAATGGTTAGTCATTGAAATAATCCACAGGTCAACAATCCACCTCGTGCAATGTAGATAACACAGTGATTCCTATCACCAGTGGATGGACTCTTACCAGAAATGGATGCCTGCCACTCTCGTGTACAGGCAGCTGCGCTTTTTGTGCTACTTAGTGCACCTCTCCAATTCGGGTCTCCTCTCCTTTCTATCCGTGACCCGTGCTCCTCATATAGGTGTAGGTTGGTAAAAGGATATATGGGAAAAGGATATATAGAAAGCCACAATAGTGTGATACCGTTTTTGACTTTCAATTTATTGTAATTAAAAATACATTTAAATGTATGTATGTAATCTCCACCCCCGAAAGGTACGAGACTGACAGGGACAATAGATTGCACTCCGGCAACCGAAAGATGTGTGCCGCAATCTGCCCAAGGCTCCTTATTCCTCCATGATTCGACACGTATGCTACTGTTGCCTGTCTGAATCCTCATGATGGCTCTGAAACAGTGGTTCAAAGGCCAGTAATGTCTCCTGTGCTGCCATCTACTCTACCCCTTTCTTATGTTGCTTATTGGGAAAATATTTATATTCAATCCTTTATTGCAGATACATCACACTACTGCTCCTGACGAGTGGCTTAAACGTCACGAAACGCGTAGAGCTTCCAACTACTGTGTTTGTATCCCCTATGCGCTTTCTATAGTACAGATGGAACCTTGATCACCCCTGTGGGGATTATTGGGGTCATAGATCACGCAGACAATATTACATGGATACGTACCTATTTATATCTAACACTATTGATGGATGGGGGCAATTTAAGATGCAATGTTTACCGACATTTATTGTTATTATCCTTTATACTGTCCTTACGATTGATGTCTAGATTGCATAGTGTATGCATTGATTTCAGCATATCTGCTTACAATCTACGATTAACCAACTGACTGTCAGTTATATGCTTGTATTACAGTGTATATCTTTCATTAAACCATATTAACTATCCATCTGCCTATTTGTCATTTATCATGTGTTTCATGTAAAGTCCCACTTTTCCCTTGGTTGCTTTTTTGCAATTTTCTAGTCTATAACAGGGATGGAAGCAGCCTTACCAGGCCATTGCTTCACTTTTATCCCCCCCTTTCCCCGGTTTCAATTACTGAATGAAGTAAGATGCATTACAGACAAAATAAAAAGGTAAAATCAGGCAGAATGCCCCCCCCCCCCAAGCAGGGGGGGAGCCATGCTGCTGCTCACCATGGACCTCCAATTGCACCATTTGGGCCGCATACATCTACCTGGGAATCGCGGATCAGCAGAGGATTTACTGCCGACCAAAAGTCCTCCAGGTAGGGATCTTCATTATTCCATCTTTTCCCATTCTTTCAGCTGCAGGAGAGCTGTCCTGGAGCGAGGACAAAAAAGGAACGCTGGGGTATGGGGGAAGCCCTACTTTTATTTGAGCAGGGGGTTGTCCTGTGGGGTCAGAGGCATGGAGCTGACCCATTCGTAGGCTGACATGTCACTCTCTAGATGGGCAAAGCTGGTAGAGACTTCCCCTAAAAGACTCGCAGCTGTAATTGCAGGGAAAGGCGGTTCTACAAAGTATTGCCTCCGGGGGGCGCCATACAAATGCCCCCCACACTTTTCACAGATTTATTTGTAAAAAAATGTTGAAAACCATTTATCATTTTCCTTCCACTTCACAATTATGGGGCACTTTGTGTCGGTCAATCACATAAAATCCCAATAAAATACATTTACGTCTTTGGTTGTAACATGACAACATGTGGGGAATTTCGAGGGGTATGAATACTTTTTCAAGGTGCTGTGTATCCACTTGGAGTTCAGTTTTAACACTCGGGTTCATGAAATTGGTCTCTAAGGGGTTGATTTACTAAGGCTGGATTCACACCAGTCCGGTGCGAATTCCAGCTGTCTGCTGCCGGGAAGGGGCGGAGCCACTGTTCTGCGGCTCCTGTCCGTTCTCACAGCGCAGCAGCTGCGGAGGGTTAGATGCGCTCCCATTGAACACAACGGGCTGGGAATTCGCACCGCATTGCACAGAATACGCACACGTTTTTTGTGCAATGTGAGTGTGAATGCACAGGACATATGTGAACCGGACACATTGAAAACAATGTGTTTTCAAGTGTCCTGCGAATTGGATGCGGTTTAAGCATAGGTGTGAACCCAGCCTCAAACTGGGGAGTGCAAAATCTGGTGCAGCTCTGCATAGAAACCAATCAGCTTACTGTGTTTTTTTTTTTTTGTGTCAGGCTGGGTTCACACCTATGCGAATTGGATGCGGCTTAAACCACATCCGATTCGCAGGACACTTGAAAACACATTGTTTTCAATGTGTCCGGTGCATTTGCACTCCGCATTGCACAAAAAACGTGTGCGTTTTCTGTGCAATGCGGTGTGAATTCCCAGCCCGTTGTGTTCAATGGGAGCGCATCTGACACGGAGATGCACTCCGCACTGAACAGGGATCTTTTCCCCTGCTCGTGGCCACTCCCCCTCCCTCCCCCTGCAGCTGTGGGAACGGATAGGAGCCGTCGAACGTCGGCTCCGCCCCTTCCCGGCAGCAGACAGGCTGAAATTCGCACCGAACAAGTGTGAATCCAGCCTCAAAGCTTAACCACTTCAGCCCCGGAAGGATTTCCCCCTTTAGGACCAGAGCACTTTATGTGATTCGGCGCTGCGTCGCTTTAACTGACAATTGCGCGGTCGTGCGACGTTGTACCCAAACAAAATTTGTATCCTTTTTTCCCCACAAATAGAGCTTTCTTTTGGTGGTATTTGATCCCCTCTGAGTCATTTCTGATCACCGCTATAAACAAAAAAAGAGCCACAATTTTGCAAAAAAAAACAATATTTCTTACTTTTTGCTAAAATACAAATCCCAAAAAAATAAAAAACATTTTTTTCCATCGGTTTTGGCCGATTTATATTCATCCTCATATTTTTGGTAAAAAAAAATTGCAATCGGCGTCTATTGATTGGTTTGCGTAAAAGTTGCCGCGTTTACGGATGATGAGAATTAATTTCCAGGGTTTTTATTTTTTTTTTTATATTTTACTAGTAATGGCGGCGATCTGCGATTTTTAGTGGTGCTGCAATATTGCGGCGGACATGTCGGACCATTTTGACACTTTTTTGGGACCATTGAAATTTATGCAGCGATCAGTGCTATGAAAATGCACTGATTACTGCGTAAATGCCATTGGCAGTGAAGGGGGTTAACCTGGAGGTGGCGCTCTAAGGGTAAACTGTGTTCCCTAGGCGTGTTCTAACTGTATGGGGGCTGGGCTGGCAGGGGGAGGGGAGTGATCACGGCTTCCATATACAGGAAACCTGTGATCACAGCCCTTCCCCCTTTGTCAGAACGGAGATTCCTGTTTACATACACGGACCTCCGTTCTTTCACTGTGGGGGGGCATCGCGGGTTGCCGGTGGAGATCGAGTCTGCTCTACCTGCTCCCTGGCCCCCGGGAAAACACAGAGCGCGCCTCCGGCGGCGCGCGCGCTCACAATTCTCGTTATCGCGCCCGCCGCCAGGTGACAGCGGTTTGCGCTAACGAACCACTTTGCCGCCGTCAAGCCACGGCGGGCGGTCGGCAAGTGGTTAATTGAACAAGCGGAAGTTAGAAGCTGATTGGCTGCAATGCTGAGCTGCACCAGATTCCGCGCGCTCCAGTTTTAGTGAATCTCCCTGTAGGTGTGATACATCGACGATACTTTTCTTTGCGAGCTGCAGAGGTGAATGTATAGAATATTGCCATGCTCAGATTGTGTGTAAATATGTCATTATATAGACACACCTATAGATGTGAAGTGTCAGCTCCAGGCTACGTCACTTCTATCTATTATGCCAGATAATTATGAACAATTCCTGAACCTCGTTGGACTCTATCAAGCTTGTCAAGCATGCAGACCTGGGTGCCACCCTTAAATTCCCCTCCAGGGATCCGCAGGCTCATACCATTCCACTGGTTGGAGGGGGTGGGGTGGGAATTAAAAACAAATTCCAGGGCACAGACTCCGTTGCAGCAATCATACGATTTAACATTTTCAAAGTCTAGTATCAGATTTCTGCTGAGAATGGTACATCACCTGCAGGGTGTAGTCCTTATGGGACACCCCCCATCCTCTCTGTGGAATGGTACGGCCCTCAGGTATATAAGCCCAGGGACTGTCTGACGTGCATCAGTCTGCTGGGAACTTTGCAAAAAATGAGTTGTGGAGGTCATCGGGTTGGAGGAACAAGTCCAGGCAGGGTGCCTACTGCAGCGGATCAAGCTATCCTTGACAAGGTAAGTGGTTGGGGGAACCAATCCTAAAGGCTTGTGATGATCGGCATTGGAAAACAATTGTTCTCTATGTGTCCTGTGCTCCCCATGCAAGTGTGTTGGGGGGGTATTGCACGTCTGCACTTTTATGCAATGCACACAGATGCATTACAATCTTTGTCAGCATTGGTTTCACTGAAGGGGAATTTTTTCTTCAATCTCTAGCTGACTGCACTATAATAAAATGACAGCTACAGCGAGGTCGACCAGTTCTGGGAGGGTGTCATATGACGTCCTCCCGTGATCGTGCCCCCCCTCCGCTGCGATGAGCACCTGGTACACTCTGTGACGTCATAGCGCCACGTGACGCCGGCCCTGTTTGTCCTGGAAGTGGCGGGCAAAGGAGAGAGGAGCCGCGATGCAGTGAACCTTAAAGGTGACACCACGGGAATGAGCGGACTCACCTAGCGGTGCCGGCACTGAAGGGAGGATTAGCCGTTAACGGCAACCCGGAGGCTTTTTTCCACACTACCCACCAGGACGCCATATCAGGAGTACACACCGGACGGTAGAGTACCCAGGAAGAGTGCTGGAAGTGCTATACATTCTCCAAAATGACTCTTTTCACTTGGGCACGATCGGGTGGCACAGTTAAAGCGGTAGTAAACCCGCTGCCAAAAAAAAAAATAAAAAAAAATCCTGCAAGACAATAGCGATGCATACTAACATATTATGAAATACTTACCTTAGAACGAGGCCTCCGATGCCCGAGTCGGTCAGCGCTAAGGACGCTGACATGTTTGTCCTCTTCATTCTTCCGGGTACGTGGCTCCGGCGCTGTGAGTGGCCGGAGCCGCGTGACGTCACTCCCGCGCATGCTCTTCGCTCTGGAAGCCAGCTCTGAGTTGCCGGACGCCTCGGCCGGATCGTCAGAGCGCATGCGCCGCTAATGTCAGTGGCTGCATGCAGGGCGAATATCTAGGAGATATTCTTTTTACCTACAGGTAAGCCTTATTATAGGCTTACCTGTAGGTAAAAACAGCTTTGGGGGTTTACTACCGCTTTAATATCACTAGAGAGACACAATTCATGCACAGGACTGGCTAGATTTCAGCCACTATCAGGCCTCATACACGCGGACGTTTTTTGACACCGGCGTTTTCTGGCGTTTTTTGCAGCTCTCCATGTTAGTCAATGGCCCCATAAAAACGCAGACTTTTTGAGCTGTAGAAGAGGTCGCCGTTAGTGAGCTGAAACTAGAACCCATGGCCAGCGCGTTGTGAGGCTGTAACGTTTTGGTGTTTTTTGACGCCGCAAAACGCTCACTAACGCGTTAACCGGCCTTTTTTGACGCCAAAGTTTTTAGGTTGAAAAATAGCAGAGGGATGATTTTTTTTTTAAAAAAAATGCCTGTTGATGCCGACGCTCACTAACGCCGATGCATAACACCGAAAAACGCCTTTTTTTTTTTTTCCCTTGACGTCGGGCCCGACGTTTTGTTTATTTTTTAAGAAACGTCCGTGTGTATGAGGCCTTACCTCCTCAAATGATTATCAGCTACATGACCACATAGGGTGTGCCTGGGCACACCTGAATCACGCTGTGCTCCACAGATTCCCCCTGCTACTTGGCTGCAGGAAAAGTGACTGGGGAATCTCTGTCCTCAGTCCCTTTCTCTGTCTCAAAAGCGAGACATCAGGGGTCTGTTTAGACCCTTGATATTTTACCAAAGCCCCCAAATGGGGCTCCTAAAAAAAAATTGTAAAAAATTATGATAATAAATTATTGTAAAAAGAATAAAACAGTAATAAATAATAGCATTGTAAAAAAGTTATGATAAAAAATAATAAAAATAAACTACTGACACCGTCCACTGCTCTGACACCAACCCCTACCCTACTGACATCGTCCACTGCTCTACTGACACCAACCCCTACCCTACTGACATCGTCCACTGCTCTACTGACACCAACCCCTACCCTACTGACACCGTCCTCTGCTCTACTGACACCAACCCCTACCCTACTGACATCGTCCACTGCTCTACTGACACCAACCCCTACCCTACTGACATCGTCCACTGCTCTACTGACACCAACCCCTACCCTACTGACATCGTCCACTGCTCTACTGACACCAACTCCTACCCTACTGACATATATATATACATGCATTTGTGTTTGAGCTTTAATGCAATAGGCTGTGCACACCTATGCATGACTGGCTACTAACTGCTAATAATAGGAGGGGGTCAAGGGGTGGCATTGAGTCCTTAGGAGGCAATTGGGTGCAATATTCGGCAAGTGCTTGCCATTGTGCAATAAGGAATTCACTTTTGGACCTGCACCATCTCATTTCAGGAACTTCCTGCCATATACATTGGGCCCCCCTCCCCCTTACCCATCCCAGGTTCCCAGATCCATGCAGTGCTAGCGTAAAGAGTTTTGACACCCTAGGCGAAACCTAATTTTGCTGCCCCCATTGGCTCCGCCCCTGACTCCACCCCCTTTGATACACCTATTTCTTCAGCTGTGGTCCGCAGGCACGCACCTGCGCCTCTGAACCTGGCCTGAAGACAGGTAGTGGTGGAACTGGCTCGCTTCCTCACTCCAGCCGTGGTCTGCTGGTATATGGAAAGGCTAGGGTAGTATGAGTTGCTGAGAGAGACACTCTGACGTGGGCTCTGACAGTGGACATAGGGGGAGCGGGATCACCAGCGGTCGGGCGCCTAGGAGGCAGTGTGCCTACTCCGCCTAGTGGTAGAGCCGGCCCTGGATCCATCCCTCTCCTATATCCTCATATGACTCCAGCCACCGTTGGCACATGCCCAGATAGACAGCCCCTATCATACAGACATTTACGGTTTTTCCGTAGGGCCGTCCCCCTGTGCTATTAGCACCGGCGTCCGGACGACTGTTGTTTATGTCCTTGTTGTTTGTCATGTGATTTGTCACTTTTGTGTTGTCCTTATATATACAATAAGTAGCCACCATTGGTAGATAAGTGGGGTCAGTGTGACTATTTTACGGGCAGCCATCTATTATGGCGGCCACATTTTTAAATCCATTTAACTTAATACATTTTCAATAAAGTTTAAAAATATTTGACACTGGCTGGTAGTCACTCATTTGGCCATCTTTTGGCTCCCATCGGCTGTGATGGGACCGCCCTTGTTTAGTTGTGCATGTGTAATTGGTCAGAGTGACACAGCGGAAATTTAATACAGCTGCCAATAGGATAGAACCAGTCAATTATTGAATTATAGATAACCCTAAAACCCTCCCCCTTTTTTTTCTTTACACTCTGCGACCCCAGCTGATCACAGATCGGGGTAAAGAGTCAATCACAGCGGCCCTTTACCATGTGATCAGCGGCCCTTTACTATGTGTGTCCAATCACAGCTGATCACGATGTAAACACACTTGCCGGTTATATGCATTCCTTTCCTCATGTTGTCACAGCATGAGGAGAGGAGAGAGCCAGTAACTGGCTAGTGTGAAAGGGGACATCTGTACTGATCATCAGTGCCCTTCAGTGGCACTTCATCAGTGCGGCCTAAAAGTGTCCATCAGTGCTACCTATCAGTGCCCACCAGTTCTGCAAATCAGTGCCAACCAGTGCCACCTATCAATGCTCACCAGTACAGTCTATCAGTGTTGCTTCATCAGTGCAGCCTAACAGTACCCATCAGTGCTACCTATCAGTGCCCACCAGTGCTGCAAATCACTGCCAATCAGTGCTGCCTATCAATGCTCACCAGTACAGCCTATCAGTGCCACTTCATCATTGTAGCCTAACAGTACCCATCAGTGCTACCTATCAGTGCCCACCAGTGCTGCAAATCAGTGCCAATCAGTGCTGTCTATCAATGCTCACCAGTACAGCCTATCAGTGCCACTTCATCATTGCAGCCTAACAGTACCCATCAGTACTACCTATCAGTGCTCACCAGTGCTGCAAAGCAGTGCCGCCTATCAATGCTCATCAGTACAGCCTATCAGTGCCACTTCATCAGTGCTGCCTATCAGTGCCCATCAGTGCTGCCTATCAGTGCCCACCAGTGCTGCAAATCAGTGCCAGTCAGTGCTGCCTATCAATGCTCACCAGTACAGCCTATAAGTGCCACTTCATCAGTGCAGCCTAACAGTGCCCATCAGTCCTGCCTATCAGTGCCCACCAGTGCTGCTAATCAGTGCCACCTATCAATGCTCACCAGTACAGCCTATCAGTGCACTTCATCATTGCAACCTAACAGTGCCCATCAGTCCTGCCTATCAGTGCCCACCAGTGCTGCTAATCAGTGCCACCTATCAATGCTCACCAGTACAGCCTATCAATGCCCATCAGTGCCACTTCATCAGTGCAGCCTATTAGTGCCCATCAGTGAAGAAGAAAAATTACCTGTTTGCAAAAGAAGCTAAGAAAAATGTTTTTTTTTTTTTGTTGTTTTTTTTCAAAATTTTTGGTAATTTTTTCATTTGTTTAGCAAAAAATAAAAAATCCCAGCAGTTATTAAATACCACCAAAAGAAAGCTCTATTTTTATTCAAAGTGTGACAGCACTGAAAGATGAAAATTGGCCTGGGCAGGAAGGGGGTGACAGTGCCCGGTAGGCAAATTGTTAAATTAAGAAAATAAAAATAAAAAGTAAAAAAGGGAAGCACTGCAATGCATTGTAACAATGAGCGTGCCCAACACACACCAGTGCACCATAATGTGCCCCTACTGGTGTGAACGGCCCTTAAGGGACCTGTAATGTTTATTTATGTCAAATTATTGGATTGATTTAGTCCCATAGCTTAGCTAAGGTTTACCTTGGAGGAAACAATGCAATTACCAGTGACTGCCTATATATTATACATGGATGTTCCTTTAATCAGAAAAGCTTCTTGAGACCCTCCTGGATCCCTAAGGGTCGGTTCACACCTAGGTGATCCTAGGCCATTTGCGATCCGAATTGTGTTGCATCAAATCGCCAGACATCAGAAATCCCATTGGAATGAATGGAGCCGTCTTAATATGCGCTACTCAAGTCGCTCCAACTCCAAGGCGATTTCAAAAATGGTTCCTGTACTATTTCAAAGTGACTTCTAGGCGATTTGAGCCCATAGAAGTCAATGGAAGTCGCTTCCAAGTCGGATGACCGTCTGTGAAGAAGCGACTTTACAGGAAAAAGAAAATAATCTTTTAAGGCAGCTCCCCCTCCCTCTCTTCTCTGATTGGCCACAGGCAAAGTCGCCTGGCATGGAGGTCACTTGCCCAAAGTAGCACTGAAGCCTCTTTCAAATCGCCCCTGAAGTCGGATCGCCTAGGTGTGAACCGAGCCTTAAATGGGAAGCCACAATATTATTGCATTTTGTGTTATTTTATTTATTTATTTGGACAAGGCTTAATTTTGCATACATCTTCCATACCTCTGCACGTTTGCTATTCCATATTTCTGATACTGTCAGGGCCGTCTTTAATATTGATTGGACCCTGGGCAAACATTTTCTTGCCCCCCCCCCCCCATACAATTTCGCTCTCCACCTGCTCTGAGACATACAATAAATAGCAGATAGACTCAAAATCAGTTTAATGACTGAGATCAGGCAACGATTGCAATTGGTTTCCAGAGGTTACAGCACACATTGCGGCTCACTGATTAGTTGCTACCGGTTACAGTACATGATTTCTGCTTGTTGATTGGTTGCTAGAGATTACTGTACATCATTACTGCTCACTGATTGGTTGCTAGAGGTTATTGCACATCATTACTGCTCACTGATTGGTTGCTCGAAGTTACTACACCTCGTTACTGCTCACTGATTGGTTGCTAGAGGTTACAGCACATCATCTCCTCACTGCCTGCACACCATGGACTGGGAAACGCAAAGTCACTTTCCTGACACCACAGAAACACCCTTTAGCAGATACACAGCAGTGCCATCAATTGTTTTTTTGTTTTTTTTTTAAATCCGGTATGGGATTTATTGGGTTCCAGTACAAACAGATATTTTTGAAAGAAACATACAAGAAATGCAGCCAACAGTAGGTCTCCAGGACCAGGAGTTACATAGGTTAAAACACTACCCAGCATATCATATCACGGTACAGATAAAAAATAAACCTTAAACTCCACATTTGCGTAGCGACATCTCAGAGCAGTCAGTTAACTCCATTTTATGTATTTTTACGCCATCACATGCAAAGTAGATTATAATACAAGTTAACCCAGCAGTCTATCCATCACTAGTTCTACAGGGGCAAGACCTGGTTCTACTAGCCAGTCTCCCCACAAACTTATGTGAACTCCCTCTGTGATGAAAAATTAGTTTTTCCAGCGTAAGGATGCGTCCCATGTTATATATCCACTCTTTTTGAGTAGGTGCTCTTTCTGATTTCCATAACTGTAGAATGAGTTTATGTGCTTGGAATAAGGCCCTATTTATAGCCACCAGCCGGAGTTCTGTAAGTTGGAGATCGTCTCGGAAACCTAATATACACCTGGCAGGTTCAAGAGGAATGTTGGCCTGAAATACCTACTTCATGGTGTCTATCACTGACCTCCAGTAGCAGTGCAGCTTGGGGCACCGCCAAAGGAGGTGGACGAGGTCTCCCTCCGCTGCTTTGCACCTCACACACATAGGAGATTGTAACAGCCCCATGCGGTGTAACTTAAGGGGTATATAGTGAACTCTGTGGATAATGAAAAGTTGTGATATCCGCTGAGCGGCATTCAGTGAGCCATGGAGAAGTCTGCTGTACCAGAGCTCCTCCTCCAAGGGGCCCACATCACCCTCCCATCTGTCCTTGGCATTACAGGGGTATTTCTCTGAATACGAGGGTAGTAGCATACCGTAACAGGTGGAGATAAAGCCCTTAGTGTCTGTTACTGACTGCACATACCTGAACACTGGTGTGGGGGACAGAGACCAGTTCATGGCCGCACCCTGGGCCCGGATTGCATGCCTGAGCTGGAAATAATGAAATCTCATTATGGGCGGTAGATTGAAAGTGGCACTCAAGTCCTCATAGGAGCGTAGTGCTCCATTCCGAAAGATCTGGCCCAGATGGGTGATACCCCATCTCCGCCAGTACCCCACAGTCTCAGCAGCTCTCCGTACCCAGGGTTGTCCCATATCGGGGTGTAGGCTGTGAATCCCATAACATTTTGCAGCATACGGGTTTTTGACCAGATCTTCACCATTGTAGGTGGGGTATTATCTATTTGACATATTGAAATTTGCAGAGTCCCTTCCTCCTATGTGGTATCTCACAATGGGATGTGCAGAGGGGGGCAGGTATGGTTCGGCCGATATAACATTGTCAAATGCCCCAATAAGATGCTGCAACTGGGCGGCCAGGTAGTAAAACCACGGGTTTGGCAGGGCAACCCCTCCTCTATCCTTGGGCCTCTGTAGTTGCTCAAGTCTAATCCTTGGTGACCTATCCTTCCATAGTAGGGATCGAAACAGAGTGTTGACTATACAAGGGTCGTTATACCCTTGTATAAAAATATACTAGGGTATAACAACCGGGGCATTATGCAACTAGTACAATCATTTTTGTAAGATTGACCCTTCCAATCAACGACAACAGCAGCTTGTTCCGAATGGCAATTTTAGTTTTGAATCTGTGTAGCAATGGTAGAATGTTTAGTTTACAGTAATCTGTTATACTGGCGGAAATGTATACCCCTAGGTATTTAAAGGACTGGACCACAGGGACAGGGCAGAATGTGGACAATGTTGGGGAAATTGCCTCATCGAGTGGGAGAAGGGCTGACTTTGTCCAATTTATTGTTAGGCCTGAGTGGGATCCAAAGGTGGTAATGACCTCCATCAGGCACCTGACAGAGGATTCCATATCTCCAAGAAAAAATAACATGTCATCGGCATAAAGTGTTACCTTTTCTTTGAGGTGCCGAAATTCAAAGCCCCGGATCCCATCATCCTCCCATACAAGGGCCGCCAGGGGCTCAATGGCAAGAGCAAAGAGGAGGGGAGACAATGGGCAGCCCTGTTCCCAGTTTGAAGGGTGGTGAAACTCTGCCCCCCTCCCTGATAGCTGCATCTGGTGCGTGGTACGGAAGCTGGACCCAGGAGATGAAGGTCTCCCGGAATCCAAACTGCTGGACTACCTGCCACAGATATGGCCACTGCATACTAGCGAAGGCCTTGTTGGCATCTAGTGACAACAAGGCACCATAACCGGTATTATCCGTCTGGGTCTGCACCGCCCGCCGTCATTATACGGAAGTGGAATATCGTTGCTATGGTAGCAGATGGCTACCATACCCCCGGTATCTTTTTTTTACAGCCAGCGATTCTGCACAAGATAAAAGTGGTCTCAGCGGCGGATTCGCCGCAAGATCACTTTTATCAGCGGCGGGAGAGGTGCCCCCTGCCGCCTGTTTCCGGTCATCTCTGCCGCTTACGGGACCCGCCGGCAGCGGCAGAGATGATCGGTTTCTCTCCCCCCCCAATGTCCATGAACCAAGTGAGCGGCTGAAGCTGTTCACTCGGCTCCATAGCATTGCAGGGCGGAAGCGACGTCACAAGTCACTTCCGCCCAATGCTCTTAAAGGGCCCATTTTTTTTTTCTTTGCACTGTCATTTTTTTCAAATTATTATTATTATTATTATTTATTTTATTTTTTTTGCATTTTACTGTAAATATGAGATGTGAGGACTTTTTGACCCCAGATCTCATATTTAGGAGGTCCTGTCATGCTTTTTTTCTATTACAAGGAATGTTTACATTTATTGTAATAGGAATAAAAGTGATTACATTTTTTTTTTAAAAAGAACAGTGTAAAAATAAAAATTAAAAAGTAAAATAAATAATTAAAAAAAAAAAAATCCCATCACGCGCAGAAGCGAAAGCCCCGCCCACATATGAAAAGAGTGTTCAAACCACACATGTGAGGTATCGCCGAGATCGTTAGAGCGAGAGCAACAATTCCAGTACTAGACCTCCTCTGTAACTCAAAACTGCTAACCTGTAGAATTTTTTAAACGTCGCCAATGGAGTCTTTTATTTTGCAAAATCTGTCGTCATTCCGCGAGCGGACGCAATTTTGAAGCATGACATGTTGATTATCATTTTACTCGGTGTAACATTATCTTTCACAATATGGAAAAAATTGGCCTAACTTTACTGCTGTCTTATTTTTTAACTCAAAAAACAGAATTTTTTTTTTTTTTTAAAAAGCACGCTTGTAAGACCGCTGCGCAAATACGGTGTGACAAAGTTTTGCCGCCATTTTGCAGGGGTAGGGAACCTGCGGCTCTCCAGCTGTTGTAGAACTACATTTCCCATCATGCTTCTGGGAGTAATTGTATCCATCAGCCTTGCAATGCCTCATGGGAAATGTAGTTCTACAACAGCTGGAGAGCCGCAGGTTCCCTACCCATGCTCTAGGGTGTTAGAAAAAAAAATGTATAATGTTTGGGGGTTTCAAGTAATTTTATAGCAAAAAAAAATGGTTTTAACTCGTAAACACCGAACTCCAAAAAGAGGCTCGGTCTTAAAGATTAAGATGCACTCTCCGGATATTAATGGCCGTGGATTTCAAGGGCATAAAGACGGATTGGTCAGGGTGTATAATCTTTGTGATATATTTATTTAATCGCATAGCAGTGCCATCAATTGTTATTGACACCCTCAAGCATCTGCTGGCATGTGCTGTGGCACCGTGTGATTTTGAAAAAGGGTTAGGGACTTTCTTCCTGCATTTCTAGCGCATATAGCAGTCCATGGAAATGAATGGGCTGCCCTACACACAACTTACATCTTTATTCACCCACCGTTAGGACACCTTTGCTGCCTCCTAAAACCCCCAGCTTACCTCTGCACCCCAGACCTCCCCCATCCTCTCCATTCCAACCCTCTCCCCCATTAACTCAACCTGCCTCCTCTGCTCATCTTTGCACCCACCTTCCTTAGCTTTATACATCCCCTCCTTGCTCACCTGTGCACCCCAAACTGTAATTCCTTCTCTGCCTACCTCTGCACACCCCACCCTACCCCCCCCCCCCACCAATTTTTTACCTTTGCAGAACAGGCTGATGTTGGGCTTAAGGACCACAGTTGTAGGCAGGACTTTCAAGCATGCCCCCTTTGTCTCCTCAATGGGCAGCATTCAGCAGAGGTGATGGTGGATATGACCTCAGGGGGGCAAGATATACATATGAATGCCGCCTTTAGTTACATATGAATGCCTCCGGCCGCCACTATTTACATATCAATGCTGTTTATTTACATGTAAACACAAGGCCTGCATGTGAGTCATCTGTACAAAACAATAGGGCAGAGCTGGGCAGCATTAGTAGCAGAATTTCACACTTAGATATCGGGACACAGCGCGGGACTAAACCTTCAAGGGACAAGGGAATTTAAACCGGGATAGTTGGCAAGTATGAGGCAGCTGCTTTGGGCCCCACAAAAATGACAGGGCCCATTGCAGCTTCCCCTTTTGCCCTGCCCTAAGGATTGCCCTGGATACTGTAATAAATAGACAAATATGTAGACTGGCCAATAAAGAGACCTTTCTATTGCACTGCAATCACTCTGCCTTCCTGGTGTAAAATTGCAGAGAAAATCACATTCACACGGTCAATGTATTGCTTTCATTGGGATGGCCCTGAAGTTGGCCATGCAGCTTACAATCTGACCGTACAATCTCTTTGCGAGTTACCCCGAAACTATGAGAGGGTTCACCTAAACCCAACCCATTCAAACAGCACTTAACCACTTATCTACCAAAGTATGTTTACAAACAGTCTTTTATACAAGATAGCCGTGAGCTTGATAGCAATCAACAGCCGGTAAGGGGCTTTTGGGTAAGTGATCTGGGGGGGTTCTTATGGGGTTTGGAAGGGGTGCCCTAAGATCTGTGCTTGCAGTGGATGGCAGGGCAGACATTGGGGGGCCTAATACACCTCTGATGTCTGCAAGGCCACTGATGGGGGGGGGGCACTGGCCCTCTTGTACGGCACACAGGGAGAGGGATTAGTAATGGATGACAATTGTGTCTCTCTTCCTCCAGCAGCTGAAAGCTGGTCTCTCCCCCTTTCCCTGCTGCCAGCTTTTATCTGCTGAGAAAAAGAAAGTCATTCCTTTACTAATCCCCTCCCTGTGCGGGTCCCTCCCAGCGATGGCTCGCACACTCACTGTGTTCCGGGGGGCCAGGGAGTGGGTAGGGTATACTCGATCTCCGCCGGTTACTCGCGATGGCCCCCCCGCAGTGAAAGAACGGAGGTCGGTGTATGTAAACACGGATCTTCGTTCTGACAGAGGGGGAAGGGCTGTGATCACAGGCTTCCTGTATATGGGAGCCGTGTTCACTCTCCTCCCCCTGCCAGCCCAGCCCCCATACAGTTAGAACACACTGAGGGAACACAGTTAACACTTAGAGCTTCCCCTCCAGGTTAACCCCTTTACTGCCAGTGACATTTATACAGTAATCAGTGCATTTTCATAGCACTGATCGCTGTATAAATGCCAATGGTCCAAAAAAAGTGTCAAAAGAACCCTAAAAATGAATTCCCATCATTCGTAAACGCGGCAGCTTTTGCACAAACCAACCAATAAACGCTGATTGTAATTTTTTTTTTTTCACCAAAAATATGAGGAAGAATATAAATCAGCCAAAACCGATGAAAAAATGTATTTTTTTATATAGATTTTTTTGGATTTGTATTTTAGCAAAAAGAAAAATAGTTTTTTTTTGCAAAATTGTCGCTCTTCTTTTGTTTATAGCGGAGGTCAGAAATGACGCAGAGGCGATCAAATACCACCAAAAGAAAGCTCTATTTGTGGGAAAAAAAGGATGCAAATTTTGTTTGGGTACAACGTCGCACAACCGCGCAATTGTCAGTCAAAGCGACGCAGTGCTGAATCGCAAAAAGTGCTCTGGTCCTAACATGGGAAATCCTTCCGGGGCTGAAGTGGTTAAAGTAATTTTAAGTAAAAAAAAAATGATTTTTTAAAATGTGAGGAAATGTTTTAAAAATGCCCAACTTGACAATGGTGATCAATTTTTGGTAGAGCTAAGAGGAATTTGTGCAATCATATTGTATTGTGTATGGTCAGATTTATGAAGGCTCGCTGAAAGCAATGGGCAGGGAGATATCTAGCCACCCTCAGAGATTAGATCCTTCAGGCTGGTAGGACAGGGATGGATTATTCGATTATTCTGATCCTTGCAATATTCGGGCAATTCCTGCCTTGCTAAGTGGAGGTAATGGGTGCTTTTGGCAGTCAGAGATCTCATTAACATATGGAGGTGGAAAATGTACATAGGGTGAGATGCACCAACTTGATGGGTACATTTCCCTGGCTGTGGGAACAATTCTTCCTGGAAGGTTTCATCACCTGGAACAAGTTGTTACTTGCTGCTAATTATATCATTAAACTGTATTAACTAAATACACCCAAGCACAATAAAATGTAGTCACCATATTATACTATAAACACTATATTGTCAAAAGTATTGGGACACCTGTCTTTACACGCACATGAACTTTAATGGCATCCCAGTCTTAGTCCATAGGGTTCACTATTGAGTTGGCCCAACCCACAGCTATTACAGCTTCAACTCTTCTGGGAAGGCTGTCCACAAGGTTTAAGGGTGTGCCTATGGGAATGTTTGACCATTCTTCCAGAAGCACATGTGTGAGGTCAGGCACTGATGTTGGATGAGAAGGCCTGGCTCACAGTCTCCGCTCTAATTTATCCCAAAGGTGTTCTATCGGGTTGAGGTCAGGACTCTGTGCAGGCCAGTCAAGTTCCTCCACCCCAAACTCGCTCATCCATGTCTTTATGGACCTTGCTTTGTGCACTGGTCCAAATCATTTGGTGGAGGGGGGATTGTGATGTGGGATTGTTTTTCAGGAGTTGGGCTTGGCCCCTTAGTTACAGTGAAGGGAACTCTTAAAGCGTCAGCACACCAAGACATTTTTGACAATTTCATGTTTCCAACTTTGTGTGAACAGTTTGGGGATGGCCTCTTCCTGTTCCAACATGACTGCACACCAGTGCACCAAGCGAGTCCTGACCGCAACCCGATAGAACAACTTTGGGATGAATTAGAACGGAGACTGCAAGCCAGGCCTTCTCATCCAACATCAGTGCCTGACCTCACAAATGCGCTTCTGGAAGAATGGTCAAAAATTCCCATAGACTCTTCCTAGAAGAGTTGAAGCTGTTATAGCTGCAAAGGGTGGACCAACTCAATATTGAACCCTACAGACTAAGACTGCCAGTAAAGTTCATGTGCGTGTAAAGGCAGGTGTACCAATACTTTTGATAATATAGTGTATATGCATAAGCTCCAGTGCCCACACCAAGGGTTCTCTGTATATACTGCAGTCCTAACTAAATTTCTAGACCCTCCGTAGTAGGAGCTCATTTAAGAATGGATAGATTAAGGACCGGTATGTTGTTGTTTGTGCTCCTACTATGGAGGCTCTGGAAATTTAGAGTTAGGACCACAGTATATACAGAGGTCTCTTGGCATGGGCACTGTGGCCGATGCATATATTTGCAAATGTGTGCAAACAAAACCCTCTATTTTTAACGCAAACTTAGGCAGGGCTAATTTGGTTGTTTTGCAGGCTGGCTGGTAAGTGTGCTGGGAACTCTTGTTTGTTTGTGATTGTGACCGACTGCCTGACAAACAGTGCCTCCTGCCCCCAAGTATCATACGCAGACAAGATGTTGAGGTAAAACCAAAGGAATAACTTTACTGAACAGAAATACAGGTTTTTATACACTTCAAAAATAGGGGCAGTCACAACAATAAAAACAAATATTACACATTGGGTTAAACATCCCACAATGGTTAGGTAACAAGGTAAAGTTGACACAAGACCAATCACATCCTTCTTGTTAATTGAGGTTCTTTATTGTCCAAAAAAGTGGCAACCACTCCAACCTATAATTGGCCTTTGTAGCAAGGTGCACATCACTGTGACAGACCCAACTGAGACTTTTGGAGAGGACTGCAGGCTAGCCTCTTGCCTACTGACTATGGGCCCTGGCTTTTGATGGGGCTCAGTTCTTTGGGAGGCGTGTGCCTGGGGGACCTTTGGAGTAGTTTTACTTTAGATTCAAGTCCACGTATCCCTGAAACAAACAGATTCTTAGAACTGGAGGACCCAGATACAGATTTAGGGGCCACTGTGTTTTGGTGGGGTATAGAATCAACAACCCAAACCAACATTGACTGCTTCAACCCCCTCCTAGACTCAGAGACTCAAAGCAGAAGATTATAATTGTGTTTGCCTATCCTGTCTAGGTGTGAAGTACCTTTCTCCCATTGTGTAATTTTCCCATTGTGTGCCTCCTAGGCTCAGGTCTGATTTATGTTAAAATCCATTTGTTAAATCGACTGTCGCTATTAAAAAATGGAATGAAGCCATATCTGTATAAACAGTATTGATGTAGGGGCTGACAGAAGGATCTACAGCAGTGGTTCTCAACTCCGGTCCTCGGGACCCACTAACAGGCCAGGTTTGCAGGATAACTGAAATGCATCACAGGTGATATCATTTGCTGCTCAGTGATTGCAGTATTCTAGTCTGCATCTCCCCAAGGTAATACTTAAAATCTGGCCTGTTGGTGGGTCCCGAGGACCGGAGTTGAGAACCACTGATCTACAGGGCTAGCTGAGGACAAGCAAAACAAGGCCAACTGGGGACCAGCAAAACAGGACCAACTCCGGACTAGCAAAACAGGGCCAACTGGGGACCAGCAAAACAGGGCCAACTGGGGACCAGCAGAACTGACATATGACGATATGTGCCAGATGCTCTTTCCTCCAAAGGGGATGTATACATATACACAAAAATATACACTCACTGGCCACTTTATTAGGTACACCCTTCTAGTACCAAGTTGGACCCCATTTTTTCTTCAGAACTTCTTCATTCTTCTAGGCATAGAGTCTACAAGGTGTTGGAAAGTTCTTCAGAGATTTTGCTCCATAGTGATATGATAGCATCACATAGTTGCTGCAGATTTGTCGACTGCACATCCATGATGGGAATTTCCCGTTCCACCACATCCCAAAAGGGTCTCTATTGGATGAGATGTGGGGAGTGTGGCCATTGGAGTGCAGTGACCTCATTGTCCAGTGGTGAGATGATTGGAGCTCTGTGACATGGTGCATTATCCTGCTGGAAGGAGCCATTAGAAGATGGGGACACTGCAGTCATAAAGGGATGGGCATGGTCAGCAACAATACTCAGGTAGGACGTGGTGTTTAAACCATGCTCAATTGGTACTAAGGGGCCCAAAGTGTGCCAAGAAAATATCCCCCACACCATTACACCACCACCACCAGCCTGAACCCTATCTGATGCCCTGTATGTATGCCCTATCTGATGCTCTGTATGCCCCAGCTGATGCTCTGTATGCCCTATCTGATGCTCTGTATGCCCTATCTGATGCTCTGTATGCCCTATCTGATGCCCTGTATGCCCTATCTGATGCTCTGTATGCCCTATCTGATGCCCTGTATGCCCTATCTGATGCCCTGTATGCCCTATCTGATGCCCTGTATGCCCTATCTGATACCCTGTATGCCCTATCTGATGCTCTGTATGCTGTATGTGATACCCTGTATGCCCTATCTAATGCTCTGTATGCCCTATCTAATGCTCTGTATGCCCTATCTGATGCCCTGTATGCCCTATCTGATGCCCTGTATGCCGTATGTGATGCCCTGTATGCTGTATGTGATGCCCTGTATGCTGTATGTGATGCCCTGTATGCTGTATGTGATGCCCTGTATGCTGTATGTGATGCTCTGTAGGCCCTATCTGATGCTCTGTATGCCCTATCTGATGCTCTGTATGCCGTATGTGATGCCCTGTATGCCCTATCTGATGCCCTATCTGGTACCCTGTATGCCCTATCTGGTACCCTGTATGCCCTATCTGGTACCCTGTATGCCCTATCTGGTACCCTGTATGCCATATCTGATGCTCTGTATGCCCTATCTGATATCCTGTATGCCCCATCTGATGCCATTTATGCCCTATCTGATGCCCTGTATTCCCTATCTGATGCCCTGTATGCCCTTTATGCCCTATCTGATGCCCTATTTGATGCCCTGTATGCCCTATCTGATGGTCTGTATTCCATATGTGATGCCCTGTATGCCCTATCTGATGCCCTGTATGCCCTATCTGATGCCCTGTATGTCCTCTCTGGTGCCCTGTATGCCCTATCTGGGACCCTGTGTACCCTATCTGGGGCTTTGTATACTGCTATCTGGTGACTCTGTATACTCCTAACTGGTGATGCTGTATACCACTATCTGGTGATGCTGGGCTGTATACTCCTGACACAAGGGGTGGAAACTATAAGGGGTGGGGCTTGAGAAATGGGAGGGGTCAAAAGGAAGGGCGGGGTCTAGCGCCCCCCCCCCCCCATCCTAAAATTTCACTAGCTGCCACTGCTTCTATTAACCAATTTTGATCAACTTGTACAAATTGTAGCCTCAGTTTCCTGTTCTTAGCTGACAGGAGTGTCACCCAGTGTGGTTTTCTGCTGCTGTAGCCCATCTACTTCAAGGTTCAAAGTGTTGTGCATTCAGAGATGGTATTCTGCATACCTTGGTTGTAACGAGTGGTTATTTGAGTTACTGTTGCCTTTCTATCATCCCCAACCAATCTGCCCATTCTCCTCTGACATCAGCAAGGCATTTTCCTCCACACAGCTGCCACTCACTGGATATTTTCTCTTTTTCAGACCATTCTCTGTAAACCCGAGAGATGGTTGTGCGTCAAAATCCCAGTAGAAGAGTCGTTTTTTAAATACTCAGACCAGCCCGTTCAAAGTCACTTTCCCCTATTTCACCATTCTGATGCTCAGTTTGAACTTCAGCAAGTCGTTTTCGCCACGCCTAGATCCCTAAATGCATTGAGTCGCTGCCATGTGATTGGCTGATTAGCAATTTGTGTTACCAAGCAATTGAACAGGTGTACCTCATAAAGTGGCCGGTGAGTGTATATACACAAATTCCTATTCCGTCATATTATATTTAGAGGTATGTCTATTTTGAACGGTCTTAGTCTATAGAGTACCTGCAATGTTCGAGAATCTTCAGATTCCCCTGCACACATGGCTCCTCTCCTGAAGCTGCAGTTAGCTGCACTATGCAGGACCTGCGGTGACCATGGCCGTTTCACATAGGGCTGAGCAGGAGGATGACAGGTCCGTGCCCACGCAGCTTATAGAGAGCAGACACGGGCACGGCCCGCTCTGCTCTATGGGACACCTGGCTGCCCTCCCTCCCGGCCATCTGAAAGGGAACGGATCCCCTTCCATTTTTTTTTTTTGCCGGATCGGACATAAGGCCATTTACATCCGGTAGAGGAGAATGGAGGGTCCAATCTGATCTCCCACATGAAAGGGGACGATCTGGTTAGACTGATCCTCTGCAGCAATGACTAGTGTTGAGCGAACCCGGACTGTAACGTTCGGGTCCGTACCGAACTTTAGGGTGTCCGTGGCACGGACCCGGACCCGGACATTTCAAAAATCGTTCGGGTTAGGCCCAGGCCCAGGCACGGTGCCTGTGGGATTTCAAGCCATGCCTGGGCTTGCAATGTCAGGCCCAAGCGAGTTGTGATCAGTAACGACGTCTCCTAGTCAGATTGGTCTAGCAGGGGAAAGTACACCCTCTAGTCTAACCTGGGAGGTAAGAGGAGATGGCCTACATTTACCGGAATACAGGCTAGGCCGTTTTTTTTTTTTACCTTCCCCTAGGCAAGGGAAAGTCTACCGGCCCTCCCTCCCGTCGGTCCACAGGGTATCTCGTCTCGCCCGGCACGGGCACAGACGAGAGATATTCGACGCACCCGTGCCTGGACAGTAGGAGGACGAGTC
>BLSH010217111.1:221678-235596 GCA_018402905.1 Glandirana rugosa | reverse complement strand
ACTTGATTTTAATTTATTTTCCCTATCCCCATTTATTTGTAGGGCACTTGCCCTAGTTTGAAGATGATTTTAGAACAGTTATATGGCTTCTACCGTTAATTAATACTTTTCAGACACAGTTTGAAGATGATCCACATTCACCTCCATTTTTGCTTTTTTTATGTTTTTATTTTTTTAAAAATATTTACAGTTATTTCCCTGTCCCCATTTTTTGTAGGGCACTTGCCCTACCCTTACCCCCATTTTACTTCCTTTTGCAGCCCTCTGGGGCTTTCCAGGACTTTCCTACAGCCATTTTTGTGCCTAAAAGTTCGGGTCCCCATTGATTTCAATGGGGTTCGTTGTCCGTGCGATCGTTCGGGTTCCGTCCGGACCCGGACCCGGACTTTGTCCCGAAGTTCGGACGGACCAGCAGAACCCGAACTTCCAGGTGTTCGCTCAACTCTAGCAATGACTATTACAGCTGCGGGTCTATATACAGTATATTGGTCCTCCCAAACCTGATGCCAGAGTGAATTTGATTTAAATCATCATTTTTAAAGAGCAGCTGTCATCTCTGTCCCGCAGCGGCTCCTCCTCTGACCCGCTGTTATCTCACCGACTTATTATTCACTTTAATGGGACGGCTGGTGCCGCTAACAGGCGCTGCCATGATGGATCTGAAATGACCGGTGCTCTTTAACCGGTTCCCGACATTTATTGCTGCAGAGTGGCGCTGTCCCGCGAATCTCCGTCTATAAATGGCGGCTTGCTTGTGCGCTGTAGCCGGCAGGAGCGCGCCACCGGCGGCACACTCTCGTGCCCGCCGCACCTGCAGGAGTGTGGCCATGGCTCGGGCGGACTCGCTCTCCGCCGGAGAACCGCATTGTCACTGAGATCAGTTAGATCTCTTATGCCCCTGCCAGCCCAGCCCCCTCACAGTTAGAACACGCCTAGTGAACACACTTAACCCCTAGAGCGCCCCCTGCAGGTTAACCCCTTCACTGCCAATGACATTTATAAAGTAATCAGTGGATATTTAAATTTCTGATCGCTGTATAATTGTCATTGGTCCCAAAAAAGTGTCAAAAGTGTCCGACATGTCCGCCCCAATATCACAGTCCTGATAAAAATCGCAGATCACCGCCATTACTAGTGAAAAAATAAATATTAAAACGGCAGAAATGAATTCTCATGGTTTTGTAAACGCGGCAACTTTTGCGCAAACCAATCAATAAATGCCAATTGCGAGGTTTTTTTTTCTTTACCAAAAATATGAGAAAGAATATAAATCGGCCAAAACTGATGAATACGTTTGTTTTTGTTTTTTTATATAGAAAAAGTAAGAAATATTGTTTTTTTTTAAAAAAAATTGTCGCTTTTTTTTGTTTATAGCGGTGATCTGAAATGACGCAGAGGCGATCAAATACCAACAAAAGAAATCTCTATTTGTGGGAAAAAAAGGACGCAAATTTCATTTGGGGACAATGTCGCACGACCGCGCAATTGTCAGTTAAAATGACACAGCGCCGAATTGCAAAAAGTGCTCTGGTCCTAACATGGGAAATCCTTCCGCTCTTTAAGTGAACAAATGTAAGGACTTATTCTCGCTGGTAGAATTCTCTCTTAGAATCTTTAATGTTTGCAAACAAAATGAAGGTTTTCTATTTAGAATAATAAGCTGTCAAGTTAGGAAAACAGTGATATCAGAACGGATTCAATCATACAGTTTGTAGTGTACATAGATTTGCAATACAATGGGATAAGGCTGGGTTCACACTATCTTTGCATGCAGCTTACAGCAGGGGTCCGTGCGTCCCCAGTTTACCATTTCAGGTCCGATTTTATTTATTTATTTTTTTTGGCTGAATTCGGACCTGAAACGGACCAAAAGACACACTGGGCTCCTGTGCAAATTCGCACCGGAGAAGAGAGCCGGTCAAAATCTCCTGCTGTTGTGAATTGGATGCAGTGAACTCACATCCCAATTTGCAATAGTGTGAACCCAGCCTATAGGAATATTCCTGAATTTTGTTTTATCTCACGCTTACTGTGAAATTGTATGAATGCATCAATGCAGTGCATGTTATCTCAGCTTGCAGAGCTTGGATTCATTGAATGAGTTTACCAAAAAAATCTAACTATTGCAGAATGCACAGCCTCATGCTACATAACTAAGCTCCATGTCATGCTGAATAAACTAAATTATTAATGCACCCTAAGTAGAAAACTATCTTTAGATAGATTTTTCTCCGAAAGCATTTTATTAAAACAAATTTGATAAAAAAAAAAAAAAAAACGATTTAGATAAAAAAAATATGATTTTTTTTTTTTATATATAAATCTTTGATTTTTATCCACCCTGCCTGATGCATTTTATTCCTTTTCAGGTGAAAGATGCATTTGTGAAGCAGTCCGGGACACACCCCTGCAAATTTCATGCAATCCTCGTCAGTACTCAAGTTGTTGCCGGCACAAACTACTTTTTCAAGGTAATGCTTTATGCAACATTGTCACCATTCTGCACCAGAGGAGCTTACACTCTAATGTCCCCACTACAGTTGCACACTTTTTATTATTATAAATATTTTGTAGCTCTGACATATACCACCGAGCTTTACAGAGAACACTGAGCCAGTCACATCTCTGTACCAGGGGAGCTTACACTCTAATGTGCCTTCATAGTTTTGCTTATTTTCATAAACCTTTTTTAAATCCGTCACGACCCAGGCAGGGGGACAGAAAATTTAGTACAGGGGTCTCCAAACTTTTTAAACAAAAGGCCAGTTTACTGTCCTTCAGACTTTAGGGGGGCCGGACTGTGGCCAGTGGAAGTAGAAAATACCCCAGCGTCAGTGGGAGTAAAAAAAATCACATGGTGCCTGTAGTCAGTAGGAGGAATAGTGCCCCATCATTGGTGTCAGTGGGACGAATAGTGCCCCATCATTGGTATTAATGGGAGGAATAGTGCCCTTTCATTGGTATCAGTGGGAGGAATAATGCCCCATCATTGGTATCAGTGGGAGGAATAGTGCTCCATCATTGGTGTCAGTGGGAGGAATACTGCCCCATCATTGGTATCAGTTGGAGGAATACTGCCCCATCATTGGTGTCAGTGGGAGGAATAGTGCCCCATTATTGGTATCAGTGGGAGGAATAGTGCCCCATCATTGGTATCAGTGGGAGGAATACTACCCCATCATTGGTGTCAATGGGAGGAATAGTGCCCCATCATTGGTGTCAGTGGGAGGAATAGTGCCCCTTCATTGGTATCAGTGGGAGGAATAGTGCCCCATCATTGTTATCAATGGGAGGAATACTGCCCCATCATTGGTATCAGTTGGAGGAATACTGCCCCATCATTGGTTTCAGTGGGAAGAATACTGCCCTATCATTGGTGTCAGTGGGAGGAATAGTGCCCCATCATTGGTGTCAGTGGGAGGAATAGTGCCTCATCATTGGTGTCAGTGGGAGGAATACTGCCCCATCATTGGTGTCAGTGGGAGGAATAGTGCCCCATCATTGGTATCAGTTAGAGGAATACTGTCCCATCATTGGTGTCAGTGGGAGGAATATTGCCCCATCATTGGTGTGAGTGGGAGGAATAGTGCCCCATCATTGGTATCAGTGGGAGGAATAGTGTCCCATCATTGGTATCAGTGGGAGGAATAGTGCCCCATCATTGGTGTCAGTGGGAGGAATACTGCCCCATCATTGGTATCAGTGGGAGGAATGCTGCCCCATCATTGGTATCAGTGGGAGAAATACTGCCCCATCATTGGTATCAGTGGGAGGAATGGTGCCCCATCATTTGTATCAGTGGGAGGAATAGTGCCCCATCATTGGTATCAGTTGGAGGAATACTGTCCCATCATTGGTGTCAGTGGGAGGAATATTGCCCCATCATTGGTGTCAGTGGGAGGAATACTGCCCCATCATTGGTATCAGTGGGAGGAATGGTGCCCCATCATTTGTATCAGTGGGAGGAATAGTGCCCCATTATTGGTATCAGTGGGAGGAATAGCGCCCCATCATTGGTATCAGTGGGAGGAATAGCGCCCCATCATTGGTGTCAGTGGGAGGAATAGTGTCCCATCATTGGTATTAGTGGGAGGAATAGTCCTCCATTGTTGGTGTCAGTGGCAAGAATTATGCCCCTATAGTTGGTGTCAGTAGGAAGAATAATGCTTCAAGGGCCGGATAAATTCAAGCAAAGGGCAGCATACAGCCCTCAGGCTGCAGTTTGAAAACCTCCACGGAAAAGGACACACAAATCTGTACTCTGCTCCACCAGATTTTTTTTTATGGTAGAGGAGTTATTGCATCTTCAGAATTTTGAGAATTGAAATACACAAATTTGTCTCGGATTCTTAGAGAGAGCTTTACACTCCTCTGTTCTTATTTTGGATGCAGACCCATTGGCTGGGGTCCAGTGGGGCACACCGGACCTGAATGGCCACCCCCTGTGAAGATCTATGGAGATTCAACATTTGGCTTCTCCTTGACACTGCACTTGTAAATGATATTCACATCCTGACTTGATTCTGGACAATCTATTGTTACAATGTCCTGTATAATCAGAAATAACATCTCCCTGGATGGAACATGAATGTGACGTTAAAAACATTTATGAATATAAGCAAAAAACCTGATCCCGACCTACTTCCCGGTTGGTTGGATCAGAACAACCACCATACCTCGTACCATCAACCCCGCTGCCTCCAGCCTCAGTGCTCTGAGGACAATTGTGTCTAAGCTTCCACCTCCCAAGCAATTAACATCTTCTTCTAGGGAGGACACTCAGCCTGAAAAGGTCTCCGCAATCTCCAACACAGGCAATGAAAAAGAACAAAAATCAGCTAAAAATGCTTCAAAACTTTATTTCAATGCTGCTAAATGTGGTAAATACATAACCAAAAAAGCCAACGCGTTTCAGCCATTAGGCTTTAGTCATGGCTCATCAGCGTCAGTGATCTCCCTCAGACACCATCTTACCCCTTACGCTGCCTGATATTTCTCTCTGCCCCCAGCTCCAATGCTCTCCTCTGCACCAACATCTACCCTGTTCCTCATCCCTCTGTCCAATGCTGTTGTCCCCTGCTTCTCACGTTCCTTAATCCAATGCCCTGGCCCCTTGCTCCTTACCCCCCCCCCCCCACACCAATCCAATGCTATTTCCTGTTCCTTGCTTTTCAACCCACTCCTTCCAATGCTGTTGTTCCTTGCTCCTCAACTCCCCTCTCCCTCCATCCAATGTTGCTGTCCCCTGCTCTTCAACCCACTCCATCCAATGCTGTTGTCTCCTGCTCCTCAACCCACTTCATCCAATGCTGTTGTCCCTTGCTCCTCATCCCACTTCATCCAATGCTGTTGTCCCCTGCTCATCAACCCACTTCATCCAATGCTGTTGTCCCCTGCTGCTCAACCCAATTCATCCAATGCTGTTGTCCCCTGCTGCTCAACCCAATTCATCCAATGCTGTTGTCTCCTGCTGCTCAACCCAATTCATCCAATGCTGTTGTCTCCTGCTCCTCAACCCACTTCATCCAATGCTGTTGTCCCCTGCTGCTCAACCCAATTCATCCAATGCTGTTGTCCCCTGCTGCTCAACCCAATTCATCCAATGCTGTTGTCCCCTGCTGCTCAACCCAATTCATCCAATGCTGTTGTCCCCTGCTCCTCACCCCCTCTATCCAATGCTGTTGTCCCCTGCTCCTCACCCTCCTTCATCCAATGCTGTTGTCCCCTGCTCCTCACCCTCCTTCATCCAATGCTGTTGTCCCCTGCTCCTCAACCCACTTCATTCAATGCTGTTGTTCCCTGCACCTCACCCCCTTCCATCTTATGTTGCTGTTCCCTGCTCCCCACCTCCCTCCATCCAATGCTGTTGTCCCCTGTTCCTCATCCCCTTCCATCCAATGTCGTTGTCCCCTACTCCTCACCTCCCTCCATCCAATGTTGTTGTCCCCTGTTCCTCAACCCCTGCCATCCAATGCTTTTGTCCCCTGCTCCTCATCCCAGACCATCCAATGCTGTTGTCCCCTGCTTCTCACCTCCCTCCATCCAATGCTGTTGTCCCCTGCTCCTCATCCCAGACCATCCAATGTTGTTGTCCCCTGCTTATCATCCCAGACCATCCAATGCTGTTGTCCCCTGCTTCTCACCTCCCTCCATCCAATGCTGTTGTCCCCTGCTCCTCATCCCAGACCATCCAATGCTGTTGTCCCCTGCTTATCATCCCAGACAGAGGCGGCTCTAGGCTTTGTGAGGCCTTAGGCAAAACCTAGACATGAGGCCCTACTCATCGCCCGTAATGGGAAAAATAATTCAAGCGATTAAACAATTAACTTTATAAATTGCAAATATTAAGAGCTTTAAAGTGCTGGTGTCATTACTTTTTATCTCGGTGCTGGTGTCAGTGTCAAATTAGGCGGTTGTGAGGCCCCTATGAGTGCGAGACCTTAGGCAACTGCCTAATTTGCCTAATTAGAGAGCCGCCTCTGATCCCAGACCATCCAATGCTGTTGTTCCCTGCTTCTCAACTGTCCTCCGTCCAAAGCTGTCAGCCACCACAGCCCCCCTTTCTTTACTCATCCTATACTGCTGTCTCCCAATCCTTAAAGCGGTTGTGTGCCCTTAATTGTGATTTCTTTACCTAACGCCTACAATAAAGCTTACCTGTAGGTAAAATGAATCTCTCCTAAACCTGTATGGTTTAGGAGATATTCAACTTGCATGCAGCCGCTGATATCACAGCGCATGCGCAGGAGTGACATCTCGTGGCTCCGGCCACTCACAGCGCCGGAGCCCCGAACCCGGAAGCATTGCCTGAGGGAAAATGTCAGCCCTGATGGATCTTCGTTCTGAGGTAAGTATTTAATAATGAGCTAGTATGCACCGCACAAATGCCAGCGCCTAACAGGTTTTTTTTTTTTGAAGCATACAATTGCTTTAACCTCTAATCCTATGTCCCCCTATATATTATTCCTCAATCCACCCTTCCACAGTCACAGCACCTCCTTCATACCCTCCACCCCCTGGCTTCTGTGTCACCCACCACACACCCTCGATCATGGCATCTATCCCCCCCCCCACCTCCTCATCATATAACTGACATATTCCACAGAGATGTACAGAGAACACCAATCCATTCATATCAGTCTATGTAGATGAGGAGCCTAACTTTATTCTCACACACTTTTATGTTTAGGCCTGACATAGTCCACGGCGCTGTCCAGAAAACATTGCATCAGTTGCATCAAATCATTGTCCCAGAGGAGCTTACACTCTAAAGAGCCACCAGAGTATCTCACAACGGTTATTGCTGATAGGATGCTTGATATGATGACCAATAAAATTCAATGACTAATAATATCAGTGAAAGTACAAACTTTAAGGTGTAATTGTTTCTAATGAACTTTTTTTGGATCTTCTCAGGTTGACACCGGAAATAACACTTATTGCATCGTTAAAGTGTTCGTACCTCTGCCTCATACAAACATGGGACCTTCTCTGACGGCCTTCCAGCTGAATAAGACAAAGGATGATAAACTGTTTTATTTCTAAGATGGAGATGATCACAACAGGGAATTGTATCCTGGATGATCCTTCTGTATCCAAATTTGTCCTGTAATCCTCTTCATCTCTCCATTTGGCAGTTCCTTCAACGCCTTCCCCTCATCATCATGGTGTCCGGTCAACTCCAAGAGCTATGAAAGGCAAATTTACTTCTGATATGTCCTAATCTCAAGTAAAATTCCCTGTTATCTGTGGGGCTGGATTTACTATCAGAAAAGGCAGGCTTGAGCCTATAGGTCTTGTTACTTTAAATAGGTTGTTCAAGCTAAGCTGGCTCAAGCAAACTATTTCCATTTGACATTGATACCACTCGAATGCCCTAACCTGTAACCTCAGCCAACTGGCCATTACATTTCAGGTTCTGGTCAGGTTGAATACTAGCTTGTCAGACACATCGAGGACTACAACAAAATGGCGCTCATCGGCACACTGCCTCAGCATATGGTTAACTCCTAAAAAAATGGCTTGAGCTTGGTCCCCTAACTATCTAACACGTTTCGTCTGGTAGGGGCTTAATCGTAAAGGCCATTACTAAGAAATGTGGTCACTGTCAATGCCGTATGAACTTTGTATTCCTCAGTTACATACATTGTACAGCGCTGTGTTCCAGCAGTGGAAAGGGGACTTCTTGTCCCATACTTGGAATAAATTAGATTGTGGCTCAGCTATTCACATGAATGAATAGAAGGCTTTCCCTGGCTGAGATGGAGATCTGTGTTATCATTCATCTACCTCTCCACCTCAGCCAATCAGAAGAAACCTTCTATTTAGAAAAATACAAGGCTTCCTTTGAATGGCTGAGCAGTGCTCTATTTTGCTCCAGGTGCCGAACAAGAAGTCCCCCTTAGCACTGCTGGAAAACAGCACCATATAATGTACATAGCCGATGCATACAAACTTTATACAAAGCTGACAATGTCCCCATTTCTTAGTAATGACCTCTATGATTAAGCCCCTACTGGGCGAAACATGTTAGAGGGGGTTCTCCCATAGGTAGGAGGGCAAGCTGAAGCCATTTTCAGAGGAGATCACTTTATGCCAAGGCAGTGTGTGGGTGGGTGCAATTTTTTTGTAGTTCTTGATGTGTCTACTGGACGAAACGTGTTAGAGGGGTTCTCCCATAGGTAAGAGACCAAGCTGAAACCATGTTTTACTAAGAGGAGATCACTTTATGCCGAGGCAGTGTGTGGACGGGTGCAATTTTTTTGTAGTTCTTGATGTGTCTACTGGACGAAACATGTTAGAGGGGTTCTCCCATAGGTAAGAGACCAAGCTGAAACAATTTTTTACTAAGAGGAGATCACTTTATGCCAAAGCAATGTGTGGACGGTATATATATATATATATATATATATATATATATATCTATATATTGTATATAGGCAATGCATACAAACTTTATACAAAGCTGACAATGTCCCCATTTCTTAGTAATGACCTCTATGATTAAGCCCCTACTGGGCGAAACATGTTAGAGGGGGTTCTCCCATAGGTAGGAGGGCAAGTTGAAGCCATTTTAAGAGATCACTTTATGCCAAGGCAGTGTGTGGGTGGGTGCAATTTTTTTGTAGTTCTTGATGTGTCTACTGGACGAAACATGTTAGAGGGGTTCTCCCATAGGTAAGCGACCAAGCTGAAACCATGTTTTACTAAGAGGAGATCACTTTATGCCGAGGCAGTGTGTGGACGGGTGCGATTTTTTTTTTTGTAGTTCTTGATGTGTCTACTGGTCGAAACATGTTAGAGGGGTTCTCCCATAGGTAAGAGACCAAGCTGAAGCCATTTTTTACTAAGAGGAGATCACTTTATGCTGAGGCAGTGTGTGGACGGTGCCATTTTTCATAGTTCTTGATGTGTCTGACGAGCCGGTATTCAACCCAGCCAGCACCTGCAAACACTAAGACCAATCACCTGGGATAACAAATTGGGGCATTCAAGTGTTATCAATTTTAAATGGAAATAGTCACAGGCGTGCGCACATAGGTGGAAGGTGTGCCTGGGCACACCCTAATCACCATGTACTGTGCAGATTCCCCCTGCTACCTGGCTACAGAGAAAGGAACTGGGGAATCTCTGTCCTCAGTCTCTTTCTCTGATTAAATCCCTGATATTTCACCAAAGCCCCCCAACAGGGCTCCTAAATAAAATTGTAAAAAAAAATAAAATATAATATTGTAAAAAATAAAAATAAACTACTGACACCTATCTCTGCCCTACTGACACCGTCCTCTGCCCTTCTGACATATATACACACACACGGATGTGTGTTTGCGCTTTGTGGTGCCACCCTAATGCAATAGGCTGCGCACACCTATGGAAATAGTTTGTTTGGGCCAGCTTAGCACCATAGTGATGCCAGAGCACAGTGCTGTATAATGCATGTAGCTGATGCCACATACATTATACAGCGGGAGCATTTCTTTGTAATGGAAGTAGTATTTGGACCAGCTTGGCCCCAATGAGCTATTTAAAATAAAGTAAGGCTATTAGAGGTTTTCTGCCACCAACATTATTCCTATGTCCATGCATATGTACCTGAAACACATACGGCCGAAAATGCGAGCACTACTTGGTACAGCGTCCAGCCACTGCATATTTCATCCTGTTACTCCAGGTTACTGGGATTTGGGCTGCATGCTGCACCTGTTCATCCTGGGTGCCCAAAAACATGTATGTGATGCACATGGGCCTAAGCGCTAGACATGTGCAGAGTGAAAAAGTTTGTTTCCTTTCGATTCCTTACCTACATAAATTTGTTTAGTTAGATTAGTTTCATTCGTTTTCGGAATTTGTTTCATTTATTCGTTTTCGAATCGATTCGAAAAGTTTTCAAATTGGAAAAGTTTTCGAATTCGAAAGGTTTTCGAATTTAAATAGTTTTCGAACTTAAATAGTTTTCCAATTTCCAAGGAGAATGGGGTGGAGTGGAAAGTGGAGGAATAGAATGGAAAAAGTTGGAATACAATAGAGGGGAATATAACAGAAAATGAAATAATATAATGTAGTGGAGTGGACCAGAGCTGTTTTACTCTTTAGTATTCTATTCTTTTGTTTTCTGTCATATTCCTTTGTTTTATATTCTACTTTGTTCTCTTTGGAAATTATATAACATTGATAATATGTAACTATTTGTAAAATCCTGTTCAGTTTTATATCTTGTTCACTGTGTAACTGAAAATAATAAATAAAATATTTTTGGGGAAAAAAACAGGTGTTTGTTGCATACATTTGCATATACAGGTAAAGTCACATTGGCGCATCAAGGTACATCTAAAAAGTGTAATTCCCAACCCCAAACTGTCTGAGCTCCCAACTTACATTCCTGCTAATGACCTAATCCCCCCCCCCCCCAACCCCCACTCCCATTACCTCCTGGGAAGTCCATGGAGTCCACTACCATGGTGTGACTTTCCATGCATGTGCCTCAGGTCTTTGTAAATACTGGAGACAGGACTGGCCCTACCATGGGTCCCATTGGGTCCATTGGACCTAGACAGCACTTCGGGAGGGGCAGCAAATTGAACCAAGGCCGCCTCTCCTTCTCTGCAATTTCCCAGCAAATTGCAGTTTTGTGCAATTTGATGACAACTGCCCCCTGGCCCACTCTGCCTGCCCTTATACTGCCCTAGTCTGTCTATATACTACCCTAGCCTGTCTATATACTATCCTAGCCTGTCCATATACTGCCCTAGCCTGTTTATATACTACCCTAGCCAGTCCACATACTACCCTAGCCTGTCTATATACTGCCCCAGCCTGTCTGTATACTACCCTAGCCTGTCTATATACTGCCCTAGCCTGTCCATATACTACACTAGCCTGTTTATATACCACCCTAGCCTGTCCACATACTACCCTAGCCAGTCCACATACTAACCTAGCCAGTCCACATACTGCCCCAGCCTGTCTATATACTGCCCCAACCTGTCTATATACTACCCTAGCCTGTCCATATACTACCCTAGCCTGTCCATATACTACCCTAGCCTGCCCCTATACTGCCCTAGCCTGTCTATATACTACCCTAGCCTGTCTGTATACTACCCTAGCCTGATAGCAACACCGCAGGAGAAATGCTAGCACAGGCTTCCAGTATCCGTAGTTTCAGGTGCTGCACATCTCGTATCTTCACAGCATATGTTTTTTTTATGGTTTTTATGGTCAGTAAAAACCAATACCGGGTGAGCTGCTCCTTCCAGGAGGTATCACCATTCCTCCAAAGCCGACTTGATGGCCAGCAATTCCCTATCACCGACATCATAGTTCCAACAAGATGGTGCACCACCATATTATGGGTGTCAGGTCCGAGCATTCCTAGATGAACAGTTTCCTGGAAAGTGGATTGGTCGTCGTGGGCCAGTTGAATGGCCCCCAAGGTCTCCCGATCTGACCCCCTTAGACTTTTATCTTTGGGGTCATCTGAAGACAATTATCTATGCTGTGAAGATACAAGATGTGCAGCACCTGAAACTACGGATACTGGAAGCCTGTGCTAGCATTTCTCCTGCGGTGGTGCTATCAGTGTTTGAAGAGTGGAAGAAGAGGGTTGCATTGACAATCCAACACAATGGGCAGCACATTGAACACATTTTATAAGTGGTCAGAAACTTGTAAATAACTCATGAAAGAATAAAGTTACATTAAAACCAAGCACACCATTGTTTTTCTTGTGAAATTCCCAATAAGTTTGAGGTGTCACATGACCTCACATATACTAATGTGCCACAAACAGGAAGTTAATATCACCAACCATTCCCATTTTATTAAGGTGTATCCATATAAATGGCCCACCCTGTAGAATGTTAAAGCGGAGTTCCACTGTAAAAGTCAACAGCTACAAAAAGTGTAGCTGCTGACTTTTAATAATTGGACACTCCCCTATCCAGTGATACAGCTGCCCACAGCATTGCTTTTCTCCCCCCTCCTCCTCTATGGTGCCGACATCACAGGTGTGGGCACCTGGCTTTGGCTTCAAAGCTGGGCATGCACTGCACATGCATGAGTTCCGCTGTGCTCTGTGAATGGCCAGTGTATCTTCTGGGACCTGTGACCTGTCCCAGTAGGCTGCTGGGAGGGAAGGTGAACTTCCTTCTAGCTCCACAGTGCCAGATAAGGAAGTGGACCTGGGTCCCTGTGAAGGCAGGGCTTGGTCCCCCCCCCCCAAAAAAAGACATGCCAATTGTGGCATGTCGGGGGGTCACATTCCCTTAAAGCGGAAGTTCCACTTTAGGGTGAAACTCTGCTTTAAATTCAAAATATAAAACCATATTGAATTAACAAATCTGAGCAGTTGGGAGCCTGGGGGCTCATTCTCATGGGTGCGGTGTCCAATATAGTGTGAGTCAGCAGTTTGTGGCTGAAGTTGTGTATAGGTGGCCTATAGCGATGCCAACGCTGTGTCAACACAGCTGCAGGTTTTAACTTGATAGGTGTGTAAATGTGACCCCTGAACATTGTGCATTTGGGGCCACTCACCCACACCTGCACATCTGTCGACTTGGGACTTGTGGCTGTGTTCATACAGCCACTGCATTACCATAGAGCAGGGATAAGCAATTAGTGTACCTCCAGCTGTTGCGAAACTACAAGTCCCATCATGCCTCTGCCCCTGGGTGTCATGCTTGTGGCTGTCAGTCTTGCTATGTGTAGTGCCCTCCTAGTTTGGGTACTAGAGAGTGTATATAGTTTTTGGCTCTGTCTACTTAACAGAAGAGCTGACAGGTAAATTTACATGCTGTCTGCTTATCAGGGAGCCTGATTTAAGTAAGGTCTGCTCTATGTGCTCTGGTGCTGTTTCATGTGGTCTGGAGATCTTTTACCATGTCCAGTAGTACCGGTCCCTATTGGACAGAGGGGAAAAGCCTCAGCCAGTAACAGCAGGTGTATTTGGAGGTGGTTCTGACCAGCTAGCAGGCGAGTGGTGTCCCACTTCATCTTGGGTGAACACCTTCATATAAAAGGGAGCACATGGGCTCAAGGTTAGGAGTCCCAGCCCACCCAAGCTTGAGGGGTGAGGCATATGTACAGCTCTTGGCTGCTAGGCCCAAAGGCCTATCCAGGAGGCTGCCAGCTGCTAGGCCTAATCGAGGCCTATCCGGATGATGAAGCTGCAACCCACAGTTCCATAGAAGCTGACAGAGGGAGGATGTCTCTGGATTCGGTCTGATACTGCAGTGGCAAAGTGTCGCTTGGAGGTTGGCAGAAAGGGCTACCGACTGTCCCAGGGCATGGTGTGAGTACAGATCTGTGAGAGAATCCCTGAGACTGTGTGCTAGAATTTCCCCTGCCTATACTCCCGTCCCCTTTAAGATCGTGTGTCAGAGTCCCTAAGAGAGTGTCTAGACATGAGTGTGGTACGGGA
>BLSH010217111.1:144230-156781 GCA_018402905.1 Glandirana rugosa | reverse complement strand
GTTTCCGGCGCGGGCGCGCGCACCACCGCGGAAACGGCCAGAATTACTGGCAAACATGTCATTCTCTAACAGTTAGGCTGTCGTGGCCTTTGAGGGAGCTCTCCAGTCTGGGGGGGGGGGGGTGACCTTGGGCCTGGGCTCAAGTGCGGCCAGGACCTTCCTACAACCAACGGAGATGTTCTGGACAGAAGAGACAGGGAGCAAGGAGAGGACAGCAGGAGGGCACTGCCAGGCAAGTTTCCAGGAGGGACAACAGGAATAGCCAAACGGGCTGGTGAGTGACACACAGTTGGGAGGACTGGGAGGCACGCCTGAGAGGACTGGGTAAAAGCAGTCTGGAATGGGTGCAGAGACAGTAAGGAAGACTGTGGTGGCACGGGCAGTGGAAAGAGGCAGCTGCAGCCAGGAAGGCTGGCAGTGCCTGAAGAGGTGGTACTGGGAGCAGTAGCCACATGGGACAGCTAGTCCTAGGACTACGACATTTGTGCAAGACCATAGGGGCCTACGGTTCCTACCAGCAAAGGGAATTTGCTTCGGGCCTGGCTGAGCCAGTGTCAGGACGTAAATTTAGTGCTAGATGGTCCTAGGAGTTGTAGTTCTACAAGCAAGTTTGTGCTGGAGGTAGAAGAGAAGTGTATATATACTGGATGTATATAGTTGTGTCCCTGAAGAATTTCTATTGATCCACTGGGCATCCTATATGTACCCTATCCCCATCCAAGTTATAATCCCCTCAATAAATAAAAAACAAAAACAAGTACAAGGACTATTTCCTGACTGCTCTATGCCTGGAAATGTATGTGCATGGCTGTGCAGGGTGAGAGATGGACCACAATCACCAGCAGCCCCTACGGGGGGTACCGCTACAAATGGGGGCTTGTTCCGGGACCGCCTGCTCACAGGTAACCTGCCAGCCATTGCTCCTAGCAACCGAAGTTGACCGTGCAAGGGAGCTGTATTTTGGGTTCGATTTACTAAAACTGGAGCGTGCAAAATTCAGTGCAGCTCTGCATAGAAACCAATCAGTTTCCAGGTTTTTCTGTCAAAGCTTAACTGAAGAAGCTGAAGTTAGCAGCTGATTGGCTACCATGCACAGCAGCACCAGATTTTTCACTCTTTGGTTTTAGTAAATCAACCCCTTTGTTTTAGTGCATGTGAAGGGATTGAACCGGGGGAACGACTTATGTACTCTGCAACTAACTACAGTAACCAAGTGCCATTGTCCATAGCAACCTTCAGGAGCTGCCATCAAGTCCGAATTATTGTGGCCCTGCTAACCCCAGCTGCCCCAACTACGGCTGGGACAGACACTTGTGCTAACTTGCAACTCAGTGAACTCATGTGTTATCACCCGTGGCAACCACGGCAGGCAACCGCGGCCATGGATTACAAATATGTCCAGTGATCTGCTAATGTTGGGCATTGTGATTTTATGCTCCAAACTCCTGCTTCATACAGTAAAGCGTGCCTGGAGATGTTTACTGTTGCTAGGGGTAATCGGGGTAAGCCAGCGGTTGCTTAGGAACTGTTCTGGGGAAGGCATTGTGTTCCCTTCATTTGGACATGGGCTAAAAACTGTATTGTTGCTACTGGCAACCAGCGTGAAAGTCAGCGGCCACCTGCTTCCAGTTGCCCGGGAGCATTTCTTTGTAATGGAAATAGCGTTTGGACCAGCTTGGCTCAAATAAGCTTTTTAAAATAAAGTAAGGCTATAAGTTAAAAAAAAAAGATATTTTATGCCACCGACATTATTCCTGTGTGCTATGTTCCATGCATATGTGCCTGAAACGCATATGGCCCAAAATGGGAGTATCACTTGGTACAGCGTCCAGCCACTGCATAATTCATCCTGTTGATAAGGTTACTGGGATTTGGGCTGCATGCTGCACCTGTGCATCTTGGATGCCCAAAAACACTCGTATGTGATGCACATGGGCCTGAGCGCTACTGTGCATGTGAACTAGGTGAGGCTGGAGCTGCTTTTACTGTCTACTGTTGAAATGTCCCCCCAGCCTGACTCTAAACTTGAACACTAACGGTATATATAACATTGATAATATGTACCTATTTGTAAAATCCTGTTCAGTTCAATAGTTTGGGGGAAAAAAATGGGTGTTTGTTGCATACATTTGCTAATACAGGTAAAGTTATGTTGGCACATCAATGTACCTCTAAAAAGTGTAGTTCCCAACCCTAAGCTATCCGAGCTCCTAACTTTATCCTGGTTCCTTCTCCCCCTTACATAATTGAGAAAATGCTTCTTTTTTTTTTTAAATAACTGCTTTTCTTGCTAATGCCCCCCCCCCCCGCTACCTTCTGGGAAGTCCATTACCATGGTGTGACTTCCCATGCATGTGCTTCAGGTAGTTAGCAAATACTGGAAGAATACAAAAGATACAGTGCAACCTTGTAGCGTAGCATTAAAAAAATAAATGTCAATTTATTGGAAAATAGAAATGCACTCCAAAAAAGTACTTTGATTGTGAAAAAAAAAAAGTTTGCAAGTTGACTTGGGAGCCAGAAATGCCACCAGCCTTGGCCACCGGCTGGGGGTGAAGTGTGCTGAAGATGGAGTTAGCTGTTGTCACTGCCACTGTAATCAGTGTTCTCGGCCCATGTCTACAACCTCGAGGCTGATGAGAAAGCCAAAAGGCTTTGAAAACCTGGCCCATGTCTACAGCCTTGAGGCTGATGAGGAAGCCAACTGTCTTCAAAACCCAGCCCATGTCTACAACCTCGAGGCTGATGAGGAAGCCTACCAGCTTCGAAACCCAGCCCATGTCTATAGCCTGGAGGCTGATGAAGAAGCCAAATGGCTTTGAAAACCTGGCCCATGTCTGCAGCCTCAAGGCTGATGAGGAAACCAATTGGCCTAGAAACCCGGCCCATGTCTACAGCTCCAAAGCTGATAAGGAAGCCAAATGGCTTCAAAACCCAGCCCATGTCTACAACCTCAAGGCTGATAAGGAAGCCAACCAGTTTCAAAACTCGGCCCATGTCTACAGCCTCGAGGCTGATGAGGAAGCCAAAAGGCTTTGAAAACCTGGCCCATGTCTACAGCCTTGAGGCTGATGAGGAAGCCAACTGTCTTCAAAACCCAGCCCATGTCTACAACCTCGAGGCTGATGAGGAAGCCTACCAGCTTCGAAACCCAGCCCATGTCTATAGCCTGGAGGCTGATGAAGAAGCCAAATGGCTTTGAAAACCTGGCCCATGTCTGCAGCCTCAAGGCTGATGAGGAAACCAATTGGCCTAGAAACCCGGCCCATGTCTACAGCTCCAAAGCTGATAAGGAAGCCAAATGGCTTCAAAACCCAGCCCATGTCTACAACCTCAAGGCTGATAAGGAAGCCAACCAGTTTCAAAACTCGGCCCATGTCTACAGCCTCGAGGCTGATGAGGAAGCCAAAAGGCTTTGAAAACCTGGCCCATGTCTACAGCCTTGAGGCTGATGAGGAAGCCAACTGTCTTCAAAACCCAGCCCATGTCTACAACCTCGAGGCTGATGAGGAAGCCTACCAGCTTTGAAACCCGGCCCATGTCTATAGCCTCGAGGCTGATGAAGAAGCCAAATGGCTTTGAAAACCTGGCCCATGTCTGCAGCCTCAAGGCTGATGAGGAAGCCAACGGGCTTCAAAACCCGGCCCATGTCTACAGCCTCAAGGCTGATGAGGAAGCCAACCAGCTTTAAAACCCAGCCCATGTCTACAGCCTGCGGACTAATGAGGAAGCCAACTGGCTTGGAAACCCTGCCCATGTCTACAGTGACGTTTGGGATTGACAATTTGGCTCCCAAGTTACCTTTATGCCATGCCCTACATGCGTTCTTTTGTGAGTGTGTTTCTATTTTTGCAATAAATTGTCATTCATTTAATTTTTTAATGCTACATTATAGGGGTTGCACTGTTGGTTTCTTTTGTTTTTTACTGTAGTTGGAAAGTGAGGGCCCTCTCTGGTCTTCTAGCTCATAGTTTTGCTTTGTTTAGCACTCAGGGATATCTTACGCAAACATGTTAATACTGTTGGTACATTTTATTAGTAGAGTCATTCACCAATCATTATTTTCCACAATTTTCATCCCTTTCTTATTTGGTAGTTTTAGTATTTTACCCATTTTGTATGGTTCCTTCGTTTGGTAGATTCATTACAATTACCATCTATGTTCTGCCTGAGTGCTGTAGTTTGTCTTGGCTTGACAAGATCATTCATTCACATATTTATTTCTCAGGTCTTTAGCACCTGGACAAGACCTGCAGCACATCTGTGCACACATAGGGGATGCCATGCATGCACTCACATCTAACATGGCACCGGTGTCTACAAGTTCCCAGGTATCAGAACAGGTATTTCCTGTGCTAGGCCCCAGAGGCTTGTGGCGCATGTCTGCATACTTGGGATACGTAAAGATGGTAGCGTGTAAGAGAAGCTGCAGGTCAAGACCACTGCGGGAGTGGAGTTCCACTTAGGTATGCTTTGGGAGGTGCAGCAATGCACCAGAAGTCATCACTTAAAAAGACCATGCCACCAGGCCATTAATTTCAACAACAAAAACCCATGGGGCATGCTGTCAGAGCAAAAAAAAAACCACTACAGCATACGTACAGTTATTTTTTGATGATGACTTCATACACTTCATGCTCTCTGACAGTCAGACTTAAAAACATTAAGAATCATTGTGATCCTGGTCATGGCGAAACCTGGTGGTCAGGGGATGGAAGAATGGCAATTAACATTGGTGCTCATTGTATCGCTTCCTTATTGGTAGTCATTGGGAAGAATGCTACCCTTACCTTGGTGGTTATTGTAGGTGGGAGAACAATTTGTCAATGCTTACTGTTCCGAGAACCCCTAGAAACCTCTGGAGGAACTCTAGTTGAGAAAGCCTGCCTTCGATAAACAGTTGCACGGCAAGGGCTGATAATATACTGTATCTATAAGACATCATTTGTCCAATAAGGAATTGCGCAATGAACCTGTGTCTCTAGGTTCTTGGCATCTCCTGGTTGACTGTCATACACTTCATGCTCTCTAACAGTCAGACTTAAAAACATTAAGAATCATTGTGATCCTGGTCATGGCGAAACCTGGTGGTCAGGGGATGGAAGAATGGCAATTAACATTGGTGCTCATTGTATTGCTTCTTTATTGGTGGTCATTGGGAAGAATGCTACCCTTACCTTGGTGGTCATTGTAGATGGGAGAACAATTTGTCAATGCTTACTGTTCCGAGAACCCCTAGAAACCTCTGGAGGAACTCTAGTTGAGAAAGCCTGCCTTCGATAAACAGTTGCACAGCAAGGGCTGATAATATACTGTATCTATAAGACATCATTTGTCCAATAAGGAATTGCGCAATGAACCTGTTTCTCTAGGTTCTTCTTGGCATCTCCTGGTTGACTGTTCTTAATGGACAACGTGCTGTGATGGATTTTCCTGGCTGACGGTAGAAGTTTTCTCTATCAGGATGCTTTCTGCATGAAACAGAATAGACTCATAGAGAGGGACAATCTACCCCCATGCAAAGCGTTCGGCACACCTCATCTAGAATATGCAGTTCAGTTGTGGGCACCAGTTTGCAAACGGTGCTTATTTCCAGTATGCATGATAAGCAAGTGCAGCTGAGCTTTCACCTACAGACAGAGTCTCAGGGCCACCCATTGGTTCCTGTGCCATGCAAAACCACATCTTGTGCACTAATTCAGACCATCGACCCAACTCCTCCTCCGTTAGGGTTGCCACATCATCCCTTTAATCCAGGACACATATGAATTACACAGGTTGTTCTGAGGCTAATTTAATGCAGATGAGGCACCAAGTGAGTTTAATTACCACCTTAATCAGCCTCAGAACAACCTGTGTAATTCATATGTGTCCTGGATTAAAGGGATGATGTGGCAACCCCATCCTCCTGGTCACCAGTCCTGGAACCTTATCACCTGGAGCACCTCTAATGTGTCCCCCTATGATTTGCTATGGTCCAGGTTAGGGCTTGGGGAATCCATCCAAACACCCAGAGGCCATGTTACATGGGGGCCCTGATCACCTGGCACATGATATCTAAAGGGGGCTTTCTCTCAGCACCAGGAGGGTGATTCCTGTTCCCTAACCATCACCCACTCCTGAGCTAACCAGGTTTACATAGTCCCAAACACTTTAACACTTCTTCACACTTTAGGTTAACGGCTCCATGACATCACCGTGCGGTCATGGCGCCGTTAACCTATAGTGTGAAGAAGCGTTAAAGTGGGTGGTGGTTAGGGGACAGGAATCACCAGCTCACTTCTCTGTCACTCTGCTCTCTCCATCTTTGAGCATGCCCCATGTTACTTCATTAGCACTGCAGTACAACTTATTGGTTGCTTGGGCAGCTTCTCCCTCTCCCAGTCTGCATGGGCTGTGTTGTACAGAGCTTACAAGAGACTGATATCAAGTCAAATTCTGTCACTTACACTGCTTGTGTTTAAAAAATATTAATTTAGGCCTCGTTCAGATGGGTGGGAGCTCTTGCTACTCTGCTGAAAAGTGATCTGTGGTGGATCGCTTTTCAGAGGGTGGTCGGCAGGGGGGTGATATGTCATCTTTTCATTGCCTGATTTAACCCTAAAAAGGATGAACCACCATATGCAATTGTAGGGTGGTTGTGGTGCAGTCACGTGAATGGGTCACGTTTGGTGGTGATGCTGCTGCACATGCGACAGGGGGTTTTAATTTTTGCTGTCCCATGTGTACAGCTCTGATCACCTGTGTGTTTTACATTAGGTGGGAGGTCCAGAAAAGGGTGCGGTAAAACCAGGGACCTGCGTGCTGCTTAGGGTTGCCACCGCATCCCTTTAAAACCAAACACATACTAATTACACAGGTTGTTCTGAGGCTGATTAAGGTGGTAATTAAACTCTCTTGGTGCCTCATCTGCATTAAATTAGCCTCAGAACAACCTGTGTAATTTATATGTGTTCAGGTTTAAAGGGATGAGGTGGCAACCCTAGTGCTGCCCTAAAATGTACCTCTAGGGTTCCATACGCTGCTTGTACCATTCCACTGATTGGGAAAGGGGGGGGCGAATAATATGAAAAATACTTTTCCCAGCACAGACTTTGTTGCAGCAATCACAGGATTTGTGCGGCATCATTTCCATCCTCTAGTATCAGTTTTCTCCTGAGAATGGCCCATCACCTGCAGGGTGTAGTCATAATTTGGACACTCCCGCCCTCTCTGTGGAATGGTATGGCCCTCAAGTATATAACCCCAGGTACTGGTTAAGGGGCATCAGTCTGTTGAGAACTTTGCAAAGATGAGTCAGGCTCAGAAATTAGTTGGGGGAGTGGGTGAGCCCAGGGCACCTACTGCAGAGGATCAAGCCATTCTTGACAAGGTAAGTGGTTGGGGATCCAAGCTAAAGGTATTGTTAGCTCCAGGTGTGATGATCTGCATTGGAACCCTGAAATAACTCCCCTCTCTTGCCTGTGCACTCCATACAAGTGTGTTGTAGTAAAATGTATTACAATGTATCAGTATGGAGTTGAATGAATTATGTTTTTAATTGTTAACTCTGCAATGCTTTGCAACAATGTACACCAGCTTGCATCATAATGTGTTGGTTGGTGTGAATGGGCCCAAAGGGACTTTAATGTATTTCATTTAGCTAGGAATTGTGAATTAGTCCCATAGCTCACCTATAGTTTACAATGGAAGAGGCAATGTAATTTCCAATGGCTGCCAATGTGTTGTACATGGGTGGTCCTGTTAATGAGTGTCTGCTTCTCTCCTGGATCCCTAAAATGTAACCACAGTGGGGAACTTATCAAACCTGGGGCAACTGCATGCCAACCAATCAGCTTCTATCTTCAGCTGTTTTGACAATGGATGTATGTTAGAAGCTGGTTGCCATGCTCCAGTTTTGATAAATTCCCCTATATGTATTTTACAAAAAAACGTATTTAATTTCTATACCTATGTTTGCTGTTCTATATTTCTGATACTGTGTTAACCACTTCAGCCCCGGAAGAATTTTGCACTTTAGGACCAGAGCACTTTTTGCGATTCGGCGCTGCGTCGCTTTAACTGACAATTGCGCGGTCGTGCGACGTTGTACCCAAACAAAATTTGTGTCTTTTTTTTTTTTTTTCCCACAAATAGAGCTTTCTTTTGGTGGTATTTGATCGCCTCTGTGTCATTTCTTATCGCCGCTATAAACAAAAGAGCGACCATTTTGCAAAAAAACCCAAATTTCTTACTTTTTGCTAAAATTCAAATCCAAAAAAAATAAACACTTTTTTCACCGTGTTTGGCCGATTTATATAATTCATCATATTTGCGATAAAAAAAAATCGCAATTGGTGTTTGTTTGGTTTGCGCAAAAGTGGCCGCGTTTACGGACGATGAGTATTCATTTCTGGGGTTTTTTTTTTTTTTACTAGTAATGGCGGCGATCTGTGATTTTTAGCGGTAATGCGATATTGGGGGGGGACATGTTGGAACATTTTGACACTTTTTTTGGGACCAATGACATTTATTCAGCGATCAGAAATTTAAATGTCCACTGATTACTGTATAAATGTCATTGGCAGTGAAGGGGTTAACCTGCAGGGGGAGAGCTAGGGGTTAACTGTGTTCCCTGGGTGTTCTTACTGTGGGGGGGGTTGGGCTAACATGGGCATGAGAGATCTAACTGATCCCAGTGACAGGGATCAGTAGATCTCTCATGCCCCACTGACAGGGCGGGGAACCGCTGTGTTTACATCAGCGGTTCCCCGTTCTTTTCCCTGTAGCTGCTCATCGTGGCTTGCCGGTGGACATCGGGTCCGCCCGAGCCGCGGGCACACTCCCCAGGAGTGTGGCGGGTGCGCGCGCGCCCCCTGGTGGCCAAATGCGAATCACCGCTTATTTACGGCGATTCGTGCAGGGCTCCCCGACTGCCGTCGTGAATAGACGGCGCGCGGTCGGGAACCGGTTAAATAGACAAATGTGTAGATGGGTACCTCTCTATATTGCATAAAGAAATCAGTGATTGCAGTATGAATTGCAAAGGTAATGCCTTGTTTTCATTGTGACCTGCCCCAAAAGCTGGCCACACAGCTTACAATCTGATCATACACACCATAACTATGACTTGTGGGGGGGCATGACTAAACCCAGCTACCTATTGGACACAAACCATTTCATTTTTTTTAACTATAAACCAGTTGCCAAATAGAGGCTCATTCTCATGGGTGCTGTCCTGTACAGTGAGTTTGTGGCTGAAGCTGTGTGTAGGCAGCCTGTTATGGGGATGCAGAGGCTGCAGGCTCTAATTTGACAGGTGTGCAGGTTTATGGCCCCTGGGCACACTTTGAGCATTTGAGGTCGGACACACCTGGGGCTGTGCTCATATAGAGCAGTGATGGTGAACCTTGGCACCCCAAATATTTTGAAACCACATTTCTCATGATGCTCAACTTCACTGTAGAGTGCATGAGCTTCATGGAGAAACCTAGTTCCAAAACATCTAGGGTGCCAAGGTTTGCCATCACTGCTGTAGAGTAATAGGCAGACCCAGCTGCACGAACCAACTGCTCATACACATGGCCAGATTACATGTAATTGAGCCCTAAAATGTTTTGAGTGAGAATTTTCCACCAGAAAATTTGTGAGGTCAGGTACTAATGAAGACCTGGCTTGTGGTTCTTTCCAATTCATCTCAAAGGAGATCAGTAGGATAGAGGCCAGAGCTCTTTTGACGGACACTTGAGTTCCTCTATACAACTCCTCCTCAAACCATGTCTTTTATGGATGGTGATCAGTAGGGTTGAGGTCAAGTTCCTCCACACCCAATTGGTCAAACCATGTCTTTATGGAGCTGGATTTGTACATGGGGAGAGTCATGCTGGAACAGAGAAGGGCTTTCACCAAACTGTTACAGGGTAGCAAAAGCATGACTGTATTTTGCATGTTGTAGCAATAACAGTTCCCTTCAATGGAAACGCCTGAACTTAGTCTTTTGGAATAACATACCATCCAACTTACTGAGATGGGAATGAGGGACACCTATTAGCAAAGTTATGTAGGCATAGGACACACCCCCCTGCCATTCCACCCATAAAGGAGAATTAGGAGGGGGAGGATTTGTGAAACTATACAAAGGGGGACAGAGGGCCTTTGTTCTGAATGACAGTCCCTAGAATTTGGGGACAGTTGGGAGCTATGCATTATGAGCCATACAGGAGGTAGGTGTGATGGTCAGATGTCAAACCTTTTGGCCTTAGTGTATGAAGACCTCCATATATGCTTATAGCTTTCAACTGTCCCTGATTTTGAGGGACTATCCTGATTTGGAGCAAAGTCCATCTTGCCTCCATTTTGGTCTGATCTATATATTTGTATATAAAATACACTTTGTTCAAAAAGTTTCCTGGGGCTAAAACTTTCTAAGTTCTAAATTGCTGCATCTGTAAATTTCCAAAGCTAATATAAAGGAATAGAAGTGTAGCACCCTCTACCATTAGGCAGGTGCTGAGTGTTAGGATTTTTGGTAGGCAAAGTAAAATTAGTCGGGCCTGATTTGTTTTGATCCTGGGCAAGGGTGGGGCTGAGGGAGGCTGGTGACACCTCTTGGTTACCACCTCTTTGCTTCTAGAGGGTTCTGGAAGGGGTGGGGAAGAGCGGTGGAGCTGCCTGGGGTGTTTGGGGGAGCCCTAACCAGTCCCCATTCTGGATTGGCAGGGGGCAGGCCTTAAATACCTGGGGTCAGCCCAGTGTGGTAGTTTGGGTGAAACTGGGAGATGGAGCACCAGCTGTGGAGGCCAGCAGGGAGCCCCCAGTTTGGTGGGGTGACCTTGTGTTTGGAGGCTCGGGGGTGGTAGGGACAACTCAATACATCCCATGGGGAGTCCTGACCAAGGAGCAGGAGAGGGCAACGGAGTGGTGCTGCCAGGCAGGTCTCCTGGAGGGAACCCCCAGATGCCAGTGAGTGGCACACCAGAGCACAGATTGGGAAGTGAGTGAGCCAGTTGGGACTGTGGTGTCACCAAGCAGTAGATTTGGGTTGCTGCAGGCAGCAGGGCTGGCAGGGCCTCAAGAAGGGACTGGCTGGAGAGCAGTAGTCTATCGAGCCTAGCTAGCACATTTGTACTTTAGCAACACCTGAGGGGTCTGCAACCCGTTGCCTGTAATAGGCGGTTCACTAAGGCCTGACCAGAGTTTGAGGCAGGTCTTACCTTGTGCTAGCTGGGCCTGGAGAAGTGTTGGGCAGGAGAAAGGAGAAGTAACTGCAAGCAAGATTTGTGCCAGAGGAGGAAAGTGTGTTCCCATTTCATGAACTATTCAATTCCTTGGGCATCACATAAATACCCTAATACACCATCCAAGTTTAATCCCCTAATAAAACAAAGTGCTGGCCTGTTGACTCCGGATGTGAATAAACTGACTGAGGGCAGAGTAACAGGTGAACCCCTATGGGTGCATGGCTACAGTAGTGAAAAAACACTTGTGGGTTTAACCATATTTTTTTTAATTCTCTAAAGGGGGCATGGCAGGGGGTGTCCTATGGCTGCATACTTTTGCTAATGTCCCTCGTTCCCATCTCAAAGTTGGGAGGTGTGTATGCTGATTATATATACGGGTCCTGGTTTTGTACTCTATGGCTCCTTCGCACAATGCAGGTTTGAGGCCTTGTATGCCATATCCATAATGGATATTCAGGTGCTGGAGCAATAGTTTGTCTTTAACGTTGCATCTTTTTATGTTTTCATAAAACAATTTGTAGATTCACTGGGGGTGCAAGCACTTGGCTTTAACCACAGCTCATAGTAACTATACTGCAGACAGCAGGCACAGCCATGTAGATGTGTGTTGGCGGCGCACACCGCTCCTCATGGCGGATTAACCTTAGCGGTCAGTGATTACTATGTAAGCAAAACTGTCATGAATTGTTTCCAATTCATTACTGCTTGGTGGTTATTAGCTGTGATTGGCTCATAGTGATCACATGGTCCCTGGCTACCTAGGGACCTTTCACGCCATGCAGCAAATCAGAGCATGCTAACAGTAAGCGGTCATGTTACCATGGGTGTGCGCAGCCTATTGCATTAGGGTGTGCACCACCACAAGAGATAGGTTTTGGTAGTGTTTTTTTTTTTTTTTTTTTTTGAAGCCCCGGGGGGGGAGGGGGGGGTCGTCCCGAAGTTTTTTTTTTTTTTTTTTTTTGTGATGGTTTTGGATAGAGAACACCACCACGTGTGGGATTACGTTATCCGACGCGTGTGGGTACCATTGTACTGGCGAATGACAATCGTACGAGACTAAACGACGTACCGCACTTTCCAGGGATCCATCGGTCCCTGGTACACTAGTGATACTCGGTTAGTGTCGATTATTGGTGGTTCGTCATTACTTAACCTTTGTTAAGTACTGTCAAAACGAATGTATCATTAGTGACTGGCGATTCCAATTAGGCGGTACTCCTCGCCACACGCGGCGGTTGTGTGTAGATGTACCGACACGGACGACAGACGTCATATCAATGATACTCGACACCAATTTCGGTTCACGAACGTGGGGGTCACTTAGATGTTTAA
>BLSH010217111.1:103523-125386 GCA_018402905.1 Glandirana rugosa | reverse complement strand
AACTAATGCCGGGCCTTTGCCAGGACATACACGGCGCATTGAATTACAAAGGGAATATCTTCTAAACCGTACAGGTTTAGAAGATATTAATTTTACCTACAGGTAAGCCTTATTATAGGCCTTATTATAGGCTTACCTGTAGTTAAAAGTACACAAATGGGTAGACAACCGCTTTAACTTCTTTTTCTTTTACATATGTTCTATAATTTATGTTATTATATCACAATATTTTTGCCTACAGATTTTAGTTGGTCTACCTGACCGTGGTTTGGTTTCAACAGAACCCCTCATTTTCCACTTCTTGATTAGAGTTTGAACACTGCTGATTGGCATTCTCAATTCCTTGGATATCTTTTTATATCCCTTTCCTGTTTTATACAGTTCAACTACCTTTTCCCGCAGATCCTTTGATAATTATTTTGCTTTTCCCATGACTCAGAATCCAGAAACGTCAGTGCAACACTGGATGAAAGATGCAAGGGTCTGTCAGGAGTCCAGAAACTCATTGACCTTTTATACACACACACTAATTACAGGAAGACAGATCACAGGTGAGGATGGTTACCTTTAATAGCCATTCAAACCCCTTTGTGCCAACTTGTGTGCACGTGATCGGGCCAAAATCAACAGGGTGTGTAAACTTTTGATCAGTGTCATTTGGGTAGTTTCTGTTGTCATTATGATATAAAAAGAGTAAACACAGTTGATTGATAATAAATGGCTTCAGCCAAACACTAACCATGAGTGAAAGAAATGTTTTTGTGTTATCATTCATATTCTCTGAAAAATGGCCAAGAAATCATAAATTCTGCCTGGGTATGTAAACTTATGGGCACAACTGTGTGTGTGTGTGTTTGTGTATGTATATGTGTGTGTATATATATATATATATATATATATATATATATACACACACACACACACACACACACACACACACGCATGTGTGTTTGAGCTTTGGGGTGCACACTCTAATGCAATAGGCTGTGCATGCCTATGATTACACCATGGAATGCACATATTCACACTATTATAAGGTTAACATATGTATATGTATGTAACATGTGTAGACATAACCTAGGATAAAAGTCCCAAAAAGGTTAAAGCGGAGTTCCACCCTAAAGTGGAACTTCCGCTGGTTGGATTCCTCCCCCCCTCAGGTGTCACATTTGGCACCTTTCGGGGGGGAGGGGGAAGAGGACGCCTGTCTTTAGACAGGTGTCCTTTTCCACACTTCCGGGAGCTCTAGCCGGCGGACGCGGCCGCTGACGTCAGAAGCCCGGCTCCCTCCTCCCTGCTCGCTCTGCTACTGGCCGCCTGGCCAGTAGCAGAGCGCGGCAGAGCTCGCGCATGCGCAGTAAGGTGCCCGGCGTGAAGCTGTACTGCTTACACGTCCGGGTTCCCTTACCCGCGATGGAGGCGGCTGCACCCGTCCCCCGATCCGAAGATCGGCGGCGGGTGCAGACATCGCTGGACTCCAGGACAGGGAAGTGTCCTATTATTAAAAGTCAGCAGCTACTGTATGTGTAGCTGCTGACTTTTAATTTTTTTTTTTTTTTTTAGCCCTCGGACCTCCGCTTTAAGTGGATTAAATCCAATTTTATTTCCAGAAGTAGGAATTACTAGTCTTAGAGCGCCATCTGGTGGGCAGGAAGTTCTATCATTTTATGTGACCCAATGTAGAATGAAGATGACTGTTGCACAGAGGCGGCTCTCTAATTAGGCAAATTAGGCGGTCGCCTAAGGCCTCGCACTCACAGGGGCCTCGCAACCGCCTTATTTGACACTGACACCACCACCGAGATAGAGAGCACTGACACCAGCACTTTAAAGCTCTTAATTATATGCAATTTATAAAGTTATTTTTTTATCGCTTGAATTATTTTTCCCATTATGGGTGTGAGTGGGGGCCTCGGGTCTAGGTTTTGCCTAAGGCCTCACAAAGCCTAGAGTCGCCTCTGCTGTTGCAGTTTTATATGTAAGTTATTTGATTTTGAATAAACATGGAGTTTTTATATACTACACTATGGAGTTCCCCTTATCCTTACTATGAGCGGCTGAGTGTGGAGGAAGGATTTTAAGCACCAAGTAAGATTGGAGATCCTGAGTGGATTGGATGACCATTAACCCCCCCCCCCCCATATAATCCGAAAAGAGAGAGGCATCATTGCTGTCTGAGTGAGAAGAAAACGTTTTTTTTCTTTCTAAAAGGCTTCATTAGACCCATCGGGGTCGCTGCGGGAGGTGAGAGGCTAGGGCACATTGCGGGTGAAGTGTGAGGGGTGCCAGTCATTGGGCTGTACCACTCTGTCCCTTCCTCTCCTTCTTCGGTGGAAATCTTTCCTGTTTTTTTTTTGTGTGCGGTCATCCAATGTGTGATTGAAGCAGTTATATAAAACACTGGGGACTTATCTACCACCGTGTCTTCTTGAAAATCTTCTATTCTGCGACTATTGTGAATTGGCCATCATCATTCATTATTCATCTACACTGATTATGGATTTTAGATGCACTTTAATGGCTATTATTTATATATATTATTGAGTTTTTTTTTTTTTTTTTTTTTTTTATGAATTTATCTGCACATTTAATATATTTGCATATAACAGTGCCTGATAATCACCTCAAATAGAATATCTTTTCGTCTTTTAATCAATGTGCACCTTATTTTGAATTTGGCACGATTTTTATACACATACACGGAAAGATTTCCATTCATCCCAGATCAAGGAAGATAACAGGGGACATCTTGTGGCCAATTTTAGGTACTACGTCTTATCATTACTTTGGATTTCCATTTATTATTTTAGCTACCAAGTTCTGATTGCTTTAGTTTGTTTTGTACCTGATTGTTTTTTTTACTATTACAGGCAGTCCCCGGGTTACAGACAAGATAGGGACTGTAGGTTTGTTAAGTTGAATTTGTTTGTAAGTGGGAACAGGTACATTATTTAAGTGTAGCTTCAGCCAAAAAAACAATTTTTAAGCTTTTTGGGTAGCATAGGGAAGGGGTAACACCCCTGTAACGTTTGTTTTGCTGTCTATGTGTCTGTTTAGAGCACAGGTGTCAAACTGCTGGCCCTCCAGCTGTTGCAGAACTACAAATCCCATGAGGCAGTGGAAGGCTGACAATTACAAGCATGACTCCCACAGGCAGAGGCATGATGGGACTTGTAGTTTCACAACAGCTGGAGGGCTGCCAGTTTGACATCCCTGGACTTTAGAAGATTTCACCTCACTTCCTGTCCCAATGATAATTGGATTTTGAAAATGTTGGGTTGTTGTGGAAACAAAGATTGGTGATAAAGCATCAGTGAGTAGAGACAACTTTTTCCCATAATAACTCTTACAGGAGTGAATTTCCCTTCCTAGGGGGAGATTTCCTCTCACTTCCTGTTGTCTCCCTCCGTTTGTAAGTCGGATGTTTGTAACCAGGGGACCGCCTGTATTGCACTTTGCACTTGATTTATACTTTATTTATTTGACTATTGAGATTGCACTGTATTAGAATTGAGCACAATTATTACACCTATATGCAGGAACATTAATATTGAATGAAATATATTGACATCATTGGATTTATTTTGTTACTAGCCCTTGGAATTATCAAAGTTAATTATTCCACAAAATGTGCTTTCTCTTGGTATATCTAGATGTCCGTTATTTGTTTAATTGCTTTATATTTCTGTTAAGCGCTACACATATATTTTGAGAAATGTTTAACCAAACATTCAGTAAATCTATAGAAGTACCTTCCCATCAGATGTGGGTAATTATTCTGAGCTACACCCTCTAGGGCAGCCTTTCTCAAACTTTACAACCCCGAGGAACCCTTGAAATAATTCTCCCCTAAGAGAAAATGCCCAATTAGCCATTTTTCCCTCCCCGGTGCCATGTGACTCATTAGTGTTACAAGCTCTCAGGTGTGAATGGGGAGCAGGTGTGTTAAATTTGGTGTTATCGCTCTCACTCTCCCATACTGGTCACTGGAAGTTCCACATGGCACCTCATGGCAAAGAACTCTCTGAGGATCTGAAAAAAAGAATTGTTGCTCTACACCAGACTTTCACAACCTTTTCCACAACGAGGAACCCTTGAAATAATTCTCCGGTCTCGGGGAACCCCTGCTAAAAATTAAAAATCGACAACTCCTGATACATTAGTCTGATGGTCAATGGGAAGAATGCTCCTTACACTTGTGGTCATTGGGAAGAATTACCCCCTTACAGATAGCTAAAAAGATCAATGATGTCATTGGGAATTTATATGAGAGGTAGAAATTGACCATTGCTCAAGGAACCCCTAGCAACCTCTGGAGGAACCCTAGGGTCCAACAGAACCCTGGCTGAGAAACCCTGCTCTAGGCTATACCTTAGATAAGGGAATTAGGAAAATAAAGGGAAGCTCAGAGAGGAAAGAGATCATCAAAAGGACATATTGCCATGTTGGTCCTCCTCTTATCACCATTGCAATCACTGAGTCTTCCAACCAGATGTTCTCTCAAACATCTCGATATAATGCTCTGTCGATTGACCTCCTTGAAAGCCTTAAACATCCTCTATGGGTCATCACATAAATGGTCTTGCAATCTCTGGGTGTGGTTCCATGATCCTTCCCAATTATCATTATTGGTAAAGTATAATTTGTTTTATTTGTAATTTCTAAACGGGAAGTAGGGGCACAATAGCCATCTACCCACTAACAGGCCAGGTTTACAGGATAACTGAAATGCATCACAGGTGATATAATTTGCTGCTCAGTGATTGCAGTATTCTAGTGTGCATCTCACCAAGGTAATACTTAAAATCTGGCCTGTTGGTGGGTCCCGAGGACTGGAGTTGAGAACCACTGATCTACAAGTACCACATCCTTCACAAAATATCTAGCCAAAAAAAAATACCTACAAGAATATCTAAACAGGACTTTAAAGGTACCACATCAATGGTTATATAAGTATAACAAACATTTTATTCCATCATATAAAGATTAAAATCCCATCAAAAGGGTAAACATTTTGCTCACCCATACGTGTAAAATGCTGTACATAGAGTGTCATATTTAGACATGTGTACGGCCGAAAAAAATTTTAGTTTACCTTTCATTTGGGTTTTTTTTTTTCGGAAATGTGAAAATTTTCGTAAATCGGAAATTCGGAAATTTTTTAATTCAGGATTCAAAATTTTAAAATTTTTTAATTCAAAATTCGAAAATGCCGAAATTTGGAAAATCAGAAGTAAAAAAAATCAGAAAATTCGGAAATTCGAAATGCCGGCAATTTTAAAAGAAGTAATAAAATCAGAAAATTCAAAATAATAACTAATAAATAACTATTAAATTATAGGTATTGGAATTTCTTTTCAAATTTGGCTGTTAGTGAACGTAAATACAAACGTATCACTAACAGCCAAAATTTAAAGGAAATTCCAATACCTATAATTGAATAGTTAGTAATAGTTAACCACCTCCCACCCGGCCACTGTATATATACGGCCGGGTGGGAGCTTCCCCGTTCTGACAGGACGTGCATATACGTCCTGCAGAACGGGAGCTCGCAGCGCGGCCACGTGGCGTGCTGCTGCTGGATCCTGTGATCATTATGATCACAGGATCCAGCTGAGCAGATATCGGGATATGGGCGGATTGATTAGCCCTTCCGATCATGTGACGGCTGTGTCCAATCACAGCCGTCACATTGTAAACAGACGAACGTCTCTGTGACAGTTCTCCCCGGCCGAGCTCAGTGAGAGCTCAGTGCGGGGGAGGGGGGGATCTGCAGCTATGTGACAGATCTCTGCATCATGAGGATTTCATGCAGAAACTGTCACAGATCGCCCCGCACACAGTGCACCAAGCACACTGATACCCCTGTCCCCATACATATAAGTGTCCCCATAAAACAGCCCCCAAAACATCTGTATGTCCCCATCACATCTGTCACCATACACAAAACATCTGTATGTCCCCAAACATCTGTCTGTCCGCCAACACCAAATAAACTCTGATTTGGGTTATTTTTACCAAAGAAATGTAGCAGTATCATTTTTGGTCAAAATTTATGAAGAGAAATTACTTATTTGCAAAATTTTATAACAGAAACGAAGAAAAATGCATTGTTTTTGAAAATTCTCAGTCTTTTTTAATTTATAGCGCAAAAAATAAAAAACCCAGGGGTGATTAAATACCACCAAAAGAAAGCTCTATTTGTGTGAAAAAAATGCTAAAAATTTCATATGGGTACAGTGTCGCATGACCGCGCAATTGTCATTCAAACTGCAACAGCGCTGAAAGCTGAAAATTGGTCCGGGAAAGAAGGGGGTTTATGTGCCCAGTATTGAAGTGGTTAAGTTATTAGTTATTCTTTAAGATTTTTGAATCATCGGATTTCCAGTTTTCCGAATTTCAGTTTTTCTGATTTTTGAATTTCCAATTTTCTGAAATTTGAATTTCCGATTTTCAAATTTGAAATTACGAAAATTTGGAAATGCGAAATTCGGATTCGTCTGAGTTTCAAAAAAAATGTATTAACCACTTCCTTACTGGGCACTTAAACCCCCCTCCTGCCCGGACCAATTTTCAGTTTTCAGCGCTCTTTGAATGACAACTGCTCGGTCGTGCGGCGTTGTACCCAAACAAACTTGGCGTCCTTTTTTTCCCACAAACAGAGCTTTCTTTTGGTGGTATTTGATCGCCTCTGCGTTTTTTATTTTTTGCAAAAAAGAAGGGACAGTTTTGAAAAAAGAACAATATTTTTTACTTTTTGCTATAATAAATATCCAAAAATAAAAAAACAAATTTATTCATCAGTTTAGACCGATATATATTCTTCTACATATTTTTGGTAAAAAAGAAAACGAAATTGGCATATATTGATTAGGTTGTTATTAAGTTATAGCGTTTACAAACTATGGACATTGGTTTATGGAGTTTTTATTTATTTTTATTTTTTTACTAGTAATGGCGCCAATCTGCAGCGGACATGTCGGATGTTTTTGACACTTTTTTGGGACCAATGACATTTAAACAGCGATCAGAAATGTAAATGTCCACTGATTACTGCATAAATGTCATTGGCAGTGAAGGGGTTAACCTGCAGGGGGCAGTGAAGGGGCTAACTGTGTTCCCTGGGTGTGTTCTAACTGTGGGGGGACAGGGTTGGCAGGGGCACCAGAGATCTAACTGATCCCAGTGACAGGGATCAGTAGATCTGTCATGCCCCCCCTCACAGAACGGGGAACCGCCGTGTTTACATCGGTGGTTACCCGTTCCGGCTCTCTGGACGGAGATTGCGGGTCTCCGGCGGACATGGGGTCCGCCCGACCCGCGGGCACGTGCCACTTGCGCCCAGCACGAGCCAAATGGGAGGACGTCTATAAAATAATAACGTAATAGTAATAAAATGTATTCAATAATGTAGTCAAATCAAAAACACTGAAATTTGCTCAGTTGCAGAATTGTCGCTGTCCTCACTTTTCAGTTTCTGATGATAAATTTCCCCAAAAATCAGTATCACTCAATTCTGCAAATCATTCTTATTTACTATCGATGCTTTCTAGCCGATCAAAAACCACTTTTGACGCAAAGGGACGCTTTTTTATGCCATGGACGTTCTCATCTTTCCAGGCAGAAAGAATGACATTTATTATATAAAAGTGCATGCAGGGCACTGGGCAAACCACTAGGGACAAAGGGGATGTGAAATGATTTCATACAGTAATGTAATCTATAAGATTACAGTGTACTGTATGTGCTGTGTGTTTCACTTTTTGAATTTCCCGCCAGTCTCTGTCCCCGTGCAACGCAACGCTCGCAGGGAACGGAGCCCGGCACACGACACAGCCCGCAGACACTGCGGGGGACATCGCTGGATCCAGGGGACAAGGTGAGTAGCGCTGCCTTGGATCCAGCAATGCAATCCCGAGTGTGGCTCGGGGTTACCGCTAATGGTACTGAAATTCCACCCCGAGCCACACTCGGGAATACCGCCAAGGGGGTTAATTAGGTTTTGCCAGACAGGAATCATCTTGCTTGTGCCAACGAATTTCACAGGTTGAAGCTTGATTCTTCAGGGACATCAAGACTCTATGAATATCTGTAAGTATGCAATTAAATCAATAAACAATTTTAATATTTACAATTCAACAATTGCAGTAATGTGTTAATATTTCCTTCATCATACACTACTGCATAGGAAAGCACAAGATGTGAAAATAATTAAAAACATGCAGCAGAAGGAAGACTCCAAGGGTGAGCAGACCCGGAAGATTCCACCTCCAAAAGAGAATGAAAAGCATATAGACTGCTCCAGTGAAGATATATCCATGGACTCGAATGGTCCTAAAATGGATTGTTATGAATATATTACTCTAGCTGGCTATCTTACCTGCAGTATCAGATGACATTCTGTAACATTGTTACAGTAACACTGTCTCCCTCTAGTGCCAGCTAAGATTCTGTGTTATCACATCCTGCCCGCAAAGTGTGTTTACCACCAGGGGAGCAAAGCACACAGGGAATTGTAGTCCCAGGGCTGAAGTGACACATTCTTTTGAACTGCTGGAGAACTACAACTTCCAGCCCGCTGGGTTAAAGAAAAGGCTGCTGGGGATATAAAAAGGCTTGTCTAGGCCTAGATCTCTCTCTTGGGACGCCGCCCTGGATCTGCAAACAGGGGCTCTGTGTTGGAGAGTGCCGAGGCTGAGTTGCGGCTTGCACAAGAAGAGTCGGCACAAGGCAGAGGAAAAGACTGGACCTACAAGGGAGAGGGTCTGCCTCCTAGGTCAGTCCTCGCGTGTTTCCGCCATGCACAGCCAGTCGGGACATCCAGCCTGAGAGAGGGGGATCCCAGGTGCATATCCAGGCGCACCTGCACCGACAGTGAAGCGTTCCAGTTAGGGTTGCCACATCATCCCTTTAATCCAGGACACATATTAAATACACAGGTGCTGTGGATGATTAAGGGATTAATTAAACTCACTTGGTGCCTCATCTGCAATAAATTAGCCTCAGAACAACCTGTGTAATTCATATGTGTCCTGGATTAAAGGGATGATGTGGCAACCCTAGTTCCAGTGTAGGGGTGACCCGATGGGTTTCCAGAAGAGCCTGCCTGTTCCAGGACGTTCGTTTGGGCCTTGATTGCAGGATTGGATGAGGGGGGCATTTTGCCCATTTGCAGGAAACAAGGACACTGCACACAGAGTTGTATGAACACTGTATACAGACATCATTGCTGTTAGTCACCTTGTTGACACTTTGGGGTTGATTTACTAAAACTTGAGAGTGCAAAATCTGGTGCCACTGTGCATGGTAGCCAATCAGCTTCTAACTTCAGCTTGTTCAACTAAGACTTGACAAAAAACCTGGAAGCTGATTGGTTTCTATGCAGATCTGCACCAGATTTTGCACCCTCCAGTTTTAGTAAATCAACCCCTATTAGTGCTACAAGACACAGTGCTATTTAGATACAGAGACACTGTATACAGACACCATTGTCCTTTCACCCTGCTAAGGAAGATCCTGCATTTTTCACTTGATAATTCGGGCCAGTTGTGTTGTTTGGCCCTGCTGTTCAGGTGTTTAAGTGCACCAGTGAGAGTGGCTAGCTGAAGAATCCAAAACCTCATCTTCCTTCCAAGAGACGGAAGTTACTGGTGCCATATGGGCACACACGCACATATTCAGGGCTCTGTATATGCAGTGGGTGTGCGGGACAGTTTATCTACGAAAGATAAGCCCATTACATGTTGACTTGAATGCATTGTTTGAAGTTGGGCCTGTGGTGCCAGAAGAGAGAGGCCTGACATAAAGAGGGTCAGTCTTCTACTCTCCTCCTGCCAGGACTCATAGAGCCAACCTGAGTAAAGGTAACCAATCTGGTACAGATTGCCATACTATCATTTATTGTTGCTGAAGGGTTTGCTCTGCTCTTGGGGTTATTTTTAGGTTCTGAATCCCCTGAAAGCAGCCTGAATATAGTATTGAGCTATAATGCTCATAACCTCAGTTATTGCTCTTCTATTGTATTCTTTGAACATACATATTGTTACTGTTTGTTACCTATCCACAGAAATATTGCAGTAAAGTCAATTTATGTGTTTTATTATAATGTGTGTTTCTCATTGATCCTTGCACTTATGCTATTGCCAGGTGTGTCAGAGGGGCTGAGGCTATTCTTGGGGTTGAGAGGCAGAGTACAGGACTGAACATACTTAATCGGCTCCTCCGGGGGGTAGCGCTACATAATACCCAGGTGTTCCCACCCATGCAGAGTGAGGAGCTCAAGGAGCAGTCTGACTGGGGAGGAGAAAACTGATTTTCAGTATTCTAAGTCCTTATGAGGGACCTGGAATTTTGGAAGCTCAAAGAGTTTTGAGTGGTAAAAATCTACAAGCCCTTATTAGAGAGACTTTGGTCCTGAAGGAGTTAACCCAGGTGCCTTAAGGCCCGTACACACGGTATGATTATCGGCCAACAACGGTCGTCCAACAGCCTGTTGGTCGATAATCCGACCATTAGTACACATGATTCGACAGCCGATTTTCCAATTATCGTCCAACAGAAGCTATCTGACAAGACTAGAAAACGTTTGTTGGCCAACAAGGCGTTGGCCAGTTGTTGACTCGTGTGTACAGAAGTTGGCCCAACAAGTTGGAAGTGCAAACACACATGCTCGGAATCCAGGAAGTGTTTGGTCGTGTAACCTGTATTCGTAATTCACATATCACATTCACCTGAACTTCCTCGTTATACGTTCATAACACGTCACTAAGTTCGGTCAGTGCGCTAGACAAAATTGCCGACAGCCAATTTGGACAAAAGTTGGACGTGTGATCGTCTAACAATCGGCGCATGTGTACGAGGCTTTAGGCCTCTTTCACACAAAGGGTCCAATCAGGTCCGCCTGTCAGTTTTTCAGATGGACCTGATTAGACCCTCCATTCACCCCTTTGGTAGGGTTGTCACTTTTTCTTCAAGCCAAACCTGAACACTTTAGCGGCACACAACAGAGTTTTTATAGCTTACGCTAAAGAATTGCAACAGACCTGGGACACCTTTGGGTGCTCCAAGGAGAATAATAATGTGGTGTACATAGTGCCCCCTCACCCTCCTGTAGGGTTGCCACCTCATCCCTTTAAAACCAAACACATATGAATTACACAGGATTAAGATGGTAATTAAACTCACTTGGTGCCTTATCTGCATTAAATTAGCCTCAGAACCTGTGTAATTCATATGCAGAGGCGGCTCTTTAATTAGGCAAATTAGGCGGTCACCTAAGGCCTCGCACTCACAGGGGCCTTGTGACCACCTAATATGCCGAATTAAAGAGCTGGAGGTGGGTAGGAATATCAGTGCCCAGGTGGCTGGAGGACAGGATGAGTGGCGGAGCTCCTGTCTCTACTGCACTGGCTGCTCTGTATCACTTTCCATGCTTGTGTGTTTTGGCCGGTCACCGGCTCCTCCGGGTCCTTCTCCTCTTCCCCATGCAGTGCCGCTCAGCCCAGAGTCCTCCCCAGCCAGAGCTGCACCCCCCCTGAGTTGGCTGCATCTATTCACGTCTCATGAGCACTGCACACGTCTTCCGCAAGGCTAGCAAAGTTTAAGCACACAGGTGCAGCTGTATGAGGGCTGAAGGACACATATTGTTTGCCAGCACCCCCCCCCCCTTCTTATACAGATCTCCCTAGCCTCGGAGATATGCTGATTGCCCTATCTGTGCTGCTGCAGGGAGCCCGGGCGGCCATGGTAGAGTGCCCTGCAGACTTGGTCATGGTGAGTGACAAGCCCATATCCCCACACACTATCCCATACCCAACTCCATGTCCCCTGGGGACAGGGGAGGGCTGGCAGCCTTAGGCCTGGGGGGCAAGTCCAGTCAAGTGGCCCACTGAACCACCGAATCAGCTTACCATCCATGCCCACCTGGTTTTAGAACAGATATTGATGTTATGAAGCAAGACAAATATGATGCAATGTGGTAACATAATTTAATGCTAATAGCAACAAAATAATGCATCAATGCAGCCTCATCAGTGCCCATCAGCTTAGCCTCATCAGTGCACATCAATGCAGCCTCACCAATGCCCATCAATGCAGCCTCACCAGTTCCTATCAAGTGCAACCTGAACAGTGCACATAAATGCAGACTCGCCAGTACCCATCAGCACAGTTGGCCCTGGGTGCCCCCCCTTTGCCTGCAGTTAGTTGGTGGCTGCGTCCCTGGCCCCTGCTTCCTTCCTCCACAAGAAGAAAAAAGTGTGAGCGGCCATTTTGAATGTAAGTTAGGGTGGCCTGGGGGGCACTTGCCCCCCTGCCCCCTGGCCCAGCCCTCCCCTGCCTGGGGACCGGGACCCCTATCATCTTCCCTGGGAACAGGGACCCCACTCCATCTCTCCTGGAGACAGGGACCCCCATCATCTCCCCTGGGGACAGGGACCCCACTCCATCTCTCCTGGAGACAGGGACCCCCATCATCTCCCCTGGGGATAGGGACCCCACTCCATCTTCCCTATGGACAGGGACCCCACTCCATCTTCCCTGGGGACAGGGACCCCCATCATCTCCCTGTCTCCCCTCTTGCCTGTGTAGGCAAAATTCTTGCATTGGCACTGCCTGTATACCTGCATAGAAGGAGCAGTGGGGGCAGCTATATATAGAGCAATCGATGTCTCCATTTTCCTCCTGCCTGCCTTTCTATGCCTGCAGGAGGGAGCGAAGGTGAGGAGGGCTGATTCAGCGGCTGCAGGAGGAAAATGGAGAGATCCATTCCTCTATATGTAGCCGCCCCCACCGCTCCTTCTATCCAGCTTTCTTCAACTGTCCCTCATGTGCTCTCCAGCTCGTGTGCTCTTTCCTGGACCCCCCTCGGGGGATCTGTCAAGACAGAGAATGGCAAATGTGCCATTAAATGTGCCATTTACCCGCACCGTCTTTTTCTGAATGGAAAATCAGTGATCTGTACCGATCACCGTCTCTGTCCATTCATAAACTGTGTTTTCTATGCTTGAGTTAAAGAATGGACAGGAAGTTCTGTACAGAGCTATTCCTGTCTATTCATTCTGTGTAGCTGAGGTTGTAGAGAAGGAGATTGAGGGCTGTGTCGTCAGTCTGCTTCTCTGTCTCAAAGGTGGGAACATCAGAGGTTTGTTTAGACCCCTGATATCTCACCAAAGCCCCCAACAGGGCCCCAAAAAATTGTAAAAAAAATAATAAAAAAATGACTGATACCAGTGGCGAAACTACAGGGCTCATAAAAATTGTACTTATCGAGAACACAGCGCAATCATCGCCATGCTCTGTGTAAATCAGCTCTCTGCATAAAGATTTCAGAGTGATCATCTCCTGCTTATATGGAGATCCTAAACAGTCAGATCTGCTCAGTCCTCTTCCAGTGTCCTGTGATTGACAGCTTGGGTCCCCCTGACCCCTCCACCCACCCCACCCACATCCTGGGCCACCCAGCACTCCGCTGTGGTGGTCGGGAGGTCCCAGCTTAGTCCAGTGACGATCCTAAGCCATAGTGGGCAAGGCGCTCTTCATTCTGCACTGGCACTGCTCATGATTGGCTTCTCTGCAGCTATCTCCCACCCAGAGCTGTTCCCCTATGGTGAGTCCCGGGGGACCTACTGCTGCCCGACAGGGATGATGAGACCTCTGAGGTGGTGAAACTCGCACAGCCCCTTCTCTTCTATGAGGCCAAGTTCAAGGAGCTCCATGTGAGTACAACACTGATGGAAACTGACACAAGCACTGAGAGAGATAGTGGGCACTGACACCAGCACTGAGAGAGAGATAGAGGACACTGACACCAGCACTGAGAGAGATAGTGGACACTGACACCAGAACTGAGAGAGATAGTGGACACTGACACCAGCACTGAGAGAGATAGTGGACACTGACACCAGCACTGAGAGAGATAGTGGACACTGACACCAGCACTGAGAGAGATAGTGGACACTGACACCAGCACTGAGAGAGATAGAGGACACTGGCACCAGCACTGAGAGAGATAGTGGGCACTGACACCAGCACTGAGAGAGATAGAAGACACTGACACCAGCACTGAGATAGAAGACACTGACACCAGCACTGAGAGAGATAGAAGACACTGACACCAGCACTGAGAGAGATAGAGGACACTGACACCAGCACTGAGATAGAAGACACTGACACCAGCACTGAGAGAGATAGAAGACACTGACACCAGCACTGAGATAGAAGACACTGACACCAGCACCGAGAGAGATAGAAGACACTGACACCAGCACTGAGAGTACACTGATGCCAGTGCTGAGAGAGAGTGCACTGACACCAGCACTTTCAGGCTCTTAATATATGCAAGTTATGTAGTTAATTTTTATAGCTTGAATTACTTTTTCCATTACGGGTGTGAGTGGGGCCTCATGTCTAAGTTACGCCTAAGGCCTCACAAAGCCTAGAGCCGCCTCTGTGTTTGGGTTTAAAGGGATGAGGTGGCAACTCTACCCTCCTGGCAGGCCCTGTTCCGAGCCTCATTCCTGTCTGAATACTGTGTCAGGGTTTCAAGGTGTCAAGCCCGAACGAATGATTCAAAACCCGGACTGTCTGGGTGAATCCTGGACAGGTGGCAGCCTTACCTTATGGGCTTTTGTCCATTTACACCCGCCTACCTTCAATCTGATCGAGTCCTCTAAAAAAAAGATGAAGAGGGACAGATCCCTTTCCATCTAGGCATATCAGAGGGCGGTTGAGTGTAAACGGACAGTGGAGTGCATTTACTCCTGGCCGTTCATAGAGCAGAGTGGGCTGTGTCCATGTCCACTCTGCATAAACTGAGCGGACACTGACCTGTCATCCGCCTTCTCTGCCCTGATCAGGGGGTCACCGTACAGATCCCCTGCTGATCTAATCGGAGTCTGCCATGTGAGAAAGGGGTCTAAAGCCGGCTATACTCTGAATCTTGGCTGGTTCAGCAAGAATTCACACCATGCATGGGAAGGAATGTTGATCAATCAACTTGGGTACCACCAGCCTGATTTACATGTGATTATTGCTAGGGGCTATAGCACTAGCAATACTAGCCGCTAGCATAAATCACTGGAAATCAGTTGGCAGGTGGCCAGAGAGAATAAGCAGGACACCTGTGTGAGCCGGGTGGACGGAGCTTAGGGTTGAACCACATTTCCTGAGCTGTAAAAACCCTGAAGCCCCAGTACCCCAGCATGGGACCGGCATGGTGGCGGCGCGTCTTTACCTTGTTTAACAATTTTGAACTCGAGTTATGAAGTCTTTTGTGTTTTCAGTGTGCAGAAGACACGCTGTGTTTTTCTGTTTGCTTGGAATAAACAAGGACGGTTTGCTTTTACCAACGTGGTCGTCTGATGATCTGGAGCTCCACAGGCGACATTTTCTGCTCAGATGTGGGCATAGCAAGCCGTAGGAGCTGTTGAAAAGTGATATATAGTTGCTGAAGAACTGGTATTTTTGTCCTGTCTTCAGTTCAGTAACAGTTGTAAGCAGGGCCAAACGAATGTGGGCATAACGTGTCAATCCCGGTACCACCAACAGGCCTCGTGCCCTAATTTTTGCATTTCGCATCCCCGCTCTCAGAGGGAGCCAAACAGCGCACATTCACCAGCACTTCTCCACACTGCACTTCATCCCGCAAGCTTTCCGAATGCCCTACTAAACTAGGGTGACCAGACGTCAGGGGACAGTCCCCGGATTGAGGACACTGTCCCCGGACCAAATCTGTCCCCGGTTTTGTCCCCTGATTGGATTGGAACAGGGGCCCAAGCCATTTCAAACACAGTCAGTGCAGAATTAAAAAAAAATGTCTGAATTACACCCCCCATTCTGCTGCTCCTACTAGCTTGGGGGGGGGGGGTGTAGTTCCCGCCCGCATGTTCTTCTGCCTTGGCTCAAGTCCCGGCCAGCCGCCTGCCTATCTCCTTGCCTTCCTCAGTGGAGTAACCTTCCTCCGCACAGTTCCGCTCCCCACCCGAAGAGAGGCTATGAGGCGGGCAGTGGTGGTGACGGGCAGAGAAAGGCCTCTGAGCTCAGCTGATAGTGTCCAGCAGCGGGCACAGAGGGGAAGCGGATCCGATGGTGGGGCTGCCCGTGCCTTCAAGGCTTCAACACCGGTGTGCTTTGGGGGTGTCTGTGAATAGACTACATTGCACTGTGTCTGTCTCTCTGGCATAATGGTTGGTATCATAACTCACAGGCAGCAGGCATTCTATCATGGCTCTGGCTGGCATTGCACTGCCACAGTGTCACATAACATGGCTGCTGGGACAGGGATCTGTGCCTTCCCTTAGTAAAAGCAACCTCCCCCACAGTGAGAAAACTATTGTTAGACACACATTTAATTGCCCTAGATGTTAACCCCTTCCCAGCCGGTGTCATTCGTATAGTGACAGTGTATATTTTTAGCACTGATCACTTTATTAATGTCACTGGTTCCCACAAAGTGTCAGTTAGTGTCCGAATTGTCCGCCGCAACAATGCAGTCCCGCTATAAGTCGCTGATTGCCGCCATTACTGGTAAAAATAAAATATGTCCCCGGATTTCATTTTAAAAATCTGGTCACCTTATGCTAAACACTGCCCCTTCTACTGAGCCTGAGGCCTGAACCTTCCGCCACGTTCTTCCCCACTCCTTGCCAGAGGTCTCCACACAAACATTCCCAGCCTTTGACCTTCATATACCAAGGAAGGAATGTCCACACATACAGTGCCTTGAAAAAGTATTCATACCCCTTGAAATGTCCCACATTTGTCATGTTACACCCAAAAATGTAAATGTATTTTATTGGGATTTTATGTGATAGACCGACACAAAGTGGCTCATAATTGTGAAGTGGAAGGAAAATGATAAATGGTTTTCAAAATCGTTTACAAATAAATATATGAAAAGTGTGGGGGGCATTGCTATTCAGCCCCGCTTTACTCTGATACCCCTAACCAAAATCTAGAGCAGGGATAAGCAATTAGCGGAGCTTCAGCTGTTGCAAAACTACAAGTCCCATCATGCCTCTGCACGCTTGTGGTTGTCAGAGTCTTGCTATGCCTCATGGGACTTGTAGTTCTGCAACATCTGGAGGTCTGCTAATTGCATATCCCTGATCTAGAGGAACCAATTGGTTTCAGAAGTCACCTAATTAGTAAATAGAGTCCACCTGTGTGTAATGTAATCTCAGTATAAATACAGATGTTCTGTGAAGCCCTCAGAGGTTTGTTAGAGAACCTTAGTGAACAAACAGCATCATGAAGGCCAAGGAACACAGCAGACAGGTCAGGGCTAAAGTTATGGAGAAGTTTAACCACTTAACGTGAATCGCTGTTTATAAACGGCGGCTGTTTTAATTGGAAGTATCGGGGCATAGTCTGCAGCTACAGGCTATATCCTGGTACCGTTGTTTAGAGCAGGCGGTCGGCTATCCAGCGATAGCAGCCGATCCGGCTCAGGAGCCCCTTGGCCGTTATCCCAGGGTGCGGGAGGGGACATCCCCCCCTCCCATCGCTCTTCCTCAGCCTCCCGTCCCACCGGTGGACCGGAGCTCTGATCCGGCGCATCCGGCGGCTAGGAGGAGACCTGAAGGAAGCCGGAATCGGCTTTGATCGGGTCTCCTTCGTCAAATTCCGGAAGTGACATCACAACGTCACTTCCGGTTTACTCAGCGGCTAACGGCGGCGGTTTTAAAAAAATGACAGTATTCAGAATCGCCGTTTTTGGGAAGTGTAAAGGAGGGATGGGGGGGTCTTTTAGACCCTCCATACCTCCATAAAGAGTACCTGTCACCATATATTACTATCACAGGGGATGTTTACATTCTTTGTGATAGCAATAAAAGTGATCAGATTTTTATTATTTTTACAGGAACAGTGCTAAAAAAATAAATAATTAAATAAAATAAAAAAGAAAGACCACTGCGCAAATACCGTGGGACAAAAAGTATTGCAACGATCACCATTTTATTCTCTAGTGTGTATATATAATGTTTGGGGGCTATAAGTAATTTTCTAGCAAAAAAAAAAACTGTTTTAACTCGTAAACAACAAATGTAAAAAAGGGCTCCGGTGGGTAAGTGGTTAAAGCATGGTTAGGTTATAAAAAAATATCCCAAGCTTTGAACATATCACAGAGCTCTGTTCAATCCATCATTGGAAAATGGAAAGAGTATGGCACAACTGCAAACCTACCAAGACATGGCCGTCCACTTAAACTGACCGGCCGGGCAAGGAGAGCATTCATCAGAGAAGCAGCCAAGAGGCCCATGGTAACTCTGGAGGAGCTGCAGAGATCCACAGCTCAGGTGGGAGAATCTGTCCACAGGACAACTATTAGTCGTGCTCTCCACAAATCTGACCATTATGGAAGAGTGGCAAGAAGAAAGCCATTGGTGAAGGAAAGCCATAAGAAGTCCCGTTTGCAGTTTGTGAGAAGCCATGTGGGGGACACAGCAAAGATGTGGAAGAAGGAGCTCTGCTCAGATGAGACCAAAATTCAACTTTCTGGCCTAAAAGCAAAACATCATGCGTGGAGGAAAACTAACACTGCACATCACCCTGAACACACCATCCCCACCGTGAAACATGGTGGTGGCATCATCACGGTGTGAGGATGCTTTTCTTCAGCAGGGACAGGGAAGTTGGTCAGAGTTGATGGGAAGAAGGATGGAGCCAAATACAGGGCAATCTTAGAAGAGAACCTGTTAGAGGCTGCAAGAGACTTGAGACCGGGGCGGAGGTTTCACATTTTAGCAGGACAAGGACCCTAAACATACAGCCAGAGCTACAATGAAATGGTTTAGATCAAAGCATATTCATGTGTTAGAATGGCCAGTCACAGTCCAGACCTAAATCCCATTGAGAATCTGTGGCAAGAGTTGAAAATTGCTGTTCACAGACGCTCTCCATCCAATCTGACAGAGCTTGAGAGATTTTGCAAAGAAGAATGGGCGAAAATGTCCTCTCTAGATGGGCAAAGCTGGCAGAGACTCCCCCAAAAAGACTCGCAGCTGTAATTGCAGGGAAAGGGGGTTCTACAAAGTATTGACTCAGAGGGGGGGGGCGCCATACAAATGCACAAATCTGGAAAACCATTTATTATTTTCCTTTTACTTCACAATTATGAGTCACTTTGTGTCGGTCTATCACATAAAATCCCAATAAAATACATTTACATTTTTGATTGTAACATGACAAAATGTGGAAAATTTCAAGGGGTATGAATACTTTTTCAAGGCACTGTAAATGTAGAATTGCTGCACTTTACTGATGGAATTCAGGCGATGGCATAACGGTAACATTGTGGAGTCACCTGACAATCATAGTCAATCACATTTGGTGGACGGTCTGCAGAGGTCACATGTGAAAGCATATGCAGCACTTTTAGCAGCCATCTCCCTATACAGTAAACAGAAAAAACAAGCACTGCCAACAGAGTCACTTGTGCTCCGTCAGCTGGCTGCCCCACAGACGTCTCTGCATACCTCTTTTGGACGCACCCCTCACCTCCCCCTCCCCCCCCCACTCCGGTGCCTGGCTCCGCAGTACCACCAGAGACACCTGCAAGCGTTACATCTCCCTCTTATCCCCCTATACAGTCCTTCCTTTCAGCTGTACTGTTGAGTTCCTCAGATAATACCCCGGGGGGTAGTACTCACAGGACTGTGCCTTCTGTAGTGACCACCTCTATAGGCACACTTCTCTCGGGACCCTCCAGGGGTATAGAGTCAGTCAGTGAACTCTTGGCCTGGCCTAAAAGGCCTTTTGCAATCCACCCTAGCCCCTTCAGAAAGGGTCATCTGACTTTCCTGGGTGCAGGTCTACTCCTCCCTGCCCTCCGCCTTGTCCATGGGCTACACATGTTGGTTAAATCCATGCTGGTGTGGGGTGTTTAGCTCCCATGCCCCAAGTGCACTAAGGCTCCTCCTAACCTGGCTTATATGTGGATGCTGCCTCACCCACGACATCACTGCAGGAGGACTATAACTAGAAGGGGCCTAGCACTTCCTTGTCACCCTGCTCTCTTCTCCATTCTGCATGCCCCATGTTAATTCATGGGCACTGCGGCACAACTGGCTCCTTGCATTGCTTCTCCCTCTCCCAGTCTGAGCTCTGTTGTACAGAGGTTCCAAGAGGCTGATTCCAGGTCAAGTTCTGACACTTATACTGCTTGGTCATCGTTCATGAATGCGGCAGCCCTTGCCACCTCTCTGAAAAGCAATCTGTGCTGGTTGACAGGTGGCTGTCGCCTCCTCATTGCCTGTTTTAACCTTTAAAATGCCGACTGGTTGCAGGGCAGTTGCTGCTTGGGGCCATTCAATTGTCTCTCAACCGCCTGTTTTTTAATGCCCCCTGGCCTCCTGTGTATAGGCTTATACAGGGCCGGCTCTACCACTAGGTGGAGTAGGTGGCTGCCCCTGTCCATATACTACTCCAGCCTGTCTATATACTACCCCAGCCTGTCCATATACTGCCCTAGCCTGTCCCTATACTACCCTAGCCTGTCTATATACTACCCTAGCCTGTCCATATACTACCCCAGCCTATCTATATACTACCCCAGCCTGTCTATATACTACCCTAGCCTGTCCATATACTACCCCAGCCTTTCTTTATACTACCCCAGCCTGTCTATATACTACCCTAGCCTGTCTATATACTACCCTAGCCTGTCTATATACTACCCTAGCCTATTTATATACTACTCCAGCCTGTCCATATACTACTGTAGCCTGTCTACATACTACACCAGCCTGTCCATATGCTACCTTACCCTGTCTATATACTACCCCAGCCTGTCCATATACTACCCTAGCCTGTCTATATACTACCCTAGCCTGTCTGTATACTACCCCAGCCTGTCCATATACTACCCTAGCCTGTCTATATACTACCCTAGCCTGTCTATATACTACCCTAGCCTGCCCATATACTACCCTAGCCTGTCTATATACTACCCTACCCTGTCTATATACTACCCTAGCCTGTCTATATACTACCCTAGCCTATCCATATACTTGTGGACCACGGCTGGCATGAGGAAGTGAGCCGGTGCCACCATCATTTGACTTTAGGCCAGGTCCAGAGGCACAGTTGCGGGCCTGTGGACCACGGCTAAAGAAATAGGTAGAGGCGCTGCACAAATCTCCACCCCCGCCACTTCCATCGTATACATGGGCAGGGCAAAGGGGGTGGAGTCAGGGCCAAAGCCAAAGGGGGGGTGGCATAATGAGGTTTCGCCTAGGGTGTCAAAAATCAGCAGGCTGCTCACACCATTCCACTGATTGGGGTGGGGGGGAATAAATATAAAAAGTAATTTTCTGGGCACAGACTTTGTAACAGTCACAGGATTTGTATTGCATCATTTCCAAAGTCTAGCAACAGGTGTCACCTGCGTCTTGGACATCCCCCTTCTGAGGAATGGTACAGCCCTCCGGTATATAAGCTCAGGTACCGTCTGATGTGCATCAGTTTGTTGAGAACCTTTTAAAAATAAGGTGTGCTTATGGCAGGAGGGGTTCACACCAGGGTACCTACTGAAGAAGATCAGACACGGGTCTTTTAATGAAAAATATAAATAAGGGGGGGTGGGGTTAGTCACCTTACCACACTCGTCGGACGACTAGGGACCTCCCCTTAAACTCCCACCGTGCGTCCAAACCCGTGGACTGTTCGTCTCCCGCCAGGGTGTTCTAAACCCTTAACAAGGAATTATAAACTATATGACATACTTACATTACATCGACTCCCATTGTAAGGTGCAGACATCGGCGCCGATATATTCGGGTCCCAACCACGTTCCTAAAAACTGTGGGATCCGCTTTGGAGTAATACGGTGGGGGGGAAACCGAAACCGGGACTGAGGTGGGGGA
>BLSH010217111.1:72875-88903 GCA_018402905.1 Glandirana rugosa | reverse complement strand
TTTGTGCTGAGGGGAGAATTTGTATTAGAGGGGAAATTTAGAAGGATGATTTGTGTTAGTGGGATTATTTAAGGGGGGAGGATATGTGCTAAGAGGGGGTTATGGGGGGATAGGGGCTGGGTGGGAGAATTTGTGTTAGAAAGGGAAAGGTATTTGAGCTTGCGGTGGGGGATGTGGGATCTAAGATTTGTGCTGGAAGGGGAGATTTCGGGAGGGGTTGTACTGGGGGGAGTTAGAGTGCAGATTAAGGCTTAATTTTTTTTTTTTGGGGGGGGGGGGGTTGGGATTTTTGCTGACACATAATGCTTATACATTTTTTTGGGGGGCGGGGGCAGTTAGGCATTTTTGCCCTGTGCACTAGATGACCTGGCCCGGCACTGCACACACCCTTCCAATTCTTGCTCTATAGTTACTTTGTTTATTTGTAGCAAACATCTTCTGACGTGCACATGTCAGAAGATGTTTGCTACAAATCATACAGGTAAAGAAAGTAACTATTGCACAAGAAACTTTTAGGAGTGTGGTGACGCATTGGAAAATACACTATATTGCCAAAAGTATTGGGACGCCTACCTTTATATGAACATGAACTTTAATGGCATCCCAGTCTTAGTCCATAAGGTTCAACATTGAGTTGGCCCACCTTTTACAGCTATAACAGCTTCAACTCTTCTGGGAAGGCTGCCCACAAGGTTTAGGAGTGTCTATGGGAATGTTTGACCATTCTTCCAGAAGCGCATTTGTGAGGTCAGGCACTGATGTTGGATGAGAAGTCCTGGCTCGCAGTCTCTGCTCTAATTCATCCCAAAGGTGTTCTATTGGGTTGAGTCAGGACTCTGAGCAGGCCAGTCAAGTTCCTCCACCCCAATCTCACTCTTCCATGTCTTTATGGACCTTGCTTTGTGCACTGGTCCAAATCATTTGGTGGAGGGTGGATTATAGTGTGGGGTTGTTTTTCAGGGGTTGGGCTTGGCCCCTTCGCTCCAGTGAAGGGAAGTTGTAGGGCTTCAACATACCAAGACTTTTTGGACAATTTCATGCTCCCAATTTTGCGGGAACAGTTTGGGGATGGCCCCTTCCTGTTCCAACATGACTGCGCACCAGTGCACAAAGACATGGATGAGCGAGTTTGGGGTGCAGGAACTTGACTGGCCTGCACAGAGTCCTGACCTCAAACTGATAGAACACCTTTGGGATGAATTAGAACGGAGACTGCAAGCCAGGCCTTCTCATCCAACATCAGTGCCTGACCTCACAAATGTGCTCCTGGAAGAATGGTCAAACATTCCCATAGACACTCCTAAACCTTTTGGACAGCCTTCCCAGAAGAGTTGAAGCTGTTATATCTGCAAAGGGTGGGCCGACTCAATATTGAACCCTACGGACTAAGCCTGGGATGCCCTTAAAGTTATGGTGCATGCAAAGGCAGGCGTCCCAATACTTTTTGCAATATAGTGTATATATTTATAGAGCGAAAGAGAGTTCAGTCTTAACTTTATAACCACCCATCTAATATTAAGTAGGTCCCGCTTTTGCAGCTAAATCAGCTCTGACATATCATGGCACAGACTCCAGTAGACCTCTGAAGTAAGGATGGGCCGAACAACGTGTTCGCAAAAGGACTCCTCAACGGGGGAAGCGTTCTAACCCAGACGGCGAACCCCATTGAAGTCTATGGGAGCCGAACAGGAATAAAATAAAAAGTGCCCATTTTGAAGATTTATATGCAAGTAATTGGCCATAAATGTGGTATGAAGGTCTGGGTACTTCCCCGGGGACATGTATCAATAAAAATAAAAAAAATTAAAAACAATCATTTTTGCAGGGGCAGTGATTTTAATTATGCTTAAAGTGCAACAATAAAAATTAAAAATTCCTTTAAATATAGTGCCTGGGGGTCCCCTTAGTCTGCCTGTAAAGTGGTGCATCTGTAACACGTATAAAACATGCTGCAGCAAAAATGACATTTCTAAAGAAAAAAAAAAAACAAGTCAAATCCCATTTAAAATGACTCGCGGTTGCAATGGGCGGCACCCGGCTATTGAAAACATAAAGAAAAACAGTGTGGGCTCTCCCCTAGTCCATACCAGACCCTTAAAGAGGAAATGCAGTCTGCTCACATAATTTGTAAGAAAAACATATTTGCCATTCTGAAGCTTCCCTCCAACCATTTTGCTTATTATTTTATATATACTGTGATCCTGTACTTGCCAAATATGCTGCAGAAATCTCCCTGCAATCATTTTAACTGTGGGCAGCTGAAGCTGCTGCCTGTTCACTTCCTGGATTTACACAGAGGCACACCTCCAGCTCTGCAGCTTTCATTGGCCCTCTTATGACTCCCCCCCCCTCCCTTCCTGGCAGAGAGCTGTGCATGATGTCAAATGCAGAGGCATTTTACCAGACAAGAAACAGGAAGTGGGCTGTAAAATGTATTTACTGGCAGGAAAGAAAAAAAAACGTTTTACTATCCAAAGTTAAAACAACAAGGGCAGAGGGTAGAAAGAAAATAGGATTGGCTGCACTCCCATTGAAAAAATATAACAAAGTTCCTTTATTCAATAGTATAAAAGCACAAAACAGGTACAGGCAGAGGAAGGTCAAGTAGGTAGACGCGTTTCACATTCTATGAGTGTGAAACGCGTCTACCTACTTGTCCTTCCCCTGCCTGTACCTGTTTTGTGTGTTTATACTATTGAATAAAGGAACTGTGTTCTATTTTCTACCTGACGTGCTGCTGCAGTGACAGGGCTTGCACCCCGCCTCATCCTTTGGTTCCTGGATCTAATAGCTGATACGGCTCACCTGTGAGCAGCGCTACATTCAACTAACAAGGGTAGAGGATTTAAAAGATAGAAAGATGAAAAAATGACTGAAGTTCCACTTTAAGAACTAGTATGGATTTGGAGGGGAACCCCACGCCAAAAAAAAAATGGCATGGGTCCCCCCCAAAATCCATACCAGACCCTTATCTGGGCATGCAGCCTGGCAGGTCAGGAAAGAGGGGGAGACAAGGGAGCACGCCCCCTTCTGAACTATACCAGGCCACATGCTCTGAACATGAGGGGGTGGGTGCCTTGGGGCGGGGAGCTCTGCCTCCTCCACCCCAAAGCACCTTGTCCCCTGTTGATGGGGACAAGCTACGTCACCCGCTTGTTTCTGGCATCACAGACTGATGCAAGTTGGGCAATGTGACATCACATGGGGGCGGGATCCCTATGTGATGTAGCTAGGTGGCCCCGCCCCTTACCTATATAAGAAATGTCAAAGCGGAGAGGAGGTATTCGGCGGGAGGCCCCCCCGGGAGGCGGGAGCGGTTTTAGTTTATTTATTTTTAGGGTCTGGTGGGCAGCGTGATTGGTGATGGATTTACATCGGGGGACACTATTTTTTTATCATTTAATAATAACTGCATTGTCAAAAACTGTGTTTTTATTTCTTTTTTTCACTTTTTTGGTGAATGGGTACAATGTACCCCATACTCATTCACATGGGGGGGCAGGATCTGGGGGTCCCCTTGTTAAAGGGGGCTTCCAGATTCCGATAAGCCCCCCGCCCCCAAACCCTGACAACCACAGCCCAGGGTTGTCGGGAAGAGGCCCTTGTCCCCATCAACACAGGAACAAGGTGCTTTGGGATGGGGGAGCAAAGCTCCCTTGCCCCAAAGCACCCATCCCCCCAAGATGAGGGCGTGTGGCCTGGTATAGTTCAGAAGGGGGGGTGCTCACTTGTCCCTCGCTTGTACCCCCCCTTTTCTGATCTGCAAGGCTGCATGCCCGGATAAGGGTCTGGTATGGATTTTGGCAGGGGGCCCCCGGCCGTTTTCTTTTCTTTACATTTTTGCATTGGGTTCCCCTTCAAATCCATACCAGACCTGAAGGGCATGGTATGGACGGGGGGACCCCACGCCATGTTTTTCTTTATTTTTTAACCGGCACTTTTTATTTTGTTGTTCAGCTGTCAGTGAGGAAACCCATTGACAGCTGATGACTCAGGCCCACTCCTTAACAACCAGTGTACACTGCGCCTTGATCGGGCACAGCTTTGCCCAATCAGGGCACAGAGTTCATTGTGCAGCTCTCAGTGCATTGCAGGGTGTTCGTCAGGACAAACACACTGCAAATTCTGGCGTTCAGCGAACGGCCAAACGGGCAAATTTTCGGTTTGAAATGATGCATGGGCCGAACCATTTGCCCATCCCTACTCTGAAGGTATGGTGTGGTATCTGCCACCAAGCCATCAGTAGCAGATGGTTTATGACCTGTAAGTTGCGGGGTGAAACCTTCATGGATCGGACTTGTTTTTCCATCACATTCCACAGATGCTCAATCGGATTGAGATCTGGAGAACTCAGAAGCCAAGTCAACACCTCACACTTGTGTTCCCCAAACCAATCTTGAACCATTTTTGCAGTGTGGCAGGACTCGTTTTCCTGCTGAAATAGGCCACTGCCATCAGGGAATACCTTTTCCATGAAGGGGTGTACTTGGTCACCAACAATGTTTTTGTAGGGGGTACATGTCAAGTAACATCAACACGAATGCTAGAACCCATGGTTTCCCAGCAGACATTGTCCAAAGCATCACATTGCCTCCGCCAGCTTGCCTTCTTCCCATACTGCACCTGGTCATCCACATATAAAAGAAATGGGATTTCTCAGGGCAGGCCACCTTCTTCCATTTCTCTGTGGTCCATTTCTGATGCTCACATGCCAATTGTAGGCACTTTTGGCTGTGGACACGGGTCAACATGGGCACCCTGACCAGTCTGAAGCTACGCAACCAAATACACAACTGCAATACCCAATTTTTTTTGTTTTCAATACATCAACTTCAGGGACAACATGTTTACTTGCTGCCTAATATATCTCACTTGTAATATATACAGTATATATGCCATTGTAACAAGATAATCAATGTTATACACTTAAACTGTTCGCTCCGCCCTATGCGTTGCATCATCAATTGCCTTCATCAGGGATCCACAGAAACTCACACTGCCCCATACTACTAGTATCCCCATCAGATGTCACTGCCCCTACTCCTCACCCCTTCATCTAATGCTGCTGATCCTGCCACTCCACCATCCAGCACTGTAGTCCCCTGCTCCCCACCTAACCATCCAATTCTGTGGTCCCGCCGTTCTTCCCCTCCACCCCATCCAAAGCTGCCATATCCCACTTCTCACTCCTCCATCTATTCTAATGTCCTCTGCCCCTCACCCCCATCCCATGCTGCTGTCCTCCACCCCACACCCCCAACCCGTGGTGCCGTCCCCCACTCCTTACCCCTCATCCCACAATGCTTTCTCCAATCCTTACCCCCTAATCCTATACTGCTGTCCCCATTCAACAATCCATTCTCCACCAGTCACATCCACCTCCCCCCTGTTTTTTATGCCACCCACCACACACCCCACATCCCAGCATCCATCCCCATCTCCTCTTAATATAGCTCTGACAATTCTGCAATGATGTAAAGGGAGCAGTAATCCATCCATATCGGTCCTTGCACAAGAGGAGCTTACACTCTAATGTTCTCACCACAGTGACAACCAATTATACATTTATAGCTCTGACCTATACTGCAGTGCTGTACAGAGAACACTGAGCAGAGCCAGTCACACCAGCTCCTCCCCGGAGGAGCTTACACTCTAATGCCCCTTTGTCAATTCTTGCCCCAGAGGAGCATGCAATCTAAAGTAGCCCCCAGAGTATCTTAGAATTGTTCCAGATATGACGCCTAACAATTTAATAACAATGGTGTCTAATGAACTTTTTTGATCTTTTCAGGTTGAGACCGGAGAGAACACTTACATCCACCTTAGAGTGTTCAAACCTCTGCCTTTTACAAACCAGGGACCATATTTGGTGGCTTTCCAGCTGAATAAGAAAAAAGATGATGGACTGGATTATTTCTAAGATGGAGATGAGAAAGATAGCAGTAAATGATATTTCAGGTGACCCTTCTGTAGTCAACTCTGTCCTGTAATCATCATCAACATCATCTCCCCATCTCCCGCAATTCTCGCCAATCCCTTCTCCTTACCATGGTGTCCTGGGAACCCCAAGAGCTACAAAAGGCATCTTTATATCTGATAGGTCTCCTTGTATTTTCAATGTTGGATAAAATTCCCTGTTCTCTCTTTGTGGGGCTGGATTTGCCTTCACATGGCAGGCTTAAGCCTATAGGTTTTGTGGTGCTTCAAACAGTTATTTGAGGCAAGATGATGCAAACTACTTCCATTACTAAGCCCCTTCCATCTCAAATGTTCTCAAATCAAGTCGGACTGAGTGCTGCTCAGCCATTCACATGAAGTCTTGTATTTTAATAAATGGAAACAAGGCTTCTTATGAATGGATAAAATGGAGAGAGAGGCCATCTATAGGAAGCCTTCTATTCATTCAAGGCTAAGCAGCGTTCAGCCCAGCTCTTTTGTTCTGGGGACAGGAAGTCCTTATACCAATGCTGGAGCGCAATGCTATATGCCAGTGGTCTCCAAACTGTGGCCTGGATGTGGCCCTTTGCTTGCCTTTATCCTGCCATTGGGGCACCATTCCCTTCACTGACAACAACAATGGGGGATAATTACTCCCACTGATATCATTGAGGGGGCACTATTCCTTACACTGACACCAATGATGTGACACTATTCCTCCCACTGACACCAATGATGGGACACTATTCCTCCCACTGACACCAATGATGGGACACTATTCCTCCCACTGATACCAATGATGGGGTACTATTCCTCCCACAGACACCAATGATGGTACACTATTCCACCCACTGATACCAATGATGGGACACTATTCCTCCCACTGATACCAATGATGGGACACTATTCCTCCCACTGATACCAATGATGGGGCACTATTCCTTCCACTGATACTAATGATGGGGCACTATTCCCCCCACTGACACCAATGATGGGACACTATTCCTCCCACTGATACCAATGATGGGTCACTATTCCTCTTACTGACACCAATGATGGTGCACTATTCCTCCCACTGATACCAATGATGGAGCACTATTCCCCCCACTGACACCAATAATGGGGCACTATTCCTCCTACTGACACCAATGATGGGGCACTGTTCCTCCCACTGACACCAATGATGGGACACTATTCCTCCCCCTGATACCAATGATGGGACACTATTCCTCCCCCTGATACCAATGATGGGGCACTATTCCTCCCACTTATACCAATGATGGCGCACTATTCCTCCCACTGATACCAATGATGGGCACTATTCCTCCCACTGATACCAATGATGGGGTACTATTCCCCCCATTGACACCAATGATGGGACACTATTCCTCCCACTGATACCAATGATGGGACACTATTCCTCCCACTGATACCAATGATGGGGCACTATTCCTTCCGCTGATACCAGTGATGGGCACTATTCCTCCCACTGACACCAGTGATGGGGCACTATTCCTCCCACTGATACCACTAATGGGGCACTGTTCCTCCCACTGACATTAACGATGGGGCACTATTCCTCCCACTGATACCAATGATAGGGCACTATTACTTCCACTGATACCAATGATGGGCACTATTCCTCCCACTGACACCAATGATGGGGCACTATTCCTCCCACTAATACCAATGATGGGACACGATTCCTCCCACTGACACCAATAATAGGGCACTATTCCTTCCACTGAAACCACTGATGGGGCACTATTCCTCCCACTGACACCAATGATGGGATACTATTACTCCCACTAATACCAATGATGGGGCACTATTCCTCCCACTGATACCAATGATAGGGCACTATTTCTCCCACTGACATCAATGATGGGGCACTATTCCTTCCACTGATACCACTGATGGGGCACTATTCCTCCCACTGATACCAATGATGGGATACTATTACTCCCACTAATACCAATGATGGGGCACTATTCCTCCCACGAACACCAATGAAAGGGCACTATTCCTCCTCCTTATCACCAAACCTGAGATATTGTCTACTCCCACTGATGCCGGGGTGTTTTCTACTCCGACTTGCCACAGTCTGGTCCCCCTAAAGCCTGCAGAACTGTAAACTGTCCATTTCTGTATAAAGTTTGGAGATCCATAATCTATATTATACTACAGTATCTCACAGAAGTGAGTACACCCCTCACATTTTTGTAAATATTTTATTCTATCTTTTCATGTGACAACACTGAAGAAATGACACTTTGCTACAATGTAAAGTAGTGAGTGTACAGCTTGTATAACAGCGTAAATTTGCTGTCCCCTCAAAATAACTCAACACACAGCTATTAATGTCTAAACCGCTGGCAACAAAAGTGAGTACACCCCTAAGTGAAAATGTCCAAATTGGGTCCAAAGTGTCAATATTTTGTGTGGCTACCATTATTTTCCAGCACTGCCTTAACCCTCTTGGGCATGGAGTTCACCAGAGCTTCACAGGTTGCCACTGGAGTCCTCTTCCCCTCCTCCATGATGACATCACAGAGGTGGTGGCTGTTAGAGACCTTGCGCTCCTCCACCTTCCGTTGAGGATGCCCCACAGAAAATGAATAGGATTTAGGTCTGGAGACATGCTTGGCCAGTCCCTCACCTTTACCCTTAGCTTCTTTAGCAAGGCAGTGGTCATCTTGAAGGTGTGTTTGGGGTCATTATCATGTTGGAATACTACCCTGTGGCCCAGTCTCTGAAGGGAGGGGATCATACTCTGCTTCAGTATGTCACAGTACATGTTGGCATTCATGGTTCCCTCAATGAACTGTAGCTCCCCAGTGCAGCCAGCATTAATACAGCCCTAGACCATGACCCTCCCACCACCATGCTTGACTGTAGGCAAGGTACACTTGTCTTTGTACTCCTCACCTGGTTGCCACCACACATGCTTGACACCATCTGAACCAAATAAGTTTATCTTGGTCTCCTCAGACCACAGGACATGGTTCCAGTAATCCATGTCCTTAGTCTGCTTGTCTTCAGCAAACTGTTTTGTGCTAGAAGAGGCTTCCTTCTGGGACGACAGCCATGGAGACCAATTTGATGCAGTGTGCGGCGTATGGTCTGAGCATGGAGAGGCTGACCCCTCACCCCTTCAACCTCTGCAGCAATGTTGGCAGCACTCATACGTCTATCTCCCAAAGACACCCTCTGGATATGACGCTGAGCACAGCACTCAACTTCTATGGTCAACCATGGCGAAGCCTGTTCTGAGTGGAACCTGTCCTGTTAAACCACTGTATGGTCTTGGCCACCGTGCTGAAGCTCAGTTTCAGGGTCTTGGCAATGTTCTTATTGCCTAGGCCATCTTTATGTGGAGCAACAATTCTTTTTTTCAGATCCTCAGAGAGTTATTTGCCATGAGGTGCCATGTTGAACTTCCAGTGACCAGTGTGAGAGAGTGAGAGCGATAACACCAAATTTAACACACCTGCTCCCCATTCACACCTGAGACCTTGTAACACTAATTGGGCCCAATTTGGACATTTTCACCTAGGGGTGTACACACTTTTTTTGCCAGCGGTTTACATATTAATGGCTGTGTGTTGAGTTATTTTGAGGGGACAGCAAATTTACACTGTTATACAAGCTGTACACTCACTACTTTACATTGTAGCAAAGTGTCATTTCTTCAGTGTTGTCACCTGAAAAGATAGAATAAAATAGTTACAAAAATGTGAGGGGTGTACTCACTTTTGTGAGATACTGTATATATACAATCACTTTCACAGTGTGGATGGTGGTCCCATTCTCCTCCACCTACGTGGTTCCAAGGCTCTCCTGCTCTTGCCAGGAGCCCCAGACCACATCACTGGCGTTCAGTAAGGAGTCTGGGAGCCATTCGGTCTTCCATCTCCTGTGCCCGAAATGTGCCCCAATGATTTTGTCCCTTCCAGTTTCTAAGCTGGCATTCTTTGGCTAGCACAACTAAGCAGATATCTGCTCAGTTGCATGTTGTGGAGAGCTGGGGAAACCCCCTATGATTCCATAAAGAGTTTCCAATCACCTTTCTTCACCCTCAGCTCTCTGAGCTACTTATGCAGCTGAGAACCATTAGTATACATGTGGCATGAGTGAGAGACTAAAGCTGCTTACTGTCTACTGCTGAAATGCCCTCCCTACCTAACCTGACTATAGTGGGAAATGTATCATTAAAAATATGTATCTATTTGTAAAAGCATGTTCAGTGTTATCTTGTTCACGGTACAATAAAATATATTGGAAAAAAAGGTCTTTTTTTGCATATACAGTACATGCAAAGCCACACTACTGCTTCAAGGCACCCCTAAAAGGTGTATTTCTCTAATCTATGCTCCCCACTTGGATTATCTTTGTTTCCATCCCTCTTACACAGGGACAGATCTAACCTATCTGATCTGGGGTGCAGTATAAAAGTCAGGGGGCACAATGTCAACAGTGATGTAACAGAAATGCAGGGAACCAGTATTCCCCATTCACTCAGTATGCTACTCTACCATGCGTCACAACTCAGAAACAACCTCTGACAAATAGTGCAGAGGCGGTGCAGGAGTGCACAGGGAATACTAGTACGTATTAGGCTGCCATTAGATTAGGATGATTACATAGAACATGTTCCTCCTTATATCAAGAGCCCCTATCAGAATCTCCCCTTATATCAGCATTCCTAATCAGAGTCCCTTTATAGCAGGTGTCCCCATCAGAGTGCCCCCTTAGATCCATTGTTTCCATCAGAGTTCCCCCTTACATCTATACCAATTGTCCATATCAGAGTGCCCCCTTACATCAATTGTCCCCATCAGAGTGCCCTCTTACATCAATTGTCTTCATCAGAGTGCCCCCTTACTTTGATCGTCCCCATCAGAGTGCCCCCTTACATCAATTGTCTACATCAGAGTACCCCCTTACATCAACTTTCCCCATCAGATTGCCCCTTACATCAATTGTCCCCATCAGAGTGCCTCTTTACATCAACTGTCATCATCAGAGTGTCCCCTGACATCAACTCTCACCATCAGAGTGCCCTCTTACATCAATTGTCCCCATCAGAGTGTCCCCTTACATCAACTGTCCCCATCAGAGTGTCCCCTTACATCAACTGTCCCCATCAGAGTCATCCTTACATCAACTTTCCCTATCAGAGTGCACCTTATATCAATCGTCCCCATCAGAGTGCCCTCTTACATCAATTGTCTACATTAGAGTGCATCCTTACATCAATTGTCCCCATTAGAACGCCCTCTTACATCAGTTGTCTCCATCAGAGTGCCTCCCTTGCACCGGCTGTCCCCATCCGAGTTTCTCTTACATCCACTCTCCCCATCAGAGTGCCCTCTTACATCAATTGTCTACATTAGAGTGCACCCTTACATCAACGTTCCCCATCAGAGTGCCTCTAACATCAATTTTCCCTATGAGAGCATACCCTTACATCAAATGTACCCATCCGAGTGTCCCCTTACATCAAATTTCCCCATCAGAATGTCCCTTACATCAATTGTCCCCATCAGAGTGTCTCTTACATCAACTGTCCCCATCAGAGTGCCCCCTTACATTAACTGTCCAGTTCAGAGGGCCCCTTACATCAATTGTCCCTATCAGAGTGCCTGCCCCCTTACATCAATTGTCCCTATCAGAGTGCCTGCCCCCTTACATCAATTGTGCCCATCAGAGTGTCCCCTTACATCAATTGTCCCCATCATAGTGTCCCTTACATCAACTGTCCCCATCAGAGTGCTCCCTTACATCAACTGTCCCCATCAGAGGGCCGCTTACATCAACTGTCCCCATCAGAGGGCACCTTACATCAATTGTCCCCATCAGAGTGCCTGCCCCCTTACATCAATTGTCCCCATCAGAGTGTCCCCTTACATCAATTGTCCCCATCAGAGTGTGTTCGTTTACATTTACTGTAGTATATCGAAGCGCATTAGTGCACTTTTACTGCAGTATATTGAAGTGCATTAGTAAAGTTTTACTGCAGTTTATTGAATTGTGTTTGTGCACGTTTACTGCAGTATATTGAAGTGTGTTAGTGCACGTTGACTGCAGGATACTGAAGTGCGTTAGTGCACAGATTACTGCAGTATATAGAAGTGCGTCAGGGTACTTTTATGGCAGTATATTGAATTGCGTTAGTGCACTTTTACAGCAGTATATTGAAGTGCGTTAGTGCACATTTACTGCAGTATATCGAAATGTGTTATTGCACGTTTACTGCGGTATATTGAAGTCCATCAGGGTACTTTTACGGCAGTATATTGAAGTGTCCCTTTGGTAAAACAGGGGTCTCATCTAGAGATGAGTGTGCAATCTGTCCACTGGTGAAGGGATTGATCACTTGAAGGTATAGTGACTTAGGATACCTTATCTTCACATTTGGATTTCTTCCTCTGAAGTGCCTCTCCTGGTTTTTCTTATTCTATGGACTCTGCATGTTTCACATGAACTTGGCAACTTTGCGCTTTATACATTAGTTTTATGATTAATCTATTTTTGTTATTTATTTATTAATTTATTTGATTTATTGTGCTGCATCAATTTTTGATTATGTATATTGAAGTGTGTTAGTGCACTTTTACGGCAGGATATTGAAGTGCGTTAGTGCACATTTACTGCAGTACATTGAAATGCGTTAGTGTGCATTTACTGCAGTATATTGAAGTCCGTCAGGGTACTTTTATGGCAGTATATTGAAGCGCATTAGTGCACTTTTACGGCAGTATATTGAATTGCGTTAGTGCACTTTTATAGCAGTATATTGAAGTGCATTAGTGCACATTTACTGCAGTATATTGAAGTGTGTTAGTGCACGTTTACTGCAGTATATTGTAGTGTGTCAGAGGTTAAAGGGGTGAGGGGTCAGCCTGTCAGGGCTCAGACCATACGCCGCACAATGCATCAAATTGGTCTTCATGGCTTTCTTTTCAGAAGGAAGCTTCTTCTAAAGATGATGCACAAGAAAGCTTGCAAACAGCTTGTTGAAGACAAGCAGACAAAGGACATGGATTACTGGAACCATGTCCTGTGGTCTGATGAGATCAAGATATACTTATTGGTTCAGATGGTGTCAAGCGTGTGTTGCGGCAACCAGGTGAGGAGTACAAAGACAAGTGTGTCTTGCCTACAGTCAAGCATGGTGGTGGAAGTGTCATGGTCTGGGGCTGCATGAGTGCTGCTGGCACTGGGGAGCTACAGTTCATTGAGGGAACCATGAATGCCAACATGTACTGTGACATACTGAAGCAGAGCATGATCCCCTCCCTTTGGAGATGGGGCCGCAGGGCAGTATTCCAACATGATAATGACCCCAAATACACCTCCAAGATGACCACTGCCTTGCTAAAGAAGCTGAGGGTAAAGGTGATGGACTGGCCAAGCATGTCTCCAGACCTAAACCCTATTGAACATCTATGGGGCATCCTCAAACAGAAGGTGAAGAAGCGCAAGGTCTCTAACATCCACCAGATCCGTGTTGTCATTATGGAGGAGTGGAAGAGGACTCCAGTGGCAACCTGTGAAGCTCTGGTGAACTCAATGCCCAAGAGGGTTAAGGCAGTGCTGGAAAATAATGGTGGCCACACAAAATATTGACACTTTGGACCCAATTTGGACATTAATACTTAGGGGTGTACTCACTTTTGTTGCCAGTGTTGTAGAAATTAATGGCTGTGTGTTGAGTTATTTTGAGGGGACAGCAACTTTACACTGTTATACAAGCTGCTTTACATTGTAGCAAAGTGTAATTTCTTCAGTGTTGTCACATGAAAAGATAGAATAAAATATTTACAAAAAGGTGAGGGGTTTAGTTCACAGGACACTGGGTAACTGCTTGCAACTCAAAAGGATGCAAGACAGGGCTCAGTGCTGCAGTTTGTTGTTCCGTCATGTCTCCATACAGCTACTGGTGATGATGCAAGATTTGTCAGCTCCATCCCCTCCTCCTCCTTCTTGCCCTCTGCTGAATTCTCCTATAAACCAGCAGTACCCCATAAGCATTCAAGGGGCTATTCAATGAGTCAAGCTAAAAGGTGTCATGCAGTGCTTTAGCTGGTCTGTGTAGGGTAAAGGAGCCACACTAAGGCAGAGATTCTTGCAGCTCTGTAGGGGCACAAACCTCCTGTCCACCCTTAGACAGGGAAAGTTGACACATGCGCCATGCTTGGCACATGCCATGTTGTCAATTTGGTGGTACAGCATTTCTTAAGCAGGTACCCAGGGTTGGAAGATCTGCTAAAGTAGGCCAGAAGAGTCTGTATCCATTTCAGGCGGTCATACATAGCCAGTGCTCGGTTGGCTGAAATTCAGCGAAAATTCAACCTGCCCATAAACAACCTGTTTTGTGACATGCCCACCAGGTGGAACTCTACTTTGGCAATGCGACAAGGATGGTGAGCTGTGACAATGCATACATCAGTGACACAATTCACCTTGTGTTACTGCTGGAGAATACTCTGCACGGCATTATGGACAGGGCACTCGAGGCAGAGCAGCGGGAGGAAGAGAAGGACTTCCTTTCCTCTCAAGGCCCACTTTATTCAGACACCATTGTTCCTATACTACAGAACACACAAGAGGAGAGAGAGGAGGAGGATTCTGGCAGTTTTGGAGTCACTGAAGCAGAGAAAGACATACCTCAATCCTTGACAGAGGGCTTTCTATCCCCAGGACCCTTGAGAGTAGTATATGACTGGGAGGAGGCAGTTCCAGATACTATAATGCTCAGTGACCCCCGAGGAGCCTGCATCTCATGCCTCAAACTTGCAGTACATGGGCTCCCTCATTCTTCAAAGCCTGTGAAAAGACCCAAGTATATGTGGCAACAAAGAGAAGGTTCACTATTGGTTGGCAACCCTCCTTGACTACTGTTACAAGGGGAAAGTCTCAAAACTCATTCATCGCCACAGAGGGAGCAGAAGATGAAATCTCTTGAGGACACCTTAAAGAGCAGTTTATGTAAAGCCTTTACAGACTCTGGTAGGTTACAGTGTTGTGAAAAAATTTAGTTTTGAGGCTTCTGTTGGTCAAGAGAGGATTGGTGGAGAAGGGGGCCGCCTCAGTGATGCTTTTCAAAAATGTTTTAGCCCTCAGCACCCACATCCCATCTTCAGGGTCTGCAGCATATGGTGGGAGATTATCTAGGGGTGAAAACAGACATGGAGAGCTTTCCAGTTGACAATCCACTGGGTCACTGGGTCATGAGAATAGACCACTGGCCAGAACTTGCCCAGCATGCAATTGAGCTGCTGGGCTACCCTGCATTCAGTGTTTTTGTAGCAGATAAGAGAGCGTGTCTATCCACAGACTCTGTGGACCGACTGACATTTATCAAAATGAATCAGTCCTGGATTAGCAGCAGCTTTTTCAAGCCCCTGATGCCAATGTTGCCAATTAAGTGTTTTTGGGATATGGAATCTGAGCTAGACTGTCTAGGCTGCCTAGATTTGTGAGTGATGATTTTATTGTAAAGAAACTTTTTGATATAGGTTCCATGGGCACAATTAACACCTGAAGACCAATTTTTCCACACCTGTTTAACAGATGCATATCATTAAAATGTTTGGCAGCAGGGCCAATTCTTGTTTTCATCAAGAGCACCTCTATAGGGTTACGGCGTGACGGCACCCCTGGCACCCAAAGATCAATTTTTCTGCCACTGTTTGGCTGGGGCATATCATTTCAATTTTTGACAGCAAGGCCAATTTTTGCTTTCATCAAGAGTACCTCTATAGGGTTATGGTGAGAAGGCACCATAAACACCCAAAGCCCAATTTTTCTGCACCTGTTACTATCTAAAGTCTGAGAAAGAGACACCAGAATTTATCCAAAAAATCTCTAATCTTGTTCTGAATGCACTAAATTGTGGCCTCATCATACAGACTGGCTCTCCAAGCTGTTGTTTACAAAATAAAGAAAGCTTGCAGGGAAAATGTCACTTTTTGGGCTTTATAAATGTCATTATTGCTACACCAGCTTCTTTACACGGTACAGATGTGCCACTTTACAGGCAGACTAAGGGGACCCGAGATCGGAAGAGCACACGTCTGAACTCC
>BLSH010217111.1:58671-72804 GCA_018402905.1 Glandirana rugosa | reverse complement strand
TACCCCCCCCCCCCCCCCTCCCCAGGCCAGTACCTGGACCACCATAATTACTTGCATTTAAGCCTTCAAAATGGGCACTTTTGATTTTTCCAGTTAGGGTCCCATAGACTTCAATGGGGTTTGTTATTTGGTTCCAAACATTTGCAATGTTCGAAAGTTCTGCTCCAAATTGCACTGGGGGTCGTTCGACCCATGTCTACTCTCCATGATGAACATGGACACATGGCTCAGATAGGACCTTTAGGGTAGTTAGGGATAGGTTCTATTGGCCTAACATGAGAGTCGAAGTAGAGAGCTATTCTCGCTCCTGTTTTCCGTGCATCCAAAGGAAGACCTTGCCAGTCAGGACATTTACAAAATCAAGGGCCTATGAAGCTAGTTTACATTGACATTCTGTGCCTGGAATCCAATGCCGGTGGGAAAAGCAATGTTTTGGTGGTGACCGACCACTTCATCTGATACGCTCAAGCTTATATACCAAGGACCAATAAGCTACCATGGTGGCGAAAGTCTTAGTGGAGAAGTTCTTTGTGCACTACAGCCTGCCTATGCAAATACACTCTGATCAAGGCAGAGACTTTGAGAGCAAACCAGTTATTCCAGCTTCTGGGCATAAAGAAATCCATAACCACTCCATATCACCCACAAGGCAACCCTCAACCTGAAAGATTCAACCCTATTCTACTGAACATGCTAGGAACTTTACCTTCTGAGAAGAAACAGAATTGGGGCAACCACATTGCTGCCATCATCCATGCGTACAACAGCACGACGAATGATGTCACCGGGTACTCTTCCTACAGACTGATGTTTGGAAGAGAAGCCTTTGGAGTATCTACAGAACTTACATCCCTAGCCTACTATTAAGGATATGTGAAGGAAGAACCTAAAACAGACCTACGAGAAAGTAGTAGAGAATGCTACTGCCCGAGAGCAGAGGAGCAAAATTTCAATCTCAAAGTAAAAATGCAAGACCTTCAGCCAGGAGATTGCGGGTTCTTGGGAAGCACAAGTTGGCAGACCATTGTAGAACCCAACCTTACATCATCTGCAAGCAACTTCCTGGGCTGTCAGTGTATCAAATCCACCCTGAGGGGAAAACAGGCCCTCTGAAACTGTGGCATTGGAACCATTTGCTTCCCCTTACCAATGCCATTTGAGTACCCCAGTCCACGAACTCCTCAGGCAATGAATTGTCACCCCCCCCCCCCCCCAGAACCCTGCCGTGTTGACTAAGTCAGAACAAACAACTGACAGTATAAGATATCAGTGAAGAGGAGGAGATAGTGCTGGTACATAAAACAATCAGCGCAGCTATATCTATTTGAGACTACAGAAACTGCCAGCTAAACATCAAAGGTAATCAACCTCAATACATAAAAAGCTAACACAACATGCAGCGCAATAAACCCATAAAAATGTCCAAATTGCTGAACGCTAAGCAATTAAAAAGTCCAATACATCATGTATGAAAATACACCCGGTGTTAAATATCCACTCTGGACAGTGAGACAGGTCCCTCCACCAACATCCACTGTGCTCACCTCATAGTTTCACCCCAGTTTTACTAGAGGGTCAAACGCATAAGCAACTCCTGGCAAGCTGAGATAAAACTGCAATATGAAATTCTCAGGGATCCCTTCCTCATATCAGAATAGCGTCTCCTGTTCAGCTTAGGAGGACCCGTTCCAAGACCATAAGACCAGTGTGGTGGGTATAGATAAAAGAAACATATACTAAGTGCAGACTATAAAAAAGGCTAGAAAGCTTTAATAACATCAGTCTACTTACAAACATGCGTTTGGTATAGGCGTATCAAGCTGAATTCATAGGCACCAGGTTTATTGCGCTGCATCTTGTGTTAGCTTTCTAGATAGTGCCACACTGGCTAGGCCATTAACCCAAGAAACCAACTTTGGCCCACATGCAGTTGAGAAAGAAAGAAAGAGATTTTCTAACTCAGGAGTGGAAATTCTACTTCCATTGGAGAGAAGTTAAAGTGTTACAAAACCCACACCAGTAAAATCAGTCTACATATGCAGCATAAGATGCTTGTTATACTCACTGTGGAACGTAGGGGTTAGACCTCTGCATTGTGTAAAGAGGCTGTTTTATCCTATATGCACAGATCTTCCCCTCCCTGCACTGTCTATCTGGGGAAGGCCAGCTTAGCAAGGCAGACCTGCACATGCTCAGTTGTGTCTTTTATGCTGCAGAAAACATTTACGTGTTCTCAGAGCTAGCCAGGTCACATGATATTGACATCACACATGCGGGCATGTGCACCGGCTGTAGTGGTAACCTTCTCCTACCTGAACTCTAAGCACTGGAGAAACTGTGCAGTTTATTACTGACCATGGTATACAGATCATCCAAAAAATGATATAGTGGCAGTATTTTAATATAAAAAGACGATTTAGAAGGTGTGGGCACTGTGGGGGGATATACAAACTATTTTTATATTACTGGGTTTAGTAAAACTTTAAGATTGAGATAGTCAGCTCATCTAATGAAGAGGGTATTGAGGATCTGATCAGTTTCAATGATAGAGATCTACGGCCTATGCAACTGAGGCAAAATATAAACCCTCCTGGAAGACTACCTTATGATGTCTCAGGAGAAAACTCAGAAATAATAACCCCCATCCAAGGGCAGAATCCAGACCCCACTACTGTCCCTTGGGTTGGGGGTTACTTTGACTTGCCCTCAGACACTACTGGGTGGGCTATGGAAATAGCCCTGGCCTGTCAGCAGACTGACTATGAGTTAACTGAATGTGTACATAAATGTTTCAGAAAACTCCTGAAGTATGCAAACTGTTGTTGAATTTAAGCTATGGTTGATGTTGTTGTAATTTGTGTGTTAACTGAATGGCTAATTAGTAGCCAAAATAATACCTTGTGAAGTTCCTACCTCTTTGGAGGACCAAAGATTTCAAGTGGGGGTAGGGTGTAGCCAGGTGCTGGCTAACTTGCTTGTGACACTGTGGGACATTCTGTAACAAGGGCTGCTTGTTTCCCTCTAGTGTTCAGCCTGGTTATTGTGTTATCATCTTCTGAATGCAGAGTGAGAGAGATCACTACTGAAAGCAGGGGATCATGGGATATGTGGTCTGGAGAGCCAGGATTTACATTGGAGCAAGGCTGCTGCAGACTACAAGTTCCAGCCGGCTGGGAGAGAGGAATGCTGGGTGAAGACATAAATTGCCTAGCCCAGGAAGAATTTTTCCTCTTGGGATCACAACCTACAGCTGAGAGCAGGGTCCTAGCCACTCTGGGGGATTCGTGCAGGCGCTGCATGCTAGGCGGCAGGGAGAGTCTCCAGAGAGTGAGCCAGCAGATCCACTTTTGCTATCTCCCTGTCAGCCTAGTAACTGTATGGGGTCACCATCATTGTCACTGCTACAGACCCAGCTGAATCCCAGCATTGCCAGGTGCACAGTCAGGCACCCTTCACTAGTTGCAGGTTCTTCAAGAACCTGTTCCAGGACATCCTATTCCCTTAAGCCTTGGTATCATCAGGACTGGTGAGTGGACGGCACCCTGTGTACACACTCCAAAGACACTGCATGCAGACACTTTTTTCCCATCTCTTTACATGAAAGCTTCCAAAGGAAACACTGCTTATGTTATTCTTTATTGCTGGTCGCCATTGCACAGCAATCCCCCTGGGCCCTTGTTGAGCTAGCTGAAGACTCTGGACTGTCGTGCATGCGTGGTATCGAATTTTAATGAGAAAAAGAAAAATGGGGAATTTTAAATTATGATGTTTTGGCGAATGTAATTGATAAACAAATAGGCAGTGTCTGAATATAAAAACAGTAGATATGCAGTGCCTCCAGCCGATTGCGGCAATTATTAATTAACTTAATTAAATATGAGTCTTGATTCAGACAGCCAAGGGTATACTATGATAATCTCCTGAGTTCTTTAATCTATGGGGAATTCTTACCAATGTATAGATATCTCTCAATTAAATTAATAAATAAAATAATTTATTAATATACAAGTATATTTATACAATTTTCATACAAAACCGGAATTACTGGTGATTAATAGTTCTGTTCACCTGCATCCCCTGTCCAAAGACTCACCTGGAAATATGGTCTCTGGTGGCACCACAACCAGATCTACGTCCCTCAGGAGCTACGCCCTGCTGTCCTCAAGGTCCATCATGACCACAAACTTTCCGGTCACCTCGGCTCTCGGAAAACCGCTGAGCTGATACTGCGCTCATTCTGGTGGCCACTGCTTTTGGAGGACTGTCTAGCCTATGTCCGCTCTTGTGCTACCTGTGCCAGAAGTAAAACAGACAAAACCAAAGCCTGGGGCCTCCTGAAACCTCTTCCCATCTCGGACCGACCATGGTCCAAGATTTCCTTGGACTTTATTGTGGAGCTGCCCCCAGCTAAAGGATACACAACCATCTTTGTGGTGGTTGACAGGTTAACCAAGATGGCACACTTCCTCCCAATGAAGGGCACACCCACGGCTAAAGAGACATTGGAAATCTTTATTAAAGAAATCATCCGGCTGCATGGTGTTCCAGTGAACAGTGTCTGACCGGGGGGTGCAGTTCACCTCTCGGTTCTGGAGAGCTATCTGTGCGACCCTGAAGATTGATTTGTCCTTTTCTACTGCCTATCACCCCCAAACCAATGGCCAGACCGAAAGGACAAATCAGACATTGGAGCAATACCTGCGCGGTTTTTCCGCCTACTCTCAGGATGACTGGTGTACATTGCTACCCCTGGCGGAGTTTGCGTACAATAATTCTGTGCACTCCGCCACCAAGCAATCCCCCTTTTGGGCCAACTATGGGTTCCACCCCACCGTACTTCAGAGCCTGGCAGTGGAGACTACAGTACCAGTGGTACATGCATCAGCACGATTTGTTCGGGCTAACTGAAAGCTCTTGCAAGAGACACTTTCCCGGACACAAGAAGCCACCAAAGTGGCCTTTGACTAGAAGAAACGGGGTGAGCTCAATCTCCAACCCAGGCCTGGCTCTCAACTAAGAACCTGAAGCTTGCTTGCCCATCTAAAAAGCTGGGTCCTCGTTTTATCGGTCCTTTCCTGGTTAGTAGGAAAATCAACCAGGTCTCTTTTGAGTTGGAGCTACCCCCGTCCTTACGGATACATCCCATGTTCCATGTGTCCTTGCTGAAGCCGGTGGCCCCGGATCCCTTTCCCAATAGAGCTGTAGCTCCCCCGGCCTCCATCCTGATTGATGGAGCAGAGGAGTTTGATGTGGAGTCGATACTCGACTGCAGAAGAAGGGGTGGGGGGGTCCAGTATCTGGTGAAGTGGAAAGGCTACAGGCCAGAAGAAAGCTCATGGGAGCCCGAAACCAACCTCCATGCCGACGATTGCATCCAAACCTTTAAGGATAACAATCCTGTCAAGCTGGGCAAGCTGGGCATCCGGGGGTTGCCCCTTGGGGGGCAGTGTTAGGAAAAGATTGGCCATTGTCTGCACTATTTGCCGCAATGGAAATGGCGCCAAACAACACTATTTGAACTTCCTGAACCTGTCAGCAAGTGCTGTCCGTTCTACAGCGTCTGAGTACCTTGATACCAGTTCCTGTGTTGTTCCTGCCTCTGTGATCCGACCCAGCTTGACCTGACCTGCTATCTATCTGCCTGCACTGACCCCGGCTATCCACGACCAATCCGTTTGCCTGGTGTACTGTGCTGCCAGCCCGTTAATGAACCCTGCTTGGACTTTGACCATTCTTTGCCTGACCCTTCTGTACCTTGTTTGCCCACCAGTTGCTGACCCAGCCAGCACGACCATCCATCTGCCTGCACGACTATCTGGAGCTTAACATCACCACCAGTGACCATCCAGCCCTCGTGCCATCCTGCACTCCGGGACTTCCTGTCTATACTACCAGGGGTCCCCGAATCGGGTGTGTAAGAGTGGTTGTTCCCTGCATAAGACAGACTCCACCACCAGCACCGTGACAGTGGTAGATGAGATCTGATGTGGGTGTAGGTCACTGTCTGTGTACACCTGGGCTGTGGACACCAACCCCCTCACCCCCTCCCCTTTATCAGACCAGCTCAGGGTGGGAGGCTCAGTCAGCTACTATGCCAATATAATATAATATAGCTGTGTCTGATAACTAAGGGGGGGTGCTGCTGCTGGACACAGCTATATTATATTATATTATACAGGTATAATAGCTGACTGAGCCACCCAGCCTTAACTGGTCTGATGGGGGGGGGTGCTCCTCTCTTTTATTACACCAGCTCTGAGCTCTGAGCAGCTCTGGTGTAACTGGGTCTCGGTGGGGACACCATGGCAAACCGCCCCTCACCTATCACACCTCGCCTCAGCACATTATTCAATAGAACACCGGTGGACACCCCCTTATTGTAAGCCCACACTTCCAATACTCTACGCGTTTCGAGGATTCGTCCTCTCATCAGGAGTATCATAACTCAATTATCTATAAATATAAATCATACAACAGTAAATTAGTAAATTCGTAGTGGAAAACCAAGATGGGAGAGACTCAGGTGGAGAAGATTGTTATTGAATATGTTCTTACATGTCAGCTTAAGAGTAGAGCCCAATGGATAACGCTGGGGCAGGGGCGTCCTCCGTAGTGCCCGTCCCGGGGCTGAGGGGCATAATGACCCGGACCAAGACAACAGCCGAGTGACAAGCCCAGAACCATGTGAAGGTAAATAGAGAGAAACTCGCATCCACACCGAGCTAGAAGTAAAAAGGGGTATATATGACAATGATTATATTGATATAGGGTCCAAATAAGTGAAGGTGTGGATATCAGGGGAGGTATTAAAAGAAGTTATCCAGAGAGTGCAGGGAGTCACTAAAGGGAGAAAGAGTGTCAGAAATACTGCCCCAGCCAGTGGCAGGGAAGGAAAGTGAAGAGGGTGATATAGGGAATCCACAAGCCCTATGTGAACCAGTGAAGAGATAGTGCAGGAAGGAGCTGCATGAGTGATAGATTGAGACATGGTGTGGGCTTACATAAAAGATGTGAGAGATGCCGCTAGGAACATGCTGCATGACGGCAACTCAAAGGAGTGGGGAGCTGGCCGATCTCGGCTGAAATAGTTGTGAGAACGGGCGGGTCCCCGCCAGTGTCATGCTCGACGACCAATGGGGGGGTGGAGTCTGGCTCTGGCGAAGACGCCGGAGAAGGAAATCCACACCCACCCTCCCTATGCGTCGGATAGATGAGCACGAATGGTACCCGCTCTGCAACGCCAGATTACGTCACAGAACGGACATGCGTGCATGGCGCCGACGCGCGGGAGAGCCCCCTCGACCCCCCCATGGAAGGGGGAAAAGAAGGAGAAGGGGGCGCTGCCGCGCGTCGCAACCCCGGAAAGAGACAGTGCTGGAGAGGTGAGGATAGTGTCACGTATCAGGATCAGGCAGAAGGGTAGTCGTAGACAGGCCAGGGGTCACAAGTGCAGGAAAGTCTCTCAAAGTAGTCACAGGGGTCACAGGAATGCTGTAGAATGGACATCATCTGCTGCAAGGTGTTGCCAGCATAAATAGGCCATTTTGGCGCCATTGGCACTCACAAGCATCTGTAAACGGCCAATTTCCTAACATTTCCCCCCCAAGGGTGCCCCAATGAGCTCTCTTGGTCACGTGTCTTCTCCAGAAGCGTGTAGATTCTCTTCTTGCTCCCAGGAGTTTTCTTCAGGTCCATAACCCTTCAATTTGACCCGGAATTGGGTGCTGCCTCCTCTTTTCCTACAATCGAGGATGGTCGCCACCTCAAATTTTTCCTCTCCGTCCACCAAGACTGGTTCTGGGGTGCTGTGCTACGCCCCAGAAAGACATCCTTAACCACTGGCTTAAGTAGATTAACGTGGAAGACATATGCAAAGATGATGGCAGGTTTAACTCATAGGCCACTCTGTTAATTCTCTTCTTAATAGGGAATGGCCCTATATATCTGGGTCCCAGCTTTTTTGAGGGACAGGAGAGTCTCAGGTTCCTTGTGGACAACCAGGCCTGTTGTCTGACTTGTAAGTCCAGTTCTCCCTTGCTTCCCCTATCAAAGTTCCTCTTGCTGGTAGCCTGGGCTTGGGCGAGGGTCTCCTGAAGGAGTTTGTTATTCCTCCCAAGAAACTGTGTTGTTTCCAGGACAGCGGGTACAGTGCTTTCCATAGCCAGGTCGGGCAGGAAGGAAGGGTGGTAGCCGAGGTTTGCCCAGACGGGGGACTGCTTGGTGGCAGAGTGATCAGAGTTATTATATGCAAACTCGGCTACCGGTAGAAGCAATACCCAGTCATCCTGGGAGTAGGAGGAATAGCATGGCCTCCTTTGGTCTTGGTGAGCACTGGGATGGTTTCCAGGGTAACTGTGCCTGATCTAATAGTTGACCTGTCGGCCATTCGGACGACCATGGGATGTTTCTTTGGCCGAAGGGGGATCTGGTGATGTGCTGCGAAGGAGATGTCAACAAAGCAGCTACATGCACCAGAATCAAGGATTGCCAGCACTGGAATAGTCCTGCCGAGAAGCTGCAGAAAGACAGAGAGCACAAGGTGAGCTTTATCATTAGGCAGATACATCAGTCCATCAGGGTTACTGGTGGTGCACTTACCGGCCTTGGCGGGACAATTTCTCATTAGATGCCCAGGACCTCCACAGTACAGGCACAGGTTCTGTGACATGTGCCTCTGGTGCTCTTCAGGCGTCAGAGACGGTCGGAAGAGTCCGATTTGCATAGGTTCTTGGGGGTCTGGTGGAGTGGAGGAGGAGGCAGCTGGACCGGGAGCTGGGTAACTGGGAACCCGAGGCATCATCCAGGTCAGATGTGTAGGCCCAGCGGATCTCTCGGCCCTGCGTTCCCGCAGATGGCGATGAATCTGGATGGCCAGATTGATCATGGTGTCTAGGGTGTGTGGAACCCCGACACGAGCCAGCTCATCTTTGAGCGTCTCCGAGAGACCGAGCTGGAATTGATGACTAAGAGCCGCGTCATTCCAGGCGGTATCTGCAGTCTATCGCCGGAATTCGGATACATACTCCTCCACTGGGCAGCGGCCTTGCTGCAGAGCATGGAGGGCTGCCTCCGCTGTAGCTGCCTAGTGAGGGTCTTCATATAGTTGGGTCATTGACCTGAAGAACCGATCCAGACTGGTTGTCTCTGGGTTTTTCTGCTCCAGGAGGTGGTGTGCCCAGGCTTGGGGTTCCTCTAGAAGGAGGGATATCACAAACCCCACTTTCGTGGCCTCCAGTGAAAAGGTCCAGGGTTGGAGGTCGAAGTATAGTTCACAGGAGTTACGGAAAGCCCGGAACTTTCTGCAGTCTCCTGCAAACCGCTCAGGCATGGGCACCCTGGGCTCACTTGGTAACGCCACAATGGTGCATGAAGCCGGTTGACCGGGACTGACTGGTGCTGGCATGGAAAGTTCCTACACTCTTCCTTCCAAGCGGTTGTAGCCCTTCTGCAGGTTCTTTACAGCTTGGGTGAGTCCCGCAAGGTGTACACACAGCTCGTCCATGGGAGAGGTCCCCTGCGCAGACTCAGACATGGCTGTCCATTGCTGTCACGGACCTGGCGGATGAGTCTGGCTTATGCAGGGGGTCATCTCTCTTGCGGCCCTGGTTCAAGAACCCCTGGTAGTGCAGACAGGGAGCTCAAGAGCACAGGGGGGCACGAGGGTTGGACTGGGTCACTTGATGGTATGTGAGAGTCCACTGGAGCTCATGCAAGCTGAAGAATGGTCGTACAGTCCGGGTCGGTAACAGGCTGGCAACGCGGTTCAGATGGAGCAGGCAGGCGGGTGGTCAGTTGCAAGCAAGGTCGGCAACGTGCGGGTGGCAAAGGTACAGAAGGATCAGGCAGAAGGGTAATAGACAGGTCGGGGGTCAGGGCAGGCAGAAAGCAACAAGTCCAAGTAAAGCCGGGGTTACAGGTGCAGGAAAATCTCTCAAAGTGGTCACAGGGGTCACAGGAATGCTGTAGAACAAACAGCATCTGCTGCAAGGTGTTGCCAGCTTAAATAGGCCGTTTTGGCACCATTGGCGCGCACAGGCGAACGCGCACAGACATCCGGAAACGACCAATTTCCTAACAGATAGTGTGCAGCCACGGAGATAGTGGCAGGCTCAGCAGCGAAGTAGAAGAAAGACAAAAGCACAGCCATGGCGCTGGAGAAAAAAAATGCCAAAGGGAGACAGGGCTTTTGTCACTCTCGGGATGGTAAAGAAAAAGGAAATTGATGGTGCCTCCAGATGGCCTAGAGGACACCCATGATATAATTGTGCCACATCCCGAAATAGTATAAGGAGTGAAAGATGAAGACAATGGACTTTTTCGGCACGTATTATGATAAAAATAATACATATTTATTGATCTACATTAAAAAACGGTGTAACCATTGCAGACATAGACATAACCAAAATATAAATAACATAAAAAAGATTATCAAAGTACAAGTGGTTCCCTTTGGGGAATAAGGTACCATCTAGGGTATGAATTAAAGGTGAGTATATTCCACATATATAATCTCCCAGCATATGGGTTCCACTTGACATAAAACAATGACAACGACCGCTCTGCATGTTTCGCGACAAATTGTCGCTTCTTCAGGAGCTTATTATTTTCTATCGAAAGAACATATATACTGGTATTGTTGGTGTCATCACCCAAAAAAAAAAAAAAACAGCCATTTAAATTGTATGTAGACATCTGTGTAAAAAAGGTCTCACTCACTTGCGCCATGAACCACTCGGTCATGCCCCCCCAAGACCAAAACAGACTCCCAACCATACAGCGATCAATTAAGGGCACATTTGAACATGTGGGGACACACAAGTAACTAAAATATAAAGTATAAAATAATACAGATGATGATGTACAGATCCAGAAGGTAAGTATAATGTAATGGTTGGCCTATCTGTGTGCTTACCCAATATATTGAGAAGGAATGGGATACTTCAAATTGGTATCTCTTTCTAGCTGGAGAGGTGCTGTGGTCAATTCTACAAGAGACAAGCTCCTCAATGTAACTACTGCATAGTAAATTACATACATGCTTCTATGATAGATATCCAAAATAAATACTGATAACTACATTGTTGTACCCTGCCGAGACCACCTTGGCTTAGCACAGACTGTGCGATGCACCAGAGGATAAATCTTATAGTGGGACCCCGTCTATGTATTCCTAACAATATACAGAACCTTTCAATTAGGGAAAATTGACTAGCAAAATAGAAAATAGCATGTATAAGCTTAGTGCAGTTACCTGAGTAGCTGCACCATAGGAGGCGCACCAGAGATGAGGCATAGAGGGGGCCCTGAGATGCTGCCCAAAAGGGGGAGACACTCCAGAGGGATTGTCCTACAATGATAAAATAGTTAAGGAACGTATTAGCACAAAGCCTATAATGGGACTGCATGTCCCTGCTTATTTGTGGCCATAAACATGTGTGTAGCCTCTCACCTGCTGGACGATGAATTAACTCGTCCCCTCTGTAGTGGAGGGAGGAGGGGGAAGGAGACGTGTCTCCCTCAAGACGCCTGTATATGCTGCGCCATCCTCCTCCTTTTGTGTGTCCTGGCTGGGATCATGCGTCACACGGTGTCTGACATCACCCGGCCCGGCCGCTATCCCACCACTCATGCGCCCTCCGGGCATACGCACAGGATGCCTGGGCCGGTGTAGCGTCGTTTTTTGAAACTCCACACAAATGGAAACCGGAAGCGACGTTCCGTCGCCGCCATCTTGCTATGCCCGCACTAGTCTATTCTAAGGATACAGAGAGAAGGCGGAGAGCGGACATCTTTTTACACCGAGCAGAGTTTTTAATTTTACAATTATTTTTAAACGTAAACGGAGCTTACATACTAAAATATTGTATATAGAAATATGTGACGCTGTTTTGATGTTCAATTTTAAAAGCAGTGGCAAGCCTGCTGATCTGACAGCTTAGGAATAGAACACCACTGCTATTAAAATGTAACATCAAAACAGTGAGACGGATTTATAAATCCTCGATTTCAGTATTTAAGCTCCGTTCACTGTTAAAAATAAGTGTGAAATTAAAAACTCTGGTGGGTGTAAAAAGATGTCCGCTCTCCGCCTTCTCTCTGTATCCTTAGTGTGGATGAGTGTGGGTATAGCAAGATGGCGGCAATGGAACGTCACTTCCGGTTTTTATTTGTGTGGGGTTTCAAAAAACTACACTACACCAGCAAGTCCTAGCGACCTCCACCCAGTGAGAATGGCGGTGGAATACTGGTGACACCACATCGTCACCAGGACACCGTGGAGAGGATCAAGCCGGGACCCCATGAGGGGTGTAACCACAGCATTGCCATGGAAACTGATGAGACCTCACCCCACGGCTCGGGCGGCCGCACAAACTGGCTATGCCCAACGATCATTGCACAAGGGAGACCCCCAGTGGTTAAGTGAGCCCATGGCAAGGGAGTGCATATTGCAAGAAAGCCCCACTGATGGAAGTAAACAACTAGTGGATACCATGTATGGGTTCCGTCCAGGGGTCAGAGGAGACTCTCCAGGCGGGGCCCACACCTGTAGGGGCCACAACAATACAATAATGAAACAATAAAAAAAATACATAATAATAAAAAATTTTTTAAAAACCTCTTGGATCATTTGAAAAACACTCCGATGCTCCTATACCTGCACCACCATCCCAAAGGAAAGGAGAGAAGATTAACATATTATAATCACATCCATAATCCATCAACCTATCCAGCCATTCAAAGTGGGAAAATATAATTATTCTGGATAAGACAGCATATAACAATGAGTTTACAAGGATTTTATCAGATACAGAGACATATACCCCATTAACACATGACCCAGTGCTTAGATACAAAAGGGAACTAAAGTCCCTGGTAGATGAGGGCTATAGTCTGGGCATTCTTAATAAGAAAGAAAGAAAGTGAGTTTTTGGTTCCTTTGGCACCAAGGTTACAGACCATATATTGTCTGCCTAAAATTCATAAAAGTTTGGAGGCCCCATCTGGACGACCCATCATCAGCGTTATTGATTCCATCACAGCGCACGTTAGCAAATATATTAACCATTTTTTATTGCAACCGCTTGTGATGGGTTCTCCATCATTTCTTAAGGACACCAAACATGTCATTATTCTATTACAAGACATTCAATGGAGATCAAATTATTTACTTGTCACGGCAGACGTGGCTTCTTTGTATACGGCCATATCACACACTTTGGGTTTGGAGGCAGTACAGCATTTTTTAATTCAGGATAGGAACATTCCATGTATACAGAAGCAATTCATCATGGATCTGTTCAAATATGCCATGACACATAACTATTTCTAGAACCAGAATTCCTACTTTGTCCAAAAGAAAGGAGTGGCCATGGGGGCAAAAATTGCCCCAAGCATGGCGAAATGATAGGAAGATGTGGTACTATGAGAACGTAGACCAGAATTGGTTATGTGGAGTTGTTTTATAGACGATATTATATTTATATGGGATGGTGATGAGGAGTGATGAGGAGTCTGTAATGGCCTACCTCAACTTCCTTAACAACAACGATAGGGGCATTGTCTTGAGCCAAGAGGTCAGTGCCACTGAAATATACTTTCTTGATTTAAATATCAGAATAACTGACGGCAGTCTTGTTACAACAACATTTTTGAAAAAAACTGACAGAAATAGTTATATACCTACCCACTCATGTCACAATTAGAGTTGAGCGAACCCGGACTGTAAAGTTCGGGTCCGTACCGAACTTTGGGGTGTCCGGGACCCGGACCCGGACTTTTCAAAAAAAGTCCGGGTTCGGGTCCTTTTCAGGCCCAGGCCCAGGGCCTGTGGGGTTTCAAGCCATGCCTGGGCTTGAAATGTCAGGCCCAAGCGAGTTGAGATTAACACTGTACTCACCCATCCATATATTGATAAAGACAGTCAAAAAAAGTTTTTACAACAACATTGTTCTGACGGCAGTCAATAAGACTATAAATTTAGTTCTTTCATATAAAGTCACCGTGACTGGAGAACCGAGTTCTGTTACGGGGATAGCAACAACAATTCCTTCAACTCCATCCGGTAATGTCTGAGGAGTAGTGAGGAGTAGTGGTAGGGTATATTTATATTATAGCAGATATTTTGTTGAGGTG
>BLSH010217111.1:36951-47007 GCA_018402905.1 Glandirana rugosa | reverse complement strand
GATGGATGGTTGAGCACGGCTGGGTAGGTGAGCATGGATGGATGGATGGATGAGCACGGCTGGGTGGATGAGCATGCATGGCTGGATGGGTGAGCACGGCTGGGTGGATGAGCATGCATGGCTGGATGGATGGGTGAGCATGGATGGATGGGTGGGTGGGTGAGGATGGATTGAGTGAGGATGGGTGGGGGGTGGATGGCTGGGTGGGTGGTGGGTGGCTGATGATGGCTGGGTGGGTGGTGGGTGGCTGATGATGGCTGGGGGGTGGTGGGTGGGTGGTAAATAGATGGTGGGGGGGGAGTATTTTGTCACTAGGCAGCGCTGTGGGCATTGCACATCGCCCACAGCGCTGCAGCACTACCTCTCTCCCCCCTCTCTCCTCTCACACTGCACCGATCGGTGCGGAGAGGAGAGAGAAGCCGGCGCTTCCGCCGGCTTGTTGACATGTGATCACGCCGTCATTTGCCGTCACAGCGGCCATTCACCACGATCCCTGATCAGTCGGGTCCCCCGTACCCGACGGTCACGGATGTTCCCGTGTGCGCGCCCCAGGGGGCGCGCGGGAAGCGCGATTGACGTCCTCCCAGAATTAAGCAACCGCCCTGTAGACGTCAATTGTCTATGGGGCGGTTGTTAAGCGGTTAAAGACACTAAACTTGACTAAACTAAACCAAGACAGCAAGTCACTTGCAAGTATGGTAGCATTTACACACTGGTGGAGTATAGTAAATATATTGGTTCTCTTAAACCTTATCCTTTGAAATACATACCCCCTCCTGCGAGTTTACCCCAAATCCTAAACCTTCAGTCCTCAGGGACCACACGTGTCAATGGTCTCACTCCACTGACCCCAAAGTTTCTTAACCAGTTGCTTACTGGGCACTTAAACCCCCCTCCTGCCCAGACCAATTTTCGGCTTTCAGCGCTGTCGCATTTTGAATGACAATTGTGCGGTCGTGCGACGTTGTACCCAAACAAAATTGATGTCCTTTTTTCCCCACAAATAGAGCTTTCTTTTGGTGGTATTTGATCACCTCTGCGATTTTTATTTTTTGCGCTATAAACAAACAAAGAGCGACGATTTTGAAAAAATAACATTTTTTTTTTACTTTTTGCTCTAATAAATATCCAAAAATAAAATATATATAAAAAAAAATTATTCATTGGGTTTGGCCTATTTATATTCTTCTACATATTTTTGGTAAAAAAAATCGCAATCAGCGTTTATTGATTGGTTTGCGCAAAAGTTGTCGCATCTACAAACTATGGGAATTGATTTATGGCATTTTTATTATTATTTTTTTTTTTACTAGTAATGGTGGCGATCTGCGATTTTTATCGGGACTTTGATATTGGGGCGGATATGTCGGAGATTTTTGACACTTTTTTGGGACCAATGACATTTATACAGTGATCAGTTCAAGGAAAGGGAGAAAGCTCCCAAACATGTATTATCCCCCTGGACTTTACAGGCAGTTTGTGTATATAGTACAAAAAAAGGATATAAGGAAATTATATTGAATTTTATTAGTACAGAAAGGTGTATTACAACATTGAAGTGAACAGGGACATAAAGTTCCTCGCTCACTTCAAATGCATATGTGAATTACATAAATCCAAACGATGAATTCAAACAATGCATACATCAAATACAATTTAAAAAGGACAAAAGATAAATTTGTCTCAACATGGTACTACAGTTTAACAGCATGTATACTTAGAAATGCTTGGATGCGTGTGAGATTAGACACATTCAAGGAGCCGCTTAATAAGCAGGATCTTGGGGCTTTTTCTCAGATATCCCAACATGTTTCGGTCAATCCTTCATCAGGGGACTATGGGCATCGTGCAGAACAATGATTGTGCTGTCTGTAACAAAGTTCAATCATATGAAACAATATATCATGCACATAATGGTTTAGTACATAATGCAGGTAGTTTGGTAAGAGTGCATTCCCATGGGGGAAAGACAAAAAGGGGAAGAAGCTAGAGTGAACCATCACTTACATCTAACTGGAAGTACCATCAACCAAGTTTCAAGCAGCCCGGGAGGATCTGGAAACCAAGTCCAATGTTGGCCACAGGGAGTGGAGCCCCAAAGGGTGGGTCGCAGAGGTTATGCAACCATAAGGGGCCCGAAGTGGCTGAGTCAGCGAACCTCACAAAGAGGTGTAGTATAGTGCTGATAAAAAAAATGACAACAGGTAGGTATAAGGTATGTCCGTATGGGTATGTAGACGTACAAAACAACATTCATTGGGGGGCATTAAAGCGCCACACCCTGGGGGGTTGAAGCATACCCTCTTGATTGTACCATATGGAAGTGCAACCCAAGAGAACATGGTGTCCAAAGGGTGGTGCATGATCTTCCAATGTGGTGCACACCACATGGGTCATGCATATAAACCCTATGGGTTTCAAGAACGCCAAGTTGGGCAACAAAGTAAAGTGAAGTGCTGCTTGCATTGCATATGGTACAGAGGGAAACGCTACGCAGATAGAGCGTGTAGCTTGATGCAGTTACCTGTCTCCGTAAGGACCGTCCGTATGTGGGCTGCATGTGGATTTAAAAAAAACATGGCCACATATATAGGGCAGTCGGCGGCCGGGGCAGCCAATCCAACTCGGTACGCACAGGTGCCAACCGTTCGTATGATGTGGGCGGACAGCCCACTCATCGAGCGCAGGGGGACCCTCCGGAGTGCATGGCGCGCGGCGTCACCCCGCCTCTGATGGGCGGGATGACGTCACGCGTCAATGTCTCCGCCGCCAGGTGTGTTCCAACAGACGGAGACCCGCTGGAACAAAAAGCTTGCTCCTACAAGGAAAACCCCGCTGACGCAGGGATATACATCCTGTGGAGCCTACCTGCCGGATGGTGCATAACAGGCCCAGTTCCTGTGGGGGAACATGACCCCTAGTGGCAATTGGTGGAACAGGCAGATGAAAAGGAAAAGGGAATGACCAGGAAGATTGTAAGTGGATGGATGCAAGGAAGAAAAAAAAAAAGGGTGTATGAAAACAAACATTGTTGTTGTGAATAATGTAAGAAGGAACAAATTAGGTATAACAAGAATATGGCCATTGAATGATGTTAGAGTATATGAAAGGGCGTGTAACGTCAAACTTGGAACCATAAGAGGGGTTATTGTTGTTTTTAATACATTGTGAATTTATAGGTTTAATTCACATCCCCCCGATGTGAAGCCCGGGAGGAAGGGTTTGAAGCTGTATGTTTCATTTAATCCAGGATGATGGTTAGCTTGAAGGGTATGGATCCACCTCAGTTCACGTTGGAGGAGTATTTTGTTGTGATCACCTCCACGTGAACTGAAGTGTACTCGGTCTAAGGCTAAGAATGTAACTTTGGGAAGAGAAGATGGATGGATGGCGGCCATGTGTCGGCCTATAGGAGTATCCGGGTCGCGTTTGGTAATAGATAGTGTGTGTTGGTATATCCTTTTCCAAAACTCATTTTTGGTTTTCCCGACGTAGTATCCTCCACATTCACATGATAGGAGGTATACTACGCCGGGAGTTTTGCAATTCACATAGTGTTTAGGATTAAAAAGTCGCTGGTTCGGTAATAGAATTTTTGAACGTCTATCCATGTACTGACAATAGTTGCAACCACCACAAGAAAAAGTGCCCTGGCGTATGCAGGGGTCACCTTTCTGGGCTCTAAACTCATTTGAGACCAGCCTGTCTCCAATCGAGGGTGCCCTACGATAGGCGACAGGTGGTTTGTCGGGTACAAAAGTGGAAAGCTGGGAATCCATTGTGAGAAGGTGCCAGTATTTGTTGAGAATACGTTTAATTTGTTTGTGTTGATTGGAGTATGTGGTAACAATACGGGTAATAGGATCGGAAGTTTTTGTTTGTAGAGTTTGTTGAGAAGTATTGGGATCTTGGGTTTTGTATAATAAATCCTTTCGAGGAATGTCTCGGACCCTCCTGAAGGCTCGCCTCAAGGAAGCCGCAGAATACCCACGTTCCAAGAGTCGTGTCTGTAGTGCCCCAGCTTCCTTTAGAAAGGAAGATTCATCTGAGCAATTGCGGCGAACACGAAGATACTGGCTGTATGGTATGGAGGCCAAGAGTGGCTTGGGGTGGAAACTACCAGCATGAAGCAGGGAGTTTCCAGCCGTGGATTTGCGAAACAATTGGCTGGACAGCGACCCATCCTGACCCTTACGGACGAGAACGTCCAAAAAGGGCAGTTCGTGTGTATTGTGGGTCATAGTAAACCGTAAATTCAGTTCATTCTGGTTAATGTAATTCAAAAATTGCTGTAGTTGGGAGGAGGGGCCCTGCCATGTACGTCTACATACCCATACGGACATACCTTATACCTACCTGTTGTCATTTCTTTTATCAGCACTATACTACACCTCTTTGTGAGGTTCGCTGACTCAGCCACTTCGGGCCCCTTATGGTTGCATAACCTCTGCGACCCACCCTTTGGGGCTCCACTCCCTGTGGCCAACATTGGACTTGGTTTCCAGATCCTCCCGGGCTGCTTGAAACTTGGTTGATGGTACTTCCAGTTAGATGTAAGTGATGGTTCACTCTAGCTTCTTCCCCTTTTTGTCTTTCCCCCATGGGAATGCACTCTTACCAAACTACCTGCATTATGTACTAAACCATTATGTGCATGATATATTGTTTCATATGATTGAACTTTGTTACAGACAGCACAATCATTGTTCTGCGCGATGCCCATAGTCCCCTGATGAAGGATTGACCGAAACATGTTGGGATATCTGAGAAAAAGCCCCAAGATCCTGCTTATTAAGCGGCTCCTTGAATGTGTCTAATCTCACACGCATCCAAGCATTTCTAAGTATACATGCTGTTAAACTGTAGTACCATGTTGAGACAAATTTATCTTTTGTCCTTTTTAAATTGTATTTGATGTATGCATTGTTTGAATTCATCATTTGGATTTATGTAATTCATATATGCATTTGAAGTGAGCGAGGAACTTTATGTCCCTGTTCACTTCAATGTTGTAATACACCTTTCTGTACTAATAAAATTTAATATAATTTCCTTATATCCTTTTTTTGTACTATATACACAAACTGCCTGTAAAGTCCAGGGGGATAATACATGTTTGGGAGCTTTCTCCCTTTCCTTGAACTTTCATCATTTATCCACATAATCATCCACATCCCTCTCCACAATGTAACTCCATCATCCTCATCCCTCTCCAAGACGCAGTGCTGTATGGCAAAAAATGGCCTGGTCAGGAAGGGGGCAAATCCTTCCAGGGCTGAAGTGGTTAAAGATCTTTTTTGCCGCAACACAGCCTTGAGCAGTACAGCAAACAAGGGATTGAAGCAGGCAGCGTTGTGATTTTCTCACCGCTTGCTTTAACTCCTTGGACCCCGCAGAAGCGTGCAGTTGCAGGATGCTTGCAGAGTGGCCCCATTTGCTTGAATGATTGGCAGGAGGTAGCAACAAGGGGCTTAACTCCTGCTGCAGCATATGTACACCTCTCAGCAGCTAAAGGGGTAGGGATTGGGGACCCCAACTTGTGAACAAAAGCTCTAAGGGTGCTGCCCAATGCAGCTACGGTTTCCTGCACAAGTGCAGCAGTCGCCGCTGCTCCTCTGAAAAGCAATCTGAATGTGTTTGACAGGTGGCGAGGAGGCAATATCCTGCCTACTCACCACCTGATTTTAAACCCATGATTGCCGTGTAATGCACGCGATTGCAACACAGTAGTACGGCAATTAGAGGTTTATATTGGGCGTGAGGAGGGGACACTGTGCCGGTGATCTTTGTCTTCCCCCATGTTCAGGTAGATCTCCACCTCTTTAACCACAAACCCAATTTTCCAAGCACAGTACTTTGGTACACTTTGGGGGTTATTGGCCTCTGCCTGTAACGGGTGGTCCAGAGGTCCTGTTTCAACTACAGCAGGCCTTACCATGTGCTCGCTAGGCTGGAACCAAGGGACTGTGCAGGAGTGAGGAACAAGGAGTGAAACATGCAGCAAGTGTCAGTACTGGAGTGAAGAAGTGTGTATATATGGTGTGTGTGTGTGTGTATATATACAGTATATATATATATATATATATATAGGTCCCGTGTAAAGAACTGTTTGATTCCTGGGCATCCCATAATCATCCCTATCCCATCCAAGTTCAAATCCCCTAATAAAAAAAACAAAACAAAGTACCAGCCTGTTTTGTGACTCTGGATGTGAGGAAAAAGTGTGATTGAGGGCAGTGTGATCAGGTGAACCACAACAACCAGCCACCCCCAAGGGGGCCATTGGCTACATAGGAAAGAATGGTGCCTGTTAGGAACTGCTATGATAACCGTCGGCTATCATCTCTCTGTCAGTCTGTCTTGAGTTCGGACATCCAATGAGAGACTGAGTTCACCTGAATTAAATGGATGCAGACAGACACACAAGTATGGTGAAAACAATCTCTGGTTTTACTGGTATAAAAATGGGTGTTTATATACAATTCATACAAAGGGAGGGGTATATTACACAAAGAAAAAAATTGCCTTGTAAGCAGTTATCTATACATTATGTCCTTTCTTCAAGAATAAGATAACATGTTGAAATGTGATTACTCAGCTACAAGGTTACAAACAGTCAATCTACAAGACAGGATGTACTAAAGGATAAGATAACATGTTATGATGTAGCAAGTTACAAGAGAGGATATATTGCAGGATAAGATAACATGTTATGATGTAGCAAGTTACAAGACAGGATGTACTGCAGGATAAGATAACATGTTATGATGTAGCAAGTTACAAGAGAGGATATATTGCAGGATAAGATAACATGTTATGATGTAGCAAGTTACAAGACAGGATGTACTGCAGGATAAGATAACATGTTATGATGTAGCAAGTTACAAGAGAGGATATATTGCAGGATAAGATAACATGTTATGATGTAGCAAGTTACAAGACAGGATGTACTGCAGGATAAGATAACATGTTATGATGTAATTACTCAGAAGTGACCCCCACAGGGTCAGAAAGTGAGTTAAAGGACAGGATATGTTGTGTGCCGAGACAAAAGCCTTGTCAGCATAAACTTCTTGCTAATATTAAAGCAGCATTTTTCTTTATACAACAATATGAAATAATTAAGGATAATAGGTTCCCTACCCATTACAATCCCCTCTTAAAACCAATTTTCATGGTTTTCTCCATACTTCCAGGGCCATACTAGACATCATCAGGAACATATAGTTTTCCTGGGAAAATTAGTGGACATAGAACTCTTGGATCCTTTGTCTCCTTACTGCAAAGAAAGGACCAAGTCCATCCTTTTTTATATGATGATATTCTTTCTCTTTTGTCTATGCCTTTTAATATACTCAGTGTATTGGCCAGAATTTCAGAGGGTTGTCTGGTTAGGAAGTAGGGAGAAATACATAGAGAGATTGTTAACTCCTTTACTAAGCATTTTCCTAAACCATGGAATGACACAGCATACCACTATACCTATAACTATGAGTATGATGAATATGATAAGACCTAGCTGAATAAGGGCTTGCTTCCAGCTGGTGAACCACCCAAAGTATTGATCCCAAGGATTGTCTATGCCCGAATTCGTTACCAAAACATTGGTGACTATAATTTATCCATTCTACATTTTAATTAACAGTTATTATGGGGATAAGACATTCAAATCCAGCTGTCACTTGATCTCTGTCTTTGAGTTCACCTTGAACCCCTCTTTGAACATCTATATATATGTACCCCTATGAATATGAAAATGTACACTGACAAAATACTATAGGACAGTGAACTATATGGCAGTAGTCAAAAGTAAAGGTGGCTACATATATATATGGTGTGTTATACCAGAATGTTGTGAGATTGGGAGTTTTACCCTTTTTGGGTAATGACCACCTCTGTACTAGTACACATGAGAAAAGTCAATAAAATCACTAGAAATGGGGGTAGGATCAGGGGGATTAAGAGCCATTGTCCAAAATTCAGGTAGCAGTTCATTTTCAGGGTCAAGGTTGTCTACCACCGTTAATACTCCCTTGTCTTGACTTTCCTTTTCGAGGTCAGGGCTTTCTGCCCCCGTTAATACCTCCTTTCTTGCTTCTGGGACCTCTGGGTCAGGTCTCTTCTTTACCAATTTTACTCCGGTGGCATGAATCCAGGGAGGGTCGTGTTCTGTCAGAACTACAGTTCTGGTTAAAGCTATCACTGCAGTCTTGGGGCTATAAATGAAGTCCGAAACACAGTACAACAAGTCTGCCTATGTGTAATCCTACTGAAAGTGAGGGCTTAAAAAAATTTTTATAGATAGATATAATCAGTGCATTTTTATAGCACTGATCGCTGTATAAATGCCAATGGTCCCAAAAAAGTGTCAAAATGGTCCGACATGTCTGCCCCAATATCACAGCACCGCTAAAAATCGCAGATCGCCGCCATTACTTGTAAAAATTTAAAAAAAATAAAATCCCCAAAAATGAATTCTCATCATCCGTAAACGCGACCACTTTTGCGCAAACCAATCAATAAACGCTGATTGTGATTTTTTTTTATCACAAATATGAGGAAGAATATAAATCTGCCAAAACCGATGAAAAAAATATTTTTTGTATTTTTTTTTTGGATTTGTATTTTAGCAAAAAGTAAGAAATTTGCTTTTTTTGCAAAATTGTCGCTCTTCTTTTGTTTATAGCGGCGATCATAAAAGACGCAGCGATGATCAAATACCACCAAAAGAAAGCTCTATTTGTGGGAAAAAAAGGACAAAATTTCGTTTGGGTACAACGCCGCACGACCGCGCAATTGTCAGTTAAAGCGACGCAGCGCCGAATAGCAAAAAGGGCTCTGGTCCTAAAGTGTGAAATCCTTCCGGGGCTGAAGTGGTTAAAAAAAATTGCGTAGGGTTCCCCCCCAAGACCCTTTGGTCTGGTATGGATTTTAACTACCTCGCATCCGCGCTATAGCGGAATGACGGCTACAGCGCGGCTCTAAAATGCCGGGAGGACATCAATAGACGTCCTCCCATTCGGCTCGTGCTGGGCACGCTCCCGCGGGCGCAAGGGGCGCGTGCACGTGCCGCCGCACACTGCGGGAGCGTGCCCGCGGGTCGGGCGGACCCGATGTCCGCCGGAGACCCGCGATCTCCTTACTGACAGGAGGAACGGGGAACCGCCGAAGTAAACACGGCGGTTCCCCGTTCTGTGAATGGGACATGCCAGAGCTACTGATCCCTGTCACTGGGATCAGTTAGATCTGTCATGCCCCTGTCAACCCCGCCCCCCCACAGTTAGAACACACCCAGGGAACATTGTTAACCCCTTCACTGCCCCCTGCAGGTTAACCCCTTCACTGCCAATGAAATTCATACAGTAATCAGTGGACATTTAAATTTCTGATCGCTGTATAAATGTCATTGGTCCCAAAAAAGTGTCAAAAACGTCCGACATGTCCGCCCCGATATCGCATTACCGATAAAAATCGCAGATCGCCGCCATTACCAGTAAAAAAAATAAAAATAATAAAAACGCCATAAATCAATGTCCATATTTTGTAGGCGCTATAACTTTTGCGCAACCCAATCAATAAACGCCGATTGCCATTTTTTTAACCAAAAATATGTAGAAGAATATATGTCGGCCAAAACTGATGAATAAATTTGTTTTTTATTTTCTATTTTTGGATATTTATTATAGCAAAAAGTAAAAAAATATTGTTTTTTTTCAAAATTGTTGCTCTTTTTTTGTTTATAGCGGCGATCAGAAATGACACAGAGGCGATCAAATACCACCAAAAGAAAGCTCTATTTGTGGGAAAAAAAGGACGCCAATTTTGTTTGGGTACAACGTCGCACGACCACGCAATTGTCATTCAAAGAGCGACAGCGCTGAAAGCCGAAAATTGGTCCGGGCAGGAGGGGGGTTTAAGTGCCCAGTAAGGAAGTGGTTAAGGGGAACCCCACACACTGAAAAAAACGGCATAGGATCTCCCCCAAAATCCATACCAGACCCTTATATGAACACGCAGCCTGGCAGGCCAGGAAAGGGGGTGGGGACGAGTGAGCGG
>BLSH010217063.1:489817-503243 GCA_018402905.1 Glandirana rugosa | reverse complement strand
TCTCGGGACATGAGATAGGCCGTCAGTAAATCAAGTGTGATCAATTTTCAGTGATTGGCACAATAGCTTGCAGACTCTATAACTTTCACAAAGACCAAATAATATACACTATTTTTTTTTTTTTTACCAAAGATAGGTAGCAGTATAAATTTTGGCCAAAATTTATGAAGAAAAATTACTAATTTGCAAAATTTTATAACAGAAACGAAGAAAAATTCATTTTTTTACAAAATTTTCGGTCTTTTTTTAATTATAGCGCAAAAAATAAAAAACCCAGAGATGATTAAATACCACCAAAAGAAAGCTCTATTTGTGTGAAAAAAAGGACGCAAATTTCATATGGGTGCAGTGTTGCATGACTGAGTAATTGTCATTCAAAGTGTGAGAGCACTGAAAGCTGAAAATTGGTCTGGTTGTTAAGGGGGTTTAAGTGCCCAGTTGTCAAGTGGTTAAGGTGGTAATTAAACTCACTTGGTGTCTCATCTGCCTTAAAATTAGCATCAGAACAACCTGTGTAATGCATATGTGTCCTGGATTAAGGGGATGATGTGGCAACCCTACTCCATCCTGATCTACCTGGGTGCTCTGTAGAGGTGGACTGCTTGCTGCTGGGTACATCTGATGAGCACAGTAAGGGGGGTGACCACGTCCTCCATTCCACCACTGCCTCAGCCTCTTTGGATGAATGGGGGAATCTCAATGCTTGCAAAGTCACATGTTAAGGTTTTCGGCAAAGTAGATATGTTTGTGCAAGGAAATTTCTCCTACACAGTGCAACATAGTAACAAATTAGAGGTGAATTATAATTAAGTCCATAATTTTTTGCTGCAAAACCAAAGTTGCTAAAATCCCTCCACGTATCCCTTGTAATATATCTCTCTCCTCCTTGGTGGGAGTGGAGATGATCCCATCTATAAGGATATACAGGACATCCACACACAGCACAAGGCCGCGTTCACACAAGGAGGCGTTGCTCGGGGCCGCAGTTCCTCTGAGTTCCACAAGGTGGTGATCTCATTTATACCATAGAGACAGGAAGTCTCTATGGAAGACAGGAAGTGATGTCAGCTACAAATAGGAAGTGATATCAGGTATAAATAGGAAGTTCCAGGTAAAAGGTCGGGAGGCATTAGAGAGGAGACAATGCTGGAACTGGCAGTAGAGGAGGTAATAAGATCTTATTTTCTATTTACACCCAGTAACCCCCCTCCCCCGTCATGTCCGTCCTCTTCCTCCATAGTCACTGTGACGTCTTTTATCTCCAGCAGGTGAAGGTGCACACATAAATGGTCATTAGTGGAAACGCAACACATCTGGAGAAAATGACCGGAAACGGACCTTATGTTCTATACAGGAGTGGGAGTATTTAGAAGGACACAAGGATCTCTACAAGGACGTCATGATGGACAATCAGCCGCCCCTCACATCACCGGGTAAGAGGAGACTTTATTGTAAAGGAGAGAGCAGTACGGGGGCTCCACCTAGACCCCCCATCCTCTGATAAACACATAGAAACAATGTATTCAGTCAGTGTTGTGTTTCCTACAGATGGATCCAGTAATGGGAACCCACCAGAGAGATGTCCCCGTCCTCTGTATTCCTGGGATTCCACACAGGAAGGTCACCCCATCCCTCACCATCATCAGGTAGATGAGGAACAATTATTGGTAGTTATGATTTATACACAAGCATGTTTGTTACAATGAATGTTTTATTCTATATTCAGAATGGAAACCTCAGAGAATATAATACTGTTGTCGTTAAAGAAGAGTATAAAGAGGAGGATGAGGAGTATGGTGTGATTGAAAAGCGTTCAGATATACACAAGGACATAATGGAGCCACATAATAACAGGAACCCACCAGAGAGATGTCCCCGTCCTCTGTATTCCCGGGATTCCACACAGGAAGGTCACACCATCCCTCACCATCATCAGGTAGATGAGGAACAATCACTGATAGTATCATTAGGATCTGTACATTATCTGCATTGTTACCATTGATGTCATTTTTATTCTATATTCAGAGTGGAAACCTGAAAGATTCTAATGCTGAGGTTAAAGAAGAGATAAAAGAGGAGGATGAGGAGTATGGAGTGATGGAGGAGATTTCAGAAGGACACAAGGATATGATGGAGCCACCTAATACCAGGAACCCACTAGAGAGATGTCCCCGTCCTCTGTATTCCCGGGATTCCACACAGGAAGGTCACCCCATCCCTCACCATCATCAGGTAGGTGGAGTTGAGGGTCGGGAACATAAAGTGATTGAACCCTCTGACATGTGGAGACGATGTGTGGACTCTACAAGATGATATTTTCTATGTGATCTCACATCATAAATACTTCTATGTTACAGATGTTATTTTCTGCCATTCTGTTGGTTTAGGGTGAAGATCTGATGAACCTGAAAGTTGAGGGTGAAGATCTGAGGAACATGAAAGTTGAGGGTGAAGATCTGAGGAACATGAAAGTTGAGGGTGAAGATCTGACGAACATGAAAGTTGAGGGTGAAGATCTGACGAACATGAAAGTTGAGGGTGAAGATCTGACGAACATGAAAGTTGAGGGTGAAGATCTGAGGAACATGAAAGTTGAGGGTGAAGATCTGAGGAACATGAAAGTTGAGGGTGAAGATCTGAGGAACATTAAAGTTGAGGGTGAAGATCTGAGGAACATGAAAGTTGATGGTGAAGATCTGATGAACATGAAAGGTGAGTGTGAAGTAGAAGAGACGTATGTGAGGGATGATCAGCAATATATGGAGGAGGGTGGAATGAGGAGGACATTCATAGAGGAGGACACTCCTACAGAGATCAGCACAGGTGACCCATAATATATTCTTCTCTTATCTCTGCTCAGTTACTGCACACTGGACCAGAGTACGCTGTAGTAATGCGCCGGACACATGTAGACAAGTGCAGGGTACCCGCTGTCTAGTAGGTGGCACTTTGCCATTACACACGGAGTGGAGTCTGTTGAGAGAAATGTTGCCTTATGGGCTTCATTGAAATCTTCGGCAGCTTTGTGATTGAATGCGGCAAGCTCTGGAGAACTTTGGCGGCCATCTTGGCATGGAACTCTATAAAATAGGGTCCCCACATCATTTGGACCTGCCTGGAGAGAGTGGTAGGTCAGAGACACAGAACCCGCTTGTTAGGGAGAGTGAATATTGCAGGGAAAGGTTCCCGACGAGTAGGGTCAGTTCAAGGACAACGCCGGTGAGTCGGGAGGAAGTAGAGAGGAGACATTCCAGAGAAGTGGAGCTCTTCTCAGCAGCATCAGGGGAAAATACTGCTGCAGGCTTCCTCCAGTGTTGCATTGTGCAGAAGCCTAGGCCTAGGGTCACTTATGCTATGCAAGTCTCAAATCTATTGGTCATCTTTTTTCCAGGACCGGCCATGGAGAAACCCTCAAAGGATCGTCTCACTTTATCTCCAGGTTGTAGAATGGAAGATGAGGACATCACAGGAGATTGTGGAGGAGAAAAGACAATGAGCTCAGCTATGGATGGTGGACTTCACAGTGTGGAGAGACCATGGAGTCCCTCTGCCTCTGACCAACCTCCTACTGTGGGGGATGGTGCCGGGACTCGGAGGGAGGAGACCTATCCCTGTCCTGATTCTGGTGAAAGTTTTAGCTCTGAACTAAGGCCTACTGTAAATCAGAGATCTCACACGGGTGGGAAGCTTTATTCCTGTCACGAGTGTGGGAAACTCTTTTCACAGGTGTCCAATCTTTACAGACATCTGAGATTACACAAGGGCGAGAAACCTTATTCCTGCGCTGAGTGCGGGAAATGTTTTTCACAGAAGTTCCATCTTTACACACATCAGAAGTCTCACACAGGTGAGAAGCCGTATTCCTGCCCCGAGTGCGGAAAATGTTTTACACAGAGATCAGTGCTTGTTATACATCAGAGATGTCACACGGGGGAGAAGCCTTACTCCTGCCCAGAGTGCCAGAAATGTTGTTCAAATAAGTCAGACCTTGTTAAACACCAAAGATCCCACACGGGGGAGAAACCGCATTGCTGCCCTGAGTGCGGGAAATGTTTTTCAGAGAGGTCCAGCCTTTCCAGGCATCAGAGATCTCACACTGGAGAGAAGCCGCATGCCTGTCCGGAGTGCGGAAAATGTTATGCGCATAAAACGGACCTTGTTAAACATCAGAGGTCTCACACGGGGGAGAAGCCGTATTCCTGCCCAGAGTGCGGGAAAAGTTTTTCAGGGAAGTTCAGTCTTTCCAGACATCAGAGATCTCACAATGGCGAGAAGCCGTATACCTGTTCAGAGTGCGGGAAATGTTATATGCATAAAATAAACCTTCTTAAACATCAAAGTGCTCACATAGTGGAGGGGAAATTTTTCAGATGAACCCAGTTCTTCTAGAGCAGGGATATGCAATTCGCGGACCTCCAGCTGTTCCAAAACTACAAGTCCCATCCCCATCATGCCTCTGCCTCTGGGTGTCATGCTTGTGGCTGTCAGAGTCTTGCTATGCCTCGTGGGCCTTGTAGTTCTGGAGGTCCGCTAATTGCATATCCCTGCTCTAGACTCCAGAGAATGCACATGAGCTAGAAGCCGAATGCCCAACCTGAGTGCAACCAAAATCAGGCCTTGTTATAAATCGGAGTTCCTGCCCTGAGTGCGGGAAATGTTCTCAGAAATACATAAAAAGGCTCACACGGGGGTGAGAAGCCGTATTCCAGTCCTGAGTGCAGGAAATGTTATAGATTTTATGTGATAGACAAAGTGGCTCATAATTGTGAAGTGGAAGGAAGATTATAAATTATACAAATAAATCTGTGAAAAGTGTGGGGGGCATTTGTATTCAGCCCCCTTTACTGTAATACCTCTAACTAAAATCTAGAGGAACCAATTGCCTTCAGAAGTCACCTGATTAGTAAATAGAGTCCTCCTGTGTGTCATTTAATCTCAGTATAAATACAGCTGTTCTGTGAAGCCCTCAGAGGTTTGTTAGAGAACCTTAGTGAACAAACAGCATCATGAAGGCCAAGGAACACACCAGACAGGTCAGGGGTAAAGTTGTGGAGAAGTATAAAGCAGGGTTAGGTTATACGAAGATATCCCAAGCTTTGAACATCTCATGGAGCTCTGTTCAATCCATCGTCGGAAAATGGAAAGAGTGGCACAACTGCAAACCATCCAAGACATGGCCGTCCACCTAAACTGACCGGCCGGGCAAGGAGAGCGTTCATCAGAGAAGCAGCCAAGAGGTTCATGGTAACTCTGGAGGAGCTGCAAAGATCCATAGCTCAGGTGGGAGAATCCGTCCACAGGACAACTATAAGTCGTGCCCTCCACAAATCTGCCCTTTATGGAGGAGTGGCCATTGGTGAAAGAAAGCCATAAGAAGTCCCGTTTGTGGTCGGCAAGAAGCCATGTGGGGGACACAGCAAACATGGGGAAGAAGGGGCTCTGCTCAGATGAGACCAAAATTGAACTTTTTGAGCCAAGTGTGACAGAAAACTAACACTGCACATCGCCCTGAACACAGCATCCCCACTGTGAAACATGGTGGTGGCAGCATCATGGTGTGGGGATGCTTTTCTTCAGCAGGGACAGGGAAGCTGGTCAGAGGTGATGGGAAGATGGATGGAGCCAAATACAGGGCAATCTTAGAAGAAAACCTGTTGGAGTCTGCAAAAGACTTGAGACTGGGGGGGAGGTTCACCTTCCAGCAGGACAACGACCCTAAACATCCAGCCAGAGCTACAATGGAATGGTTTAGATCAAAGCACATTCATGTGTTAGAATGGCCCAGTCACAGCCCAGACCTAAATCCCATTGAGAATCGATGGCAAGACTTGAAAATTGCTGATCACAGACGCTCTCCATCCAATCTGACAGAGCTTGGGGGATTCTGCAAAGAAGAATGGGCAGAAATGTCCTCTCTAGATGGGCAAAGCTGGCAGAGACTTCCCCAAAAAGACTTGCAGCTGTAATTGCAGGGAAAGGCAGTTCCACAAAGTTTTGCCTCCGGGGGGCGCCATACAAATGCCCCCCACACTTTTCACAGATTTATTTGTATCATTTATCATTTTCCTTCCATTTCACAATTATGAGCCACTTTGTGTCGTCCATCACATAAAATCCCAATAAAATACATTTACGTTTTTGGGTGTAACATGACACAATGTGGGGAATTTCAAGGGGTGTGAATACTTTTTCTTGGCACTGTTTACACCTCAGAAAACACGTGGCTGAGCGCTCCTCTGATCTTTATCATGGAAGAAACTCTTTATAAGGAAATCAGAGATCACAAAATACTTCAACGTTCTCTGCTAGGAGAGAGAAGGAGGCGGAGTCACTGCTGGTTGGGTTCCTCTAGCTGTGTAGTCTGATCTCCCCTGACCTTCAGCAGAAGCTTCATAGGAAGACATCCTGGTGAGGGAGGAGCTTGTGGATGAAGAGAAGGGGAGATCAGACTACAGGACAGGACTGACCATATCAGTGCATCAGTTAGCAGCCTGCACAGACAGCTTTGTTTGGAGAGCGCCACCTGCTGGATGAAAGTGGAAAAATATGACATTTTCAGATGTAACTTTTCATATTTAGTTGATAAAGCTGCAAACATATTGGTACATTTTCTTAGTATGAAACAAATGATATTTTTTGTAAGTTGATTGATAAAAGTCTTCCCTCAGATTTGTATGGTGAAATGTTCTTTTATTTTCCTTTATTCCTTTCTAACACTACAAGTAAGGTCCATCCTGTATGTTTTAGTTTTAGTCTTAATCTTGTGTCTTAGTAGTTTGGTGTTACCGGTTTGTACAGCCGACTCTCCCCCTTCTCATAAATCTCAGGATGCCTGTTGTAGACTCCAATGATGAGTCCATCAGTTCATAGACCCATCTATCATTCCTCCCGTAATTCCTCCTCCACACCATCGCCACCTCCAACCACATCACCATCACCACCTCCAACCACATCACCATCACCACCTCCAACCACATCACCATCACCACCTCCAACCACATCACCACCTCCAACCACAACACCACCATCACCACCTCCAACCACATCACCACCTCCAACCACAACACCACCATCACCACCTCCAACCACAACATGACCATCACCACCTCCAACCCCATCACCATCACCGCCTCCAACCACAACACCACCTCCAACCACATCACCATCACCACCTCCAACCCCATCGCCATCACCACCTCCAACCACATCACTATCACCACCCCCAACCAGATCACCATCACCATCTCCAACACCATCACCACCTCCAACCACATTACCATCATAACTTCCAACCACATCACCACTTCCAACCACATCTCCATCACCACCTCCAACCACATCACCACCTCCAACCACATCACCGCCTCCAACCACATCACCATCACCACCTCCAACCACATCACCATCATAACCTCCAACCACATCACCACTTCCAACCACATCACCACCTCCAACCACATCACCCTCACCACCTCCAACCACATCACCACCTCCAACCACATCACCATCACCACCTCCAACAACATCACCACCTCCAACAACATCACCACCCCCAACCACAGCACCACACTCAACCACATCACCACCTCCAACCACATCACCACCTCCAACCGCATCACCACCTCCAATCACTATCATCACCTCCAACCACATCACCATCACCACCTCCAACCACATCACCACCTCCAACCACATCACCACCTCCAACCCCATCACCATCACCACCTCCAACTACATCACCACCTCCAACCACATCACCACCTCCAACCACATCATCATCACCACCTCCAACCACAAGATGTTTTGCTTTTTCATTTTCCCTCTGATTCCTGCAGTAAACCAATGAAAACCTATTGTATATGAATATGCCTTTTCTAAACAAGATTGCTGTGTATGCAAACTACTTATAGCTATAGGAAAAACAGCACAATACATATAGAGTACTATAAATATGCATACATGCACACACTATCGGCATATCACCGGGTGGTGGCACCTAAATATGGAATAGCTGGCAATTAAGGTGTTAATTAAACCCACTTGCTGCCTCATCTGCATAAATGGGCCCCAGAACCTGTGTAATTCATATGTGTTGGGGTTTAAAGGGATGAGGTGGTAACCCTACACGGGACCCAAGGGGCGACTGCACCTGGCTGATGGCACTAACCAGCTCATGAAAGTTTCCTCTGTGGAGTTTCAGCCTATAGGGTGTCTCCTTTGTCTCCAGTGCCCCCCTGGCACCATCAGGACATGGCACTTCTGACACCTGGTGCCTTGCTTATGGGACTCATGGGAAATAGAGGCAACTGTCTTCTCTGTGCTCTGGCCCATGCACGGGGGGAGTGGGGATGCTAGCACTGTGTTCATCTGGTGCCCGTGCAGTACAGTCCCCAGGGTGGTGTGCACCTGTAAGCGGGGCACCCAGCTTCTTACTGTTCATGTGCATGGATGCAGGTCCTAGACCTTCCCGCTACATCCTTCAAGTCACTGTACACATTAACCTTAGACCTATGTTTTCTGTGGTCCAGGTAGAAGCTCCAGAAGACCAACTGCCCCCTTGGGCCACCTGACGCATGATACATGAGGGTTTTTTTTCTGAATGCCAGGAGGTGGACTCCATTTCATCCATCACCACCCACTCCTGAGCCAACCAGGCTTGCACCAGTAAAGCATATCTCTTCTCCCCAGGGATTGGCTGTATTTAGAACATCCCTCTCAGTACACCACCACACAGAGACCTCTGCTCTTTACTTATTGTTGCCCCCTTGTCCTAAACAGGGGCTACCAGTAGATTTAGCTGTGCTGTGTTGTAGTTAACCTGGTTGACTTGTAGTCTTTGTGATCATTTGGGTTTTCTTCTAAGCCTGGTGTAGCTGTAGTTCCTCCCTTTTGTCAGCAGGTGACGCTGTTACCTTTGGCATTAGTGTCATGAGCTGCAGTAAAGCTAGGTTATGAATATGCATGCTTCTCTCTAGCCTATCAGTAGGAGCTTCATGGCCACTGGTGCATGCCGGGGGAGTGTATATATATCTGGGAAGTTCCCATGATCAGGGTCCTCCCACCCAGACCTTGGTCTGGTGTGAGGAACAGTTGCGTTGGGTAGGCCTGAAGCCTAAGGCCTAGCCATGTGCTCGAGGCTCTGCCAGAGAAATCCTGTTTGATGCCTGGCGGCATGAGAAAAGGGATGGAGTTCTGAGATAAAGAACCAGAGGTGACTCTTCCATGAGCCGGGGACTGAAGAGAACCTTGGAAAGCGTGAAGACTGACTCATCCATATAATCTCTGCATGGTGCTTTGAGGTTTTGGTTGCTATAGGAGACAACTGTTGCTATGTAGGTACAGAACATTGGGTGCAGGCCTAAGGATCTTGTTCTGTACTGCTGTCTACCTGGATGTTTTTGGCGAAGCAGTCTGCAGGTCTGTTTGCCTGCTGTCCTACGTTGTCCTGTGCCCTAACCCTCTCTCCCTACATTTTGTCGTTGTGAGCAACAAACTCATTTTTGTTCTGTCTAAAAGTGACTGGTGGCCGTTTTTCTGCAACCGTCCACACCCACCATGCCTAGCAATCAGCACCCTGAGGTGAAATGTCAGCTCGCCCTCATGCTGTGGGTTGGGGGGCAAGAGCTACAGTATTAAGAATGTTCCATTTCAATGGTCATAAACCTTTTACAGATAATGGTGCCTTGCTCGTGGGATAAATTTGCAATAGAGGACACTTTCCTTTCTGTGCTCTGGCTAATGTGCAGTAGAGGGCGCTAGAGCTGTGCTCATCTGGTGTATGTGCAGTTGCTAAGAGGAAGGCTCTGGCCGAAACGCGTTAGAATTTCAGATGTAGCATTGCTGTTTGTGCCAAATAAAGATTCAACAGAAGAAGCATTTGAGTTTCCGGCATTTTCTCTTCCAAGTTGCTGCACGTGGGACACAACAAGCCTGAGCACCAATACTCAGCCCATTAATCCACTCCATTGCAGTATCGCCGGGACGGCATAAAGGTTCTGGTACTGTAATCCTGTCCTATGATCTAGACTAGTTTTGGAATACTAAACCTGTGAGAGGGGTTCATTCAAGTGTGCTCTGGCTGCCAGGTCTGTGTGAGAGGCCTATCCGGGTATACAAGATCTGCTATAAAGAGCTGTTCTACCTCTGGATTTAAAGAGTCTGTAAGTGATCTGCAACAAGGTATGTGAAACCTACCCTAACCCTCTCTCCTTCACTGCTTTCAAATTCTTTATTAAAGCATTGAAAAATATCTAAAGTGACCGGCGCCCAAGTTTCTGTTCTAGAGCTCTCCATTGTAGCCATGGATCCAACCCTGAGGAGAGATGTATGCTCTCACCATCCCTGGTAAGCTCCCAAGAGGGTGGGGTACCCAGGGCCGCCATCAGGGATGGGGTACAGGCAGTACTGTTGTAAGGGGCCCCAGTGTCTCAAGGGGCCCTTACAACAAAGACTTTAGCAGTCTTTAACATTGGAGTCTATGGGAGGTGGCACCTGGGTTGGGGGCACTATTCTCACGAACCGTAGGTGACAAAAATACCAAACCTGGGTCACATGGAGAGGGCCCACTGGACAACAACTGGTCCATGTTTGGGACCTCCAGCACTATAGTTTGGCTGTACCGGGTCCCCAAAATGACCGGCAATTGTCGGGTGAATTTCAGACTTAACATTGGAGTCTATGGGAGGGGGACACCGTTCTCCCAAACCATAGCCGATAACAATACCAAACTTGGGTCACATAGAGAGGGCCCCCTGGGCAACAGCTGGTCCAAGTTTGGGACCATCAGCACCTATGGTTCGGCCCTACCGGGTCCCCAAAATGACCAGTCATTGACTGGCAATTGTTGGGTGAATTTCGGACTTAACATTGGAGTCTATGGGAGGGGGCATTGGGTTTGGGGACACCATTCTCCCAAATTAATGGAGATAAATATACCAAACTTGGGTCACATGGAGAGGCCCCCTGGACCATAACTAGTCCAAGTTTGGGACCTCCAGCACCTATGGTTCGGCGCGAGGTCTTATTGCAAGCATCGGGTGAGGCTGTGCTGCCTGTGCATTGTTTTTTTAACCCCTTGGATCCCACACTAGCATGCATTGCACACTTCACTTCACTTGAATGGCTCATGCTTGGCAGGCTACACCTGGTAAGTGTGACAGGGTGTATAATTCCTACTGCGGCTGCAACATGTGTACACCCCTGGCCAGTGGGAGGGCCCCTGGGGAATGTTGGGCTCCAGGTCTAAGGCTGTGTAAGGGGCCCCAAAATTTCTGATGCCCTTGGGGTACCCGCTACACTTGTTTAATATTTTGTAAATTCCTGCTCTGTACACGGTTCACAGATCACCAAGGAGGTGTTGGGGACCTATTGACCTCCCATGGAGACTGCTTGCTCCCAAATGAGATCCAGAATTCCCAGAATCCAGAATGTGTCCTCTGCAGACAGAGGTTGAAGGATGACACAGATGCATCCTCTGGCCGGAGAAAAAAGGTCTTTAGGTTGGAGATGCATGAAACCTACCTGGCTGCATTGGTGGGCATGAGTGAGACCTCCCATGATGCTTCCTGTTTCCCAAAGCTACTGCTTGCCTTTTTAGTTGGGCCTCTTTATTGAAGCTGTTGGGTGATCTTCCACCCCCACCGCTGCTTTCTCCCCTGCTGCACCACATCTGAAGCCCTGCCATCCAAGCTGCTCAGATATTGGAGTTGTAGCAATCAGGATTTTTTTCCCATCCTCATTGTTCCCAGAAAAAGATGTCAGGTCTATGTGGGCAGCCATAGCTGGAATTGCTGCCCTTATGGTGCTCTCAGCAGACCCTTGACATTCAATCTTCATATACTTACCCTGTAACCTGGACTCTGGTCCTCTGCTGTGTCCTTTCTCTACGTGGCTAATCTTCCACCATCACGTCCAGGAGATCAGGAGCCATTTTCATTCTTTCTTCTCTGCTGGGGTTCTTTGCATCCACGTGCCAGAGGTGGAAAATGCTCATGTGTACTGGGGTATGGGGCCCCATCCTGTTCTGCCTGGCTGCTCTGCTGCAGTAGAGGTGGACTACTTGCTAATGGGAACATCTGATAAGGACAGTGAGGGCAAAGGCCAGGCCTCAAGGAAAGTACCTTCTCCCGCTTGTGAAGAACTCCACACGCAGGTTCTTAGCACTTTAGTGGCTTTATAGTAATGGTAGCAATTACAATAGATGGAGTAGCGGGTACCCCACCCTATTGGGAGCTTACCAGGGATGGGGAGAGCATACATCTCTTCTCAGGGTTGGATCCATGGCTACAATGGGGAGTTCTAAAACAGAAACTTGGGCGCCGGTCACTTTAGATCAGTGTTTCTCAACCAGGGTTCCTCCAGAGGTTGCAAGGGGCTCCTTGAGCAATGGTCAATTTCTACCTCTCAGATAAATTCCCAATGATATCATTGATCTTTTTAGCTATCTGTAAGGTATGGGGCCCCATCCTGTTCTGCCTGGCTGCTCTGCTGCAGTAGAGATGGACTACTTGCTGCTGGGAACATCTGATAAGGACAGTGAGGGCAAAGGCCAGGCCTCAAGGAAAGTACCTTCTCCCGCTTGGGAAGAAACCCACACGCAGGTTCTTAGCACTTTAGTCGTTTTATAGTAGCGGTAGCAATTACAATAGATAGACGAGTAGTGGTTACCCCACCCTCTTGGGAGCTTACCAGGGATGGGGAGAGCATACATCTCTTCTCAGGGTTGGATCCATGGCTACAATGGGGAGTTTTAGAATAGAAAATTGGGTGCCAGTCACTTTTCAATGCTTTAATAAAGAACTTGAAAGCAGTGATAGGGGAGAGGGTTAGGGTAGTTTTCAGATACCTTGTTATTATTATTGTTATATAGGATTTATATAGCGCCGACAGTTTTACAACATTAGAGGGCCCTGCTCGTTAGAACTTACAATCTAGAAGATCTTGTTGCAGATCACTTACAGACTCTTTAAATCCAGAGGAGAACAGCTTCTCTTTATAGCAGATCTTGTATACCGGGATAGGCCTCTCACATAGACCTAGCAGCCGGCAGGATTTCTGGACAAGTCTCTCTCACAGACCTAGCAGCCGGCAGGATTTCTGGACAAGTCTCTCTCACAGACCTAGCAGCCGGCAGGATTTCTGGACAAGTCTCTCTCACAGACCTAGCAGCCAGCAGGATTTCTGGACAAGTCTCTCTCACAGACCTAGCAGCCGGCAGGATTTCTGGACAAGTCTCTCTCACAGACCTAGCAGCCGGCAGGATTTCTGGACAGGTCTCTCTCACAGACCTAGCAGCCGGCAGGATTTCTGGACAAGTCTCTCTCACAGACCTAGCAGCCGGCAGGATTTCTGGACAAGTCTCTCTCACAGACCTAGCAGCCGGCCTCTACTCTCTCTGAACAGGTCTTTAGGACGGCCGACGATCCAG
>BLSH010217063.1:458332-474912 GCA_018402905.1 Glandirana rugosa | reverse complement strand
CCCCCATCATCTGATAAACACATAGAAACAATGTATTCAGTCAGTGTTGTGTTTCCTACAGATGGATCCAGTAATGGGAACCCACCAGAGAGAGGTCCCCGTCCTCTGTATTCCCGGGATTCCACACAGGAAGGTCACCCCATCCCTCACCATCATCAGGTAGGTGAGGAACAATTATTGGTAACTATAATTCGAACATACGTATGATTGTTACAATGAAGGTTTTATTATATATTCAGAGTGGAAGTCTCTGGGATTATAATATTGTTGTTAAAGAAGAGTTTACGGAGGAGGACAATGAGTATGGAGTGATGGAAGAGATTTCAGGACACAAGGATATGATGGAGCCACCCAAGACCAGAAAGCCACGAAAGAGACGTCCCCGTCCTCTGTATTCCCGGGATTCCAAACAGGAAGGTCACACCATCCCTCACCATCATCAGGTAGATGATTGACGATTATGGGTAGTTATGATTTAAACAAAAGCGTGTTCATTACAATGAAGGTTTTATTATATATTCAGAGTGGAATCCTCGGGGATTATAATATTATTGTTAAAGAAGAATATAACGAGGAGGATGAGGAGTATGGAGTGATGAAGGAGCTTTCTGAAGGACACAAGGATATGATGGAGCCACCTAATACCAGGAACCCACCAGAGAGATGTCCCCGTCCTCTGTATTCCCGGGATTCCACACAGGAACGTCACACCATCCCTCACCATCATCAGGTAGGTGGAGTTGAGGGTCGGGAACATAAAGTGATTGAACCCTCTGACATGTGGAGATGATGTGTGGACTCTACAAGATGATATTTTCTATGTGATCTCACATCATAAATACTTCTATGTTACAGATGTTATTTTCTGCCATTCTGTTGGTTTAGGGTGAAGATCTGATTACCATAAGGATTAAGGGTGAAGTAGAAGAGACGTATGTGAGGGATGATCAGCAATATACGGAGGAAGCTGGAATGAGGAGGACATTCATAGAGGAGGACACTCCTACAGAGATCCGCACAGGTGACCCATAATATATTCTTCTCTTATCTCTGCTCTGTTACTGCTCACTGATTGGTCCAGAGTAGGGCAGGAGCTGAGTGATATCAGCCAATAATAGGTTGATAATAGTCACCTCCCTGTACTGATACCCGTCCTGGGGTTCAGCTGGCAGTATTAGGTTGGGTGTCACTCCTAGTTACAGTAGGGACCAAAGGCCCTTTGACTGAAGAGGGGAAGAGTCCCAGCTGGTTGGGACCTCCACAGAGAACATCTGCTCACTCCTATCTCCCTGATCCAGATGGGATGTTGATGGAAGTGAAGGAACCCTCTCATATCTATTGATGATGTTTTTATATTTTTCCAGGACCGGCCATGGAGAAACCCTCAAAGGATCGTCTCACTTTATCTCCAGGTTGTAGAATGGAAGATGAGGACATCACAGGAGATTGTGGAGGAGAAAAGACAATGAGCTCAGCTATGGATGGTGGACCTCACAGTGTGGAGAGACCATGGAATCCCTCTGACTCTGACCAACCTCGTACTGTGGGGGATGGTGCCAGGATTCATGGGGAGGAGACCTATCCCTGTCTTGATTCTGGGGAAAGTTTAAGCTCTGAATTAAGTCTTACTGTACATCAGAGATCTCACACGGGGAAGAAGTTTCATTCCTGCCCTGAGTGTGGGAAATGTTTTCCACGGAAATCAGAACTCGTTAAACATCAAAGAACTCACACAGGTGAGAAGCCGTATTCTTGCTCTGAGTGCGGGAAATGTTTTTCAGAGAACTCCCACCTTTCCAGGCATCAGAGACTGCACACAGGAGAGAAGCCGTATTCCTGTTCTGAGTGTGGGAAATGTTTTTCAGAGAAGACCTCTCTTTCCAGACATGAGAGGTTGCACACATCCGAGAAGCCTTTTTCCTGTCTTGAGTGTGGGAAAAGTTATACACAGAAATCACAACTTCTTGCGCATGAAAGATCTCACACAGGGGAGAGGCCGTATTCCTGCCCTGACTGTGGACAGTGTTATCCACTAAAATCGACACTTATCAGACATCAAAAGTCGCACATTGGTGGGAAGCCGTATTCCTGTCCTGAGTGCGGGAAATGTTTTTTTCAGAAGTCCTCTCTCCTTGTACATCAGCGATCACACACAGGCGAGAAGATGTATTCCTGCTCTGAGTGCGGGAAAAGTTACCCATGGAAATCGCATCTTGTCACACATCAGAGGTCCCACACGGGGGAGAAGCCGTATTCGTGCCTTGAGTGTGGGAAATGTTATCCGCGGAGATCAGAACTTGTCATACATCAACGATCTCACACGGGGGAGAAACCGTATTCCTGTTTTGAGTGCGGGAAGTGTTTTTCGGAGAAGTCCTATCTCCACAGACATCATAGAAATCACACGGGTGAGAAGATGTATTGCTGCCCTGAGTGCGGGAAATGTTATAACAACAAATCAGACCTTAATCGACATCAGAGGTCCCACACGGGGGAGAAGCCGTTTTCCTGCCCTGAGTGCGGGAAATGTTTTTCGCAGAAGTCCCACCTTTCCAGTCATCTAAACTCCCACACGACAGGGACATGGCTACCTCCAGCTGTGACTGAGAACAGATCCTGCGAGAGCCCCCAATAATCCTCTTCCATCCTGCAGACAGACTTCTTCCTTGGCCACCATGAACCATAGAGGTATGGTGGACCCCATACACAGCTTATCCACGAGGAAGAATTTCCACCAATAGGCAACTGAACGGCTTATAGAGTTTCCATGACCAGACCACTATGAGGTTGGCCACAGGGACCTTGTCCTGAGGAAAGCCAGACAGAAAGGTGTTCTTAAAATATGAAAATGCCACCATCTTCATCTTTTCTTCATTTCTCAATGGAGTTACGAAAGTAGAGAGCCTCGTTTGTAGAGTTCAAGCAAAAGTTCTGGGAAGAAGGTTTGGTATGGTCCAATTCATGCCCCAAGAGACTACCTGTCCTGGACAATGGGAAACCATCTTTCTTTACCACCCATGGACTGGCTGTATACTAATCAGAGGCCTACCGGCCATTCCATCCCTTGGTGGATCTCGTTGTTGGGTTATTTGATGCCTTTGCTCAGTATCTGCTCTATACTTCATGAATGAGGTGATATCCGGAAGCCCATCAGATATCTCCCACCACTAAGCTAACCCTTTGATTCTGGCGGAGCTGTTCCTCTCAGACCGGTCAGCCCAGAGATGTTTGAATTGTACATGATGTTCGTTAAATGGGCTTCTTCGCTGATGGCCTTAACGTGACATTGACCCTTCGTCTACCAAACTAGGTTTATAAACGTCCTGGTAGTCAATGGGCCAAACCAGGCTCAAGGCTGCTGCTTCAGCCAACTCTTCGGCTGTCATGTAAAGGTGGCCCTGGAGGCTTTAGAGCCACCAATCACATTCACAGCCTATTAAATGGCCTTCCTCAGGAAAAAATGAAAACCATTAATCATTTTTCCTTCCTTCTTACCTGATTCCTACACTGACCTACCTGACCTCTACATTGACCTACCTGACCTCTACTTTGACCTTCCTGATTCCTACACTGACCTACCTGACCACTACACTGACCTACATGACCAATACATTGTACTACCTGATTCCTACACTGACCTACCTGACCATTACACTGACCTTCCTGATTCCTACACTGACCTTCCTGATTCCTACACTGACCTACCTGACCACTACACTGACCTACCTGACCACTACATTGTCCTACCTGATTCCTACACTGACCTACCTGACCACTACATTGTCCTACCTGACCACTACATTGACCTACTTGATTCCTACACTGACCTACCTGATTCCTGCACTAACCTACCTGACCACTACACTGTCCTATCTGACCACTACACTGACCTACCTGACCACTACATTGTCCTACCTGATTCCTACATTAACCTTCCCGATTCCTACACTGACCTTCCTGACCACTACACTGACCTACCTGACCACTACATTGTCCTACCTGATTCCTGAACTGACCTACCTGACCACTACACTGTCCTATCTGACCACTACACTGACCTACCTGACCACTACATTGTCCTACCTGACCACTACATTGTCCTACCTGATTCCTACACTGACCTACCTGACCACTACACTGACCTACCTGATTCCTACACTGACCTACCTGATCCCTACACCGACCTACCTGACCACTACATTGACCTACCTAACCTCTACACTGTCCTACCTGATTCCTACACTGACCTTCCTGACCACTACATTGACCTACCTGACCTCTACACTGTCCTACCTGATTCCTACACTGACCTTCCTGACCACTACATTGACCTACCTGACCTCTACACTGTCCTACCTGATTCCTACACTGACCTACCCGGCCACTACACTGACCTACCCGACCACTACACTGACCTACCTGATCCCTACACTGACCTACCTGACCACTACATCGACCTACCTGATTCCTACACTGACCTACCTGACCATTACATTGACCTTCCTGACCACTACACTGTCCTACCTATTTTCTTTATTTTTTTCTACTCGATTCCTACACTGACCTACCTGACCACTACACTGACCTACCTGATTCCTACACTGACCTACCTGATTCCTGCACTGACCTACCTGACCATTACATTGACCTTCCTGACCACTACACTGACCTACCTGATTCCTACACTGACCTACCTGATCCCTACACCGACCTACCTGACCACTACATTGACCTACCTAACCTCTACACTGTCCTACCTGATTCCTACACTGACCTTCCTGACCACTACATTGACCTACCTGACCTCTACACTGTCCTACCTGATTCCTACACTGACCTACCTGACCACTACATTAACCTACCTGACCTCTACACTGACCTACCTGATCCCTATACTGACCTACCTGACCATTACACTGTCCTATCATATATCCACACTGACCTGCCTGACCACTACACCATCCTACCTTTTTTCTTTTTCTACCTGATTCCTACACTGACCTACCTGACCACAACATTGACCTACCCGGCCACTACACTGACCTACCCGACCACTACACTGACCTACCTGATCCCTACACTGACCTACCTGACCACTACATCGACCTACCTGATTCCTACACTGACCTACCTGACCATTACATTGACCTTCCTGACCACTACACTGTCCTACCTATTTTCTTTATTTTTTTCTACTCGATTCCTACACTGACCTACCTGACCACTACACTGACCTACCTGATTCCTACACTGACCTACCTGATTCCTGCACTGACCTACCTGACCATTACATTGACCTTCCTGACCACTACACTGTCCTACCTATTTTCTTTATTTTTTTCTACCTGACCACTACACTGACCTACCTGATTCCTACACTGACCTTCCTGACCATTACATTGACCTTCCTGACCACTACACTGTCCTACCTATTTTCTTTATTTTTTTTCTACCTGATTCCTACACTGACCTACCTGACCACTACACTGTCCTATCTGACCACTACACTGACCTACCTGACCACTACACTGACCTACCTGATTCCTGCACTGACCTACCTGGCCACTACACTGACCTACCTGACCACCACATTGTCCTACCTGATTCCTACCTGACCACTACACTGTCCTACCTGATTCTTACACTGACCTACCTGATCCCTACACTGACCTACCTGATCCCTACACTGACCTACCTGACCACTACACTGACCTACCTGACCACTACATTGTCCTACCTGATTCCTACACTGACCTACCTGACCACTACATTGTCCTACCTGACCACTACATTGTCCTACCTGATTCCTACACTGACCTACCTGACCACTACACTGACCTACCCGACCACCACATTGACCTACCTGACCTCTACACTGTCCTACCTGATTCCTACACTGACCTACCCGACCACTTCACTGACCTACCTGATCCCTATACTGACCTACCTGACCATTACACTGTCCTATCATATATCCACACTGACCTGCCTGACCACTACACCATCCTACCTTTTTTCTTTTTCTACCTGATTCCTACACTGACCTACCTGACCACAACATTGACCTACCCGGCCACTACACTGACCTACCCGACCACTACACTGACCTACCTGATCCCTACACTGACCTACCTGACCACTACATCGACCTACCTGATTCCTACACTGACCTACCTGACCATTACATTGACCTTCCTGACCACTACACTGTCCTACCTATTTTCTTTATTTTTTTCTACTCGATTCCTACACTGACCTACCTGACCACTACACTGACCTACCTGATTCCTACACTGACCTACCTGACCACTACACTGTCCTACCTGACCACTACACTGTCCTACCTGACCACTACACTGACCTACCTGACCACTACATTGTCCTACCTGATTCCTACACTGACCTACCTGACCACTACATTGACCTACCTGACCACCACATTGTCCTACCTGATTCCTACACTGACCTACCTGACCACTACATTGACCTACCTGACCACTACATTGTCCTACCTAATTCCTACACTGACCTACCTGACCACTACATTGTCCTACCTGATTCCTACACTGACCTACCCGACCACTACACTGACCTACCTGATCCCTACACTGACCTACCTGACCATTACACTGTCCTATCATATACCACACTGACCTGCCTGACCACTACACCATCCTACCTTTTTTCTTTTTCTACCTGATTCCTACACTGACCTACCTGACCACTACATTGACCTACCTAATTCCTACACTGACCTACCTGACCACTACATTGACCTAACTGATTCTTATACTGACCTACCTGACCACTACACTAACCTACCTGACCACTACACTGTTCTACCTGATTCCTTCACTGACTTACCTGACCACTACATTGACCTGCCTTATTCCTTCACTGACTTACCTGACCACTACATTGACCTACCTGATTCCTTCACTGACTTACCTGACCAATACATTGACCTACCTGATTCCTACACTTACCTACCTGACCACGCCTGCCCATCAGGAGGAGATTAGGGAACATCCAATCCCCGATTTTGTCACTTCCCGGGTTCACCGGTTTCATTCCCCAGCTACAGTAGCCAGGGAAGCAGCTAATCGACCATCATCTTTGCTTGATTAGCTGCATGGGAGGGTAGGGAAGACATTGGAAGGGTCTATAAGACCCCAGATGTCTTCAAACCAAGGACCTCTCATCTGCCCAATGTTATCACATAGCGGGCTTGTCAGCCCCCTTGTGATAACAATAAAGTTACATATAAAAAAATGTAATTAAATAAATAATAATAATTTAAAAAAATTAAATATAGCCCGTTTGTGATAGCAATCAATAAAAAAAAAAAAAAAGAGTATAAAAAAAATGAAAAGTAATTAAATAAATAAAAATAATTAAACAATAATTAAAATCACCCCCCGTGGCCTGGGCACTCACCTAAATACACTCGAAGGGTGTGCACGTTAATATAAATGGGGGTTGTGCCACACATATGAAGCATTGCAAGGCTGACAGTTACCAGCATGACTCCCAAAGGTAGAGGTGTGATGGGACTTGTGGTTCCGCAACAGCTGGAGGGCCACAGGTTTGAGCACCCATGACCTAGAGGCATCATTTTCAAGAGTCGCCTGTGGGCAATTTTGGGTACTGTAGTCTTTTTTTTTTTTTCGTTTCAATCTTCAAGTTTGATATGTTGAGTATCAATTTACTCGACGCAACCCCATCTTTTATATTTTAGTTTAAAATGTATTATATCATGTTTGTGCGAACTAAAATTAATTTTTATTGTTTTTTTTTTTTTTTAGAAAATATGTTTGTTTTTTTTTGATAAACAGCAAATATTGTGCGACATAAAAAAAAATTCAAATGCAGCCATTTTATTCTCTTGGGCTTTGGCTTTCAGAAAACATTTGGTGGGGGTTTAAGATTATTTCTAGCAAAAAAAAAAAAAAAAATGCTGAATTTGTTAGTTTATTTGTTTGTGAAAAATTAAAAAGATGGAGTAGTAGACAAGTGGGCCTCACTTTTTAAAGTAAAAACTTACCTTACAGATGCTGTCTCTTGTTGTTCATAAAGGTCTTCTTTCCTCCTGCTTCAGCCAATGCTTGCTGCACTTTCTGGTTTTAGGGTGGCTCCTTTCCGAAAATCCTGCAAGTCTTCTTGTTGCTTAACCAAGCTCTGTAGGACATAATGGCGTGATGTGGGGAGCCCTGCAGAATGGGGGGGGGGTATCATAATCACAATTTATATTCAAATTAAATTCTCTGCTTGAACAGTTGGCTGGGAGACACAGAGTGGTCTTCCATCGGCATAGCCCAGTGGTTCTCAACTCCAGTCCTCGGGACCCCCCAACAGGCCAGGTTTGCAGGATAACTGAAATGCATCACAGGTGATATAATTTGCTGCTCGGTGATTGCAGTGTTCTAGTCTGCATCTCCCCAAGGTAATACTTAAAATCTGGCCTGTTGGTGGGTCCTGAGGACCGGAGTTGAGAACCATTGGCATAGCCCAAGCTGGTGACCCCTTCCATAGCAGAACATAATAAAAGTGATACGCAAACAAGAGGCCTTTCATTTAAGCTTCAAAGGATTATTGTTAACAGGTCATTATGTAATCAGTAAAACTTCTTAATGGTAATTAGCCGCGGTAAATGTCGTAAAGACAGGGCCTTGAAGAACCAGATGCTTTTTAATGGTTATCGTAAAAACATTTTAGTTCTCCAGGCCTAAGGCAGGCTGGTGTGCGTTTCTTTCTGCAACCGCCCTCCTCATTGGGCCACAAAAAGTGAAGGTAACCAAGCTCTGTAGGACATAATGGCGTGATGTGGGGAGCCCCTGCAGAATGGGGGGTATCATAATCACAATTTTACGTTGGCGTGGAGACACAGAGAGGGCTTCCATCAGCATAGCCCAAGCTGGTGACCCCTTCCACAGCAGAACATAATAAAAGTGATACGCAAACAAGAGGCCTTTCATTTAAGCTTCAAAGGATTATTGTTAACAGGTCATTATGTAATCAGTAAAACTTCTTAATGGTAATTAGCCGCGGTAAATGTCGTAAAGACAGGGCCTTGAAGAACCAGATGCTTTTTAATGGTTATCGTAAAAACATTTTAGTTCTCCAGGCCTAAGGCAGGCTGGTGTGCGTTTCTTTCTGCAACCGCCCTCCTCATTGGGCCACAAAAAGTGAAGGTAACCAAGCTCTGTAGGACATAATGGCGTGATGTGGGGAGCCCCTGCAGAATGGGGGGTATCATAATCACAATTTTACGTTGGCGTGGAGACACAGAGAGGGCTTCCATCAGCATAGCCCAAGCTGGTGACCCCTTCCACAGCAGAACATAATAAAAGTGATACGCAAACAAGAGGCCTTTCATTTAAGCTTCAAAGGATTATTGTTAACAGGTCATTATGTAATCAGTAAAACTTCTTAATGGTAATTAGCCGCGGTAAATATCGTAAAGACAAGGCCTTGAAGAACCAGATGCTTTTTAATGGTTATCGTAAAAACATTTTAGTTCTCCAGGCCTAAGGCAGGCTATAGACGGTGTGCGTTTCTTTCTGCAACCGCCCTCCTCATTGGGCCACAAAAAAGTGAAGGTAACCAAGCTCTGTAGGACATAATGGCGTGATGTGGGGAGCCCTGCAGAATGGGGGGTATCATAATCACAATTTTACGTTGGCTGGGTTTCACAGAGAGGGCTTCCATCAGCATAGCCCAAGCTGGTGACACCTTCCACAGCAGAACATAATAAAAGTGATACGTAAACAAGAGGCCTTTCATTTAAGCTTCAAAGGATTATTGTTAACAGGTCATTATGTAATCAGTAAAACTTCTTAATGGTAATTAGCTGCGGTAAATGTCGTAAAGACAAGGCCTTGAAGAACCATATGCTTCTTAATGGTTATCGTAACAACATTCTAGTTCTCTAGGCCTAAGGCAGGCTATAGACAATGTGAATTTCTTTCTGCAACCGCCCTCCTCATTGGGCCACAAAAAGTGAAGGTAACTACAGCTTGAGAACTTTCCACTTTCCAGCAACACCAAGCAAGCATGCATGTGTCATGCTGAAGGCCAGTGACTCTTATCTGATTGGACTTACACTGAAGTTATTGAAACAGTAGACCTTGTTAAGTACTTTTTATCTTTATTCCCATTTCTTTTAATGTTGATAGTACAATGTATTTTGTCTCATTTTCTGTAAACATATATTGCTTGCAGCAGTTTTTCCTTTTTTTTTTCTCTTCATTAAATGATACTTTAAAATCATTTAAGCCTTATCTCTAATGCACTATACCGGAACTTAAAGAATTCCTGTCCTTGATGATGAAAGCAACCAACGACGTTTTGAAAAGAAAAACGTGGTGGGGTTCTCCTCAACAAAATATTCCAGACCCTTATCCTTGATGAAGTTCTGATTTTTATGAGGGCCCCGCACACAAAAAAAAACCAGAGAAAAACAAATGAAAGACATGGGCCTCTCTCAAAAGGGGGCACCCCATGCATAAAATTAGAAAATAAAATTGAAGCCCCCCCCCCCAATTCCTTGGCAGGCCCTTATCTGAACATGCAGTCTGGCCAAGAAAGTGGGCAGCAATCAAGTGCCCCCTCTACTGAATCATACCACATGCCCTCAACATGGGGCAGGTACCCAAGCTGGCAAAGCATCTTGTCCCCATGAGGGCAAAGTTCCTGGCCTAATGGTTCTGGAGTCTGCAGTGGGGCCCCCAGATATCCACCCCCCCCCCCCCCTCACATCTATGAGTAAGGGATACACAGTACAATAGAAACAGTGATAAATAGACAAATTAGACTTTTGACAAAGTCCTTTGTTGACAACCCTCCCGAAAAATAAGTCATGTCACCCTTTTATGTAAACCCATCATCAACCACATCGTCCAGCAATGCAGATTTCCATCACCCATGATGTACGATGCAAGCAGACCCCCGAAAAAAAAATGCTGAACGGTGTGCATGGGGGTGCCCTTTAAAATCCATACCAGACCTAAAAGAAGTTATAGGAGGGACCCGTTTCATTTTTTGGGTTTTTTTTTTCAAGGGGTCCTCCCTTAAAACCCATAGTAGACACCCATCTAGGAATAGGTGGCTGGTGCATTTTTTGTGGGGAACCCAAGATCTTTTTTTTTTTTTAAACAATGTTATTGGTTATGGTGCACCATAGCAACCACTGACTGTGCAGCTGTAGGCATCCTAGTAACCAATGATGCTATTGGTTACTAGAATGCTGGTGGACAGCCTGCACAGCACCCTAAATGAATGTCTTCTTGCAGTAGCCGGGCAGGTGAACGGGCTACTCAATTGGCTTGTTTGGCAAACTGCTAACAGCCAGAGTTGGGGGCGCACCCTGCTTAGACCTAAACTCAAACCTCGTCCTTTCTCGACATGTTATTGGTTGTTATGGTGCACCATAGCAACCACTGACTGTACAGCTGTAGGCATCCTAGTAACCAATGATGCTATTGGTTACTAGAATGCTGGCGGACAGCCTGCACAGCACCCTAAATGAATGTCTTCTTGCAGTAGCCGGGCAGGTGAACGGGCTACTCAATTGGCTTGTTTGGCAAACTGCTAACAGCCAGAGTTGGGGGCCCACCCTGCTTAGACCTAAACTCAAACCTCGTCCTTTCTCGACATGTAACACGCAGTCCAAAAGGGGTCATCTGTGCCTCTTTACATGTAAATTGATGTTTAAATGTTTAATGTTGACCCTCATATTGTCCACATATCTTAACCAATTGCTTTGTGTTTTTTCCTGAAAGAGTTTACCACCTCCATGTACAGGTTAGCTACACTGGGGAATATAGGTGATCCCATGTTTTTGCTGGAAGAAGTCATCCTTGTACATGAAAGACCCCTTCCAGTCTAGAGGCACATTTTTTCCAGATAGAAGACTACTGTTGATGTTTGTGGTAGCCCCAAACTATTCCCATCGAAGCTTGAAACTAACCCAGCTTATGTGGTTGGAAGTGAAAAAATGATCCTCCTATAATGACCTTCCAGCTGATTTATCCATATAGGACAACTCCATCTTAGCATTGCCTAAATATATACTGGACACCCTGGTCTGGAAAATGCATGTACTTTCAGATATCTACCAGGAGGAAACATCACTTTCTTTTGCACGGCTTTAGAAGAAGAGTGAACTATTGGCGATGGCGATCTGCTACCTTGCCATGGTCATGAGGTGCAATTTAGAGACTGGAGGCGTATTTTTTAATTAGCATTTGTTTCACAAAAATGTTCATTAGGATTTTTCAGCAAGTAGAACGCTCATACATGGTTATAAAAAGTGGTAAAAAGGTGCAAAAATACATCCAAATCGTGACAATCAAAAGAAACAGCGATACCAAAACAGGTAGTGTTATCAAGAGAGATCAGTTTGTCATTACCTTATGGTCAGTATCCAGTCAATGGGAAGGTCCTCAACCAGTAGGTGGCCAATATTGTTGTATAAGCAGCGAAATTTAAAACCAGTTGGTATGTTCATTGGGAGAAAGACTATGAGGCTATACAGAAAAAAAAAACTGAGGAAGAAAGGTAGCCAAGAAGAGAAAGAGGCTGAATCAGAGGAAGGGGGAGAGGTGGAATTAATGGGGAAGGAGGAGTGGGTAAGGATTAGGAAGTCTCGTGAGGCCCAACTTCAGTTGCGTCCATTGGGAGCCAGGTGATTTGTCACATTGATAAATGGGCACTGTCGAGACAAAGGTATAGTCCATGGGCCCCAAATCTTCAAATATTTATCATGAGGAGATAAGCTAGTGATTATGCTTGAAAAAGGTACTTATGGTTGGTATCCAATCTATTGAAAGTTTCTCAGCCTCTAGGTGCCCAATATTGCCGGGTAAGCGGCCAAATTAAAACCAATTGGTATGTTCATTGGGAGAAAGACTATGGGGCTATACAGAAAAACGGACAGGAAGAAAAGTAGCCAAGAAGAGAAAGAGAGACTAAATCAGAGGAAGAGGGGTGGAGAGGTGGAAGTAATGGTGGAAGGGGAGAGGGTAAGGATTAGGAAGTCCTGTGGGGCGCAATTCCAGTCCAGCCACATCCACTGGGAGCCAAGTGATTTGTCATATCGATAAATGGGCACTGTCGAGACAAAGGTGTCTGTTATAGTCCATGGGCCCCAAATCTTCCAATATTTATTATGAGGAGAACAGTTCATAATTACGCTTGAAAAAGGTACTAATGGTTGGTATCCAATCCACTGACAGTTCTTCAGCCAGTAGGTGACCAATATTGCTGGGTAAGCGGCCATAATTAAAACTAATTGGTATGTTCATTGGGAGAAAGACTATGGGGCTATACAGAAAAAAGCAGAGGAAGAAAGGTAGCCAAGAAGAGAAAGAGAGGCTAACTCAGAGGAAAGGGGATAGGTGGAAGTAGTGGGGAAGGGGGAGTAATGATTAGCAAGTCCCATGTTGCCCAACCCCAGCCACGTCCATTGGGAGCCAAGTGATTTGTCATATATTGATAAATGGGCACTGTCGAGGCAAAGGTGTCCATTATAGTCCAAGGGCCCCAAATCTTAAAATATTTATCAGGAGGAGATCAGTTTGTGATTATGCTTGAAAAGGATACCCATGTCGGTATTCAATCCATTGAGAATTCCTCAGCTAGAAGGTGGCCAATATTGCCAGGTAAGCGGCCAAATTAAAACCAGTTAGTATGTTCATTAGGAGAAAGGCTATACAGAAAAACTGAGGAAGAACGGGAGACAAGAAGAGAAAGAGGCTGACACAGAGGAATGGGGAGAGGTGAAAGTAACGGGGAAGGTGGAGCGGGTAAGGATTAGGAAGACCCATGGGGCTCAACTTCAGCCACGTCCATTGGGAGCCAGGTGATTTGTCATACCGATAAATGGGCACTGTCGAGACAAAGGTGCCCGTTATAGTCTAGCCAGCTTGATGTGGGCGATGGGGCTTAGAAGGCCTTCCGCGGGTTGCGCCAAATAAATGAATCAAGAGTCCAGCTGTAATTTATTGGTTAGGTTGGCTGTTTGCTGCTCGTTCTATGGTCATTTACTGAACCAATAACTCATTGTTGGGCTCTTGGATTATTTGCTTGTTACTTTTTCCAGTGCAACTACTTAATTTGGGTGACCCCCTATTTTCGAGGCGCCCCCCACTTTGTGGAGCGCTCACTGACTCAAAGTTTTGAAACCCCAAGGTTAGCTTGACAGCCATGCCTCTAGTGTTTTCAGCAGGAGGTCCAGGCAGCCCTCTTATCTATTTTATTACAGGTGTCCTTTAATACGTCATGGGGGTAGGTCAACCTTAAGGAGAGAGGAACCCAATAAAAGTGGAATCTGATTTATTGTGCCTGTGCTACAGTAACAAGGAGTGAAAAGTGAAATTTTCCTGCCAGCTGAAATCTGTGGTGCCCCGAAATACGTTGGCTGTCTGTTGTCCTATCGGTGCTCATTTACTCTTGAATTATTTGATTGGCACTCATTTTTTGGTTGAACTAGATTGACTTGTGTCTTTTTTCAACCTAACTATGTAACTATGTATTGTGGTGCAACTGTATATACTGTGACTACTTGTAAGTGGGCCCCTGATTCTGATTTATTGTATCTGTGCTACCGTAACAAGGAGTGAAATTGACATTTTCCTGCCAGCTGAAGAGGAAGACCTGTGGTGCCCCAAACACGTTGGCTGTCTGTTGTCCTTTCCCTGCACATTTTCTCTTGGGTCATTTGATTGGCACTCATTCTGGTGCAACTGTATATACAGTGACTACTTGTAAGTGGGCCCCTGATTCTGATTTATTGTATCTTTGCTCCTGTAACAAGGAGTGAAAATTGACATTTTCCTGCCAGCTGAAGAGGAAGAGCCATGGTGCCCCGAAACACGTTAACTGTCTGTTGTCCTTTCTGTGCTCATTTACTCTTGAATCATTTGATTGGCACTCATTCTGGTGCAACTGTATATACTGTGACTACTTGTAAGTGGGCCCCTGATTCTGATTTATTGTATCTGTGCTCCTGTAACAAGGAGTGAAAAATTTACATTTTCCTGCCAGCTGAAGAGGAAGACCCACGGTGCCCCGAAACACGTTAACTGTCTGTTGTCCTTTCTGTGCTCAATCATTCTTGGATTGTTTGATTGGCACTCATTCTGGTGCAACTGTATATAGACTAGTTGTAATTGGGCCCCTGATTCGCCGGCGGGAACAACCATGTTGGCCAGGGACCCATCCCATTGTTATCTTCCTCAGGGATAAGATAGGGTATGCACATACCTGTAACTGGGAGAAAACTCCACCATCTTTGGTCACTCACACTCTCCGGGCCTGAGGCCCCACCTCCAGAAATAACGAATGTCCACACGTTCACATTTTTTAACAGTTTTACTGCAGTTGAAGTATAATGAAAAGTTCTTTACAAGATAAGTTTCACCTCCGTTTCTCCAGACCCAATATGTATATTTACAGTATATCCTGTATATTGCACACAGTGCAAGTCCAACATAAAAATAGGATAACCACCCAACTCTTCCACTGTCCTCGCTGCAGGTCCCCCATAGGTGAGTTCTCCAACGGAGTCGGCCTACCCCAAGGGGTTTACTTCTGAAGGCTACAGGCTTACATCTTAGTTTATCAAGGGTAGCCTTTTCCCATCACCCTAAGGTTCTTCTGGCTCGAGATTATAAAGGACAGACTATCCCCACCCACTATGTCTGCTCAGGGCAGGTGTTTTCTTAGTAGGGGTAAAAATCCCTGCTTACACACTCAATTTGGGGACCCTTATTTTTTAAGGCCCCCATTTATTTTTAAGGTCTCTCATAGGTGGGTTTTCCAAACAAGTCTGCGAAGGGCCTTCCCCAAAGGGTTCACTTCTGAAGGCTACAGGCTTACATATCAGTATACTAGTGGTAACCTTTACCCATTACCCTCTGCCCCAGGCTCTCCCAGCTCAAGATGTTATAGGGAAGACTAGCCCCACCCACTATGTCTGCTCAGGGGAGAGGTTTCCTTAAAAGGGGTACAAATCCCTGCTTACATACTCAATTCTGTTGGCCCTTATTTTTGAGGTCCACCATAGGTGGATTCTCCAACTGAGTCTCCTATGGGCCTACCTCCAAGAGTTCACTTCCGAAGGCTACAGGCTCACATATCATTATACCAGGGTTAGCCTTTTTCCATCACTCTTTGCCCCACATTCTTCCAGCTAAAGATTATATAGGACAGACAAGCACCACTCACTATGTCTCCCAAGAGGAGGTGTTTCCCTAAAAGGGGTACAACCCCGCTTACATACTCAATTTGGTGACCTGTATTTTTGAGGGGCCCCTGCTTATTTTTTGAGGTCCTCCATTGGTGGGTTTTCAAATTGAGTTTGGTACGGACCAGTGGCGGCTGGTGAAGTTTTTGGATGGGGGGGCGCCAGGCCCCGCCCTTCCCTTTGACCCCTCCTACTTTTAATAAGCCCCGCCCCTTATAGAATTCACCCACTCCGCACTCGGACATCGGAAGCCTTCACTTGAGAACCTCCATCCGGGTATCCTCTGAGTCAACCTCTTAGGTGGATACCACCTGGAGTTTTTATTCCCGGTTGT